>VXAA01002597.1:0-40680 GCA_013399115.1 Anseranas semipalmata
GTGTGGGTTCTGATCATTTCTCATTCGCGTATTCTTGAGTGTCTTTTCTTTGGTCCTTGATCTGATGTTCCACCAAACTGGACTCTCAAGAAGCCCTAAAGTGTCATCTCAAAATGGTGTAAAGCAAAGTGAATGATGACCATGTGTGAGCGAGGAGAGAGAGAGGCCGTATGGATTAGTATCTTTCCTGTTTAGCTGTCCAAAATGACTGGAAGCGTGTTATACTCGGGATGTAGATGGGAAGTGCCAATGTCTGTTCAGAACGAGGTATGTGGNAAAGTGAATGATGACCATGTGTCAGCGAGGAGAGAGAGAGGCCGTATGGATTAGTATCTTTCCTGTTTAGCTGTCCAAAATGACTGGAAGCGTGTTATACTCGGGATGTAGATGGGAAGTGCCAATGTCTGTTCAGAACGAGGTATGTGGGAGGATAACAAAGCCCACATGTCTGTGTTACTTACACACACTGTTGTATATTGCCACGCACAGCCGAAGATTTCTTAAAGGGCAATATTTGTAACCATGGAAGAACCACCAGTGTTTTGCTACTGTAATAATCTCCATAGGAATAGACACTGACTGTCATGTTCTCCTAGTTTATATAAATCAGCATAAAGAACACCGCATAAGGTACCAGGTAGACGAAAGAATTCGTCTAGTATATAGAAAAGGGAGGATTGTTTCGGGGACAAGTTTTCTTGTTGTAAAGTTGTGTTGTTGGGCAGTTTCTGTGTTCTTTTCTGATTGGCTGTCTGAAAAGCGCGGGCTTCGAGACCCAGCTCGCAACGTGCTGTAGCAACAGCCAAACCCTTCTGCGCATGTGCAACCGGGCTAACATGGCAACCGAACGAGAAGAGCTGGTATGGGCTGTTACCCTCCTGAAAGGCTGAAAGTGCACGGCGAGGAAGACTTCGAAGCCTTCATCGACGACCACCTGAAAGACCCTCACCCTTCCCAGAACGCATGCGCAGAGGGGGCGGACAATATGTTAATGTCTTATAAATATGGAACACCTCAGTCTAGAAACTTCTGTGCCCAGAGCGCATGTGCAGAGGGGCGGGTCGGTATGCTAATAAGCTTATGCATATGTATGACATGTCTATAAAATGGGTGACTGCTCCACTCCTTGTTGTACATGCTTTGGCGGAGCTATCCCCCATGTACCTGGCGCCGTGACAAAGGAATACCTGCTTGACACAACTCATTGGCGTGTCAAGTTCTGCTGGCGAGGTTTTCTCGGACCCAATTGGCGACCCAGGTGGGACCCTCTCTGCTCGGCTGCGGGACCCGCTGAGGGACGGACTCCCTGGGCCCGCCGGCAGCTTTTCCGGAGGGACTCCAGCTCTCAGCCGGGTCACAGCAGGAGCAGACAAGGACATCAGAGGAAGGTATTCCTTCAGGAGGGTTTTGTGGTTGGTTTCTGTGGGTTACGGATTTGTTTTCGCTTATTGGGATCAACTGTAAGTTCTCCTTTCACCACGGGACCAGGACCGAAGCTCAAAGGCGACACCTCAGTGGGGTTGGGTTTCGCAGAGTGCATTGGCCACAGAACTGTGTATGTGCCCCGAAGGCAAACAGCTGCTTCTCGGCACGGGACGTGAGCCGCGAGAGGACCTGAAGGCTGAGTCTCTGCCCTGAAGGAAACCGAGAAGTGTGAAGTGGAGAGCTTTTTTCGGGCACGGGACATGAACTGTGAGAGGACTCGAAGGCTGAGTGTCCGCCCTGAGGTAACCGAGAAGCGTGACCTGGGTGTTGCCTGAGAGTTAGCGGGGGTAAAGCCCCTGGCGCAGTGGCAACGTGGTGTGTAGAGCTTGGGAAAGGGGAAAGTGGGTGGGGGACGTGAAGTCCGGCTGCATGAGACCTCTGACAGAAGTAAACGGGGAGAAAGGGTTTTGTGGGTTGTGAAAAGTGGTATTGTGCAAAGCGGTCTGGTTATGGGTTTCGTTGATTGTGATTCTGTTCTGGTAAAGGGGTTAAAATCCCCTAATAAAGGAATACCTGCTTGACATAACTCATTGGCACGTCAAGTTATTCTGGCGAGATTTTTCTCGGATTCAAAGCAGATCACTGAATTTATGAGAAAGTTATTGGATAAAATTCTACAGTACAGACCAACTCCACATGCTGTCTTAGTAATGCTATAATTAAGTCAAAGAGTCATGTCAAACCGGCCTTTTCCATCTGCTCTGTGATCTGCTCAGGGAGCAATTCAGAAAGAATGACAGCTGACCTCAAAACCCATGCATTCAGTTAATGTACGTTCCGCCAGAGCTGATACTTAAGCAGATCTCATCCACTTTCATATACGAGTACGAATTGTTCTTCATCTAATCAGGAAAATCAAAACAGTGGGCTGGCTGTTAAGCAAGCTTGTTGAAAATTTTTGTTTCAGTAAATGCCTCTTGGTATTAGCTGAGACATTTGATGGCTCGTAAAAATATTCTTGCATTTTATTTGCAGCTATGTAAGCTGCAGTGTGATGGCATAAATTTAAAGTAGCACTGCTGGGTTTTTCTCTTCATTTTTATAGCTTTTGCCAAAACAAACCTGTTAATAATAAAGTCTCAGAAGTTCAGTATGGATAATTGACATGTAAGACACGTGAAACTCAGCCTGTATTTATAATACTAATTGATTTCATTTATTTTGCATCCCCTGTGAATTTCTCACTGTCAGTCTTGCCATTATCTTAATGTTGTTGTTTCCAATAACACTCAGAAAAGTCATTTTAAAGGCAGGGGGTCTTTCAGCACAGATGCATCAGGTGTAAAGCTTCCTTTCCTCGGAGGCGATCAAATTGGCTGAAGGCAACCCCGTGGAATGGTACAGCTTAAAAACCAGGGTCTGTCCATCTGTTTGAATCTGTGTTACCTTGTGAAAGTCTGCATAATGCTCGGTCCCACGAGTGTCTATTCACATAATGTGGGCATGTTTTGTGTTGTGACAGGGAAGTGAAAAATGCTCGAATCAGTGCAATATTTAGAAGGTCACAGTCCTTTCTGCAGGAGGATAACAGGACCTGCTTGCCAGTGGGGGGTGCGGCTGCAGGTAGGCTTCTTGATTAGGAAGAACGGTTCTGGCTGTATAGTGACACTGCTGGGAACCCTGAAACCTATCCCATGTGTTAAAGCTGAAGGCAAATGTCTGATCTTTGGAGACATTTAGATCTGTATCCAAACTTTCTGACTGGTAATACTGCTGTGCCTTGAGTTAGTTGATAATAAGTCGGTGGGGCTTCCCACAAGCTGCTTTCTCTCCAGATCTTAGAAGCTAGTGCTGTCCACCTTACAAACATGGATCTTGCTCCATAGTTAACGGCTGAGTCCAATTTTTGCTTTCCCATCAAATAGAAAAGGGTGGGACTCACCAAACTTTATTTCTTCGTAGTCAGTGAAAACTGATCAAGATAGACGTAACCTAATGTGATTCCTCACATGTACTTTTTGCTGGCCTGGAATAAGAAAAGTAGTGGTTCACAGCTTTGAAGGAAAAATGTAATTTCTGGCTCTGTTTGAACAGAGTAAAAACATAATTGTGGTTGAGAATCATCTCAGTTAATTGTGTATTGAATGTCTGGCTGATGGGGCTCTGCCTCTGGCTGATGGGCAGAGAATGCAAATCTGAGAACAAACTCCAGCTGATCCATCCAGAGGTGTTTAGCACCTTCCTTAGTTCAAAGTCTTCTTTAAAACACAAGTTGGGTCTTTAATCTGAGCTTTCCTCACATGTCCTTTTCGCCCCTTCACTGCTGCCTTTTAATATCTCTTTGGCTTTTCCATTCATGTGGTAACCCAGCGCTTTTGCTGGAGAGAAAAGTAGCTGGCTGTGGGGCTGGTGTCCTGTGGCAGCTGCAGGGACTCAGGCTGTTCTCTCCCACCACTGCCGTTGGCGTCTCGGAGAGGAATTTTTCCAAAGTCTTCAGCAGCTCAGCGTTAGACATTTCAAGCCACCATGCGCCGCGGGCTTTTACCAAGTGCTCTGTTTGAGTTGGAAGCAGTTCCAAGATGAAATTCAGGCAATGAAATTCGAAAGAAGCTTGGTCACTTTCTTTTTTTCTTTAACTTCTGGTGTGATTTATTGGACAAGACTGTATTTGGGAAACATTTTTCACCTCCTGCTTTTCCTGCCTCCTTTTCCTAAAGGTGAAGGCAAGCAGCGGTTGCCTGCTGTACCCGTTTCTGTGCTCTCACCAGTGCCTAGCAGGGACCTTCTGTTCAGCCCAAGCTGTCGTATTTTTGTAGTAGTGGTGGTGATTCTCTGTGTGTAAACAAGTGCTACCTCAGAAATTGGGAAAACGAGAAGACGGCAAACGAGGACCAGCAAGCAACTCAGAATTAGGAACAAGGAACCTCTTATGTGATGGTGTTGATCGTGTTTCTGCAGGGGTCGAGTGACAGGCAGAGCGTGGTATGTGTCTGGCACTGCCTTTCATTGTGGGTTGTGAGGGGAAAGGCGCTTCACCCCCAAATGTAATTACTTGGGGGGGCCCCCGAGCCGCAGTGTCTTAGAGCAGCGAGCGTAATGTTTCATCATGACGCCATTTCCCACCTCCACACTGGGACAAGCCATATTGCGCCTTGCAGTGGAAACTGCATTAGCAGCGTCATCGGTAATGTGCTGTGTTTCATCAGTAACTGCTCATGGAACGCTGCGAGCCTCACGGACGGGACGCAGGCCTGTGTGATCTTCTGAGAGGCCTCTGCCGGGAGCCATGGGTCCGGGGCTATTCCCTGGGGAATTCCCCAAGGAATGGCTGCTTGGCTTACGCACTGATGTGGGATGGGAAGAACGTCTCTGCTTCGGGGGTGCATTGCAGAGCTTTTCATTCACAATCAGTTAGCGACACCGTGGCGGAGCTTTACCTGTCCGGGGCAGCAGATTCGCACTGAAGAGTGTTGTCAGTGATATTACACAACAGTCTGTTATTTCATTGAAGTATTAAATAAAATCGTTTCCACATCAGAAAATAGAGATGACCTGCCATGAAGCCTTAGTTAAACTCTCAAACATGCCTGAACCTACTGACCTTCAAGATGCAGTACAAGGCCCATGTTTTCTTCTTTTTCTTCAGACTTTGGCCAGATGGGACGGCTGGAGGCACAGTGTTGCGGCGTGGAGGAGGGTCTCGCAACACTGTTACCGTCATTTAAATATTGATCAGAGCATGCGGAGGGACCATGTGATGGCTGCTGGGAGAGGTTAGCAAGCTGAGTCCCTGGAGGCTTTCCTCCGCTCCAGCGAGCAGAAGGAGCCCATGTAAGCACTGGCTGCTCATGGGTCAGTGCTGCTTCACAGGACCAGTCTTGCACAGCGCTCGTGCTGTAAATCATCGAGCCCGTGCAAGGAGATCGCTTTGCATCGGGAAGGGTGAGCCTTGGCCTTCCTGTTTGCTGAGCGGAGCCATGCCGACGAGGTGTGCGGGGACGTGGTGCAGCCGGTGCCGGCCGTGCTGCAGCCCCGTGCCTTGGCAGCAGTCCTGGGCTTGTCTTTTTTTAAGCACAGCGTGGGCATTTTAAGCCAGAGCTGCAGGAGGTGTAACAGTTTGCAGTGCGGATCTGAAACGCCCATGTGTGCGCTCGGGTGGTATCCGGTAAGGCTCAGTATCCATATGTCTCCCGTGACCCTGCTCCTTCCCTTGGGACACTGCTCAGGAGCGTGCAGCCTTGTGACGGCTGCCCATGCCCATGGGATCCTCTGCTACTCACATTCACACCCTGTTGCTGGTAAGAAACTGAAAAGGGGATTCTCTGCACTGATGCTTCCCTTTACTGGCACCATTCCTCTGAAGTGCTTTTGTGGAGCTGGGTCCTCCAGAGGAGGATTTTTGCCTGCGCGGTGCCCTGCTGCACAGGCAGGAACAGCACGAGCGGGGCTCTCTGCTAAGCGGGGTTCTATCCTGCGTGGTGCAGAGATTCTCGTCCCTCCCAGACCGGTGTGGAGGAACCTGCCCAGTGAATCGTCTCCCAGGCGGTGCTCTGGTGGTACTTCTTGCAGGAGGCAGAAGAAAAAGGTGGAAAAAGTAGAAATAAGAGAAATGATCTTGCTGGTGTCAAACTAAGACAGGGGAGATTTAGGTTGGATATTAGGAGGAATTTTTTCACTCAGAGGGTGGTGAGGCACTGGAACGGGTTGCCCAGAGAGGTTGTGGATGCCCCATCCCTGGAGGCATTCAAGGCCAGGCTGGATGTGGCGCTGGGCAGCCTGCTCTAGTAGTTGGCAACCCTGCCCAGAGCAGGGGGGTTGAAACTAGATGATCTTTAAGGTCCTTTTCAACCCATGCCGTTCTATGATTCTACGATTCTAGTTATCAACTAACCTGGGAACTTGGCTTTAAAGTGTCCTTTTTATAGTGGCCTCTGGCACTGCATGTTACTGGCATATACTTTAACAGAGCCAAGGTGAAAAAGAAGTGATTGTTTTAATCAGAGTCATGATTCACTTCAGGTGTGCATTTCTGTTTAAAAGCTGATTTTTAAAGACTCATTTTCTTCCCTGCTGGCTCTGAAGCCACCGGTGAGTGCAGCTTGGCCTGCAGGAGAAGCGAGGCGCAGGGGTGGGCACGAGCCTGCAGGAGAGCAAATGGCCGGTCTGCAGCCGGGTCCCGGGCTTGCCAGCCCAGCCAGGTGCCTGCTGCGCGCACCCTGGTGTGGCTCCCTGGTCTAATAGGATAGGGTGAGCAACTGGGGATGCTCGCTGGGTTTTCTCCTGCCCTCAAACAAAAGCAAAAAGTTTTGCAAATACATGTCTGTGAGATGTGAAGACCTGGCTTGCAGCCCTCATACTCCACTGTGATACAGGCAGAGAGGTAGGGCGGCCTGGTCAGAAGCCTGCACCCATTCAGCATGGCCACAAGTGAAATTTTTGGCAGCCTTTGCCCTAAATCGTAAACTTGACTCTGTGGGAACTCTGAACAGCTGTCTGGAGTCCGGCAAAGCTTCCCAGCTCCGTGCAACGTTTGTACTACAGCTGGCTCACCCATAAGCTGCGTGAAGTGTGCAGGTCAGTGATTTTCCACTGTAGCGTGAAGGATCTTTTATAATGCTTGTAGGAACACTTTACCCTTTTTGAGCTGTAACTTTGTGGATGCAATCCCCTGCAGGGGCAGGTGGAATGCAGTTACTGTTTTCTTAAGGGACAAACACTGGTGCTTGGCCTTTGATGTGGTTTGTGGATGAAAGCTATAAAATACAAGTAAAAATCATAGTGTAAAGAAATGGCCAAATAAGCGAGTTTCATCTTTCCTTCTGAATTGACAGCCTGAATATTTCAGCGCTGTCATTGTTCAGAGGATAAAGGTAAGTGCCACACTCTATCCTTAAAGAGCATCAGTCTCGACACGATGGGGCCGTACGGCAGGAACCATTTCTCGCTGGCTCACACATGGTGACAGAACCATTACCTTGGGGCGGGCTGGCTCGCTGTCGAAGCCACAGTCCAGCCGCAGGGTAGTGACTCTTCTGGTGATGCTGTTAGGGACATCTGGCCATTACGAAATGGTCTGAGGCCATGTATTCGAGTCACATCACTTTCCCATGCAGTCCTTACACGATCTCCTCAGAAGTGGAAATGCTGGAGATCTTCTTGCTGAGCTGTTGGGGCAGGGGTCACGGAAAAGCTGGGGCTGAGTGGAAGGGAAATTACAAGAAAGTCAGCAGCAGGTCTTTCCAGGGTGAAAATAATGTTATTTTCAGTACAATCAGGAGCAGGCTTCTATTTATCAGTGAAAAGGAAAGCTAAATTCAGAAATCACAATAGCTGTTAATGAAATTGTATGGATTAGTGATGATGAAGAGGTTGTCAGCTATAGCTTCTGGGAATTTTTTTTGAAAACAATGCACTTCAAGCCCTCAGCCAGCCCCTCTAATCTAAATCCCTCTCTCATCATCTGTATTTTAAAAATAGTTAGAAATAGGCAGACTCATGTAGCCAGAAGCAGCGTGGTGCGTTTGAAAGTTCAGCCGGAATATTCGTGTTTGTGGACTGAACAGGAAAAGCTGGTGGGGGTAGAAGTGAGGAGCCAAGATGAGGAAAATAAACCAACCTCAAACCCTGAAGAGATAATGAGATTATCGTGAGTGCATTTCATAGCGAAATCTATATTTCTGAGAGCTTGGGAGTGGTGCGTGTGGGACACGGATGGGGAGAGGCGCGCTGTGAGCGGTGCTGGATGCAGGCGGCTCCGCTGAGGAGCTCTCTGGCGATGGGCGGCTGCGCTCTGGGCTCCTTCAGTCTCGGACCTGCAGTACAAGTCTGAATCGTGGCCTCTTCTCTTGGACTCTGACAGTTCTGAGGTGAAACCAATGTGGAAGGGTGATGATTTCAGTCTAGGTTTAATTATTATTATTATTTTTAACCTGAAGACAGAGCAGGATGCTCATGCAATGAAAGCCACGGGCTGAGATCGGTGTTCAAGTCCTTTCACTGCCATTAACTTAATCAGGGACTGCACATCATCTGCAGCGTCTTTCTAGAGGTGTTATTGTGTATAAAAAGGTTTTCTTGCCCTAGAGCTTGAGTATTTCTGTTTCCTTTAGGAAATTGGGATAATTATTCATTTTGTCTGCTTTTCTTAACAAGCTTGTATATTGCTGGGATATTATCTATTTTTTGTTTGATAAACAGCTGGTCCTGGCCCCTGACTTCTAGCAGGCATGCTCAGTGGTGAACATGCACGGTAATCACATGGAGGAGATGAGCAGGTGCTGCTTGTCTTAGCCTTGGTGGCTGTACAGATACCAGTTTACTTGCATGCTTAAATTGCAGAATTTAGGCTTTTTGAAAACTCTGGTGCATTTTAGAAATGCTGTTTAGGAAATGACGGTCTTTTTGTCCCCTTTCTGAATTTAGTTCCAGTGTCATAGCAAGATATTATTTCTTTAATTGCCACAGTTACCCAAGATTTCCCGTTTGCAGCTTCTTTCAGGTTTCTCAGTTGAGACTTGGAGTTAGAGGAACAGCTGCTCTGTGTGCTCAAATGACTGCCAGAGTGTATTCTGTATGAAAGCATGGAGACATTGCATGTGCAGCAATGAACTTTCTCCAAATGTTAGTTCTTTATTTTTTTTCTGGCTTACTAGTTCACTAGTATAATAACTTTTTAATAAACCAGCATTGTACCAGCAAGGCTATTGGCCAATTGGTATGTTTAAAGTGCGGGTGTACTCTATGTAAGTAATAAATGACAATATGTTAGCACAGTAGAAGTAATATGAAAGTGGCCTCCCACATCGTCACAAGGCTAAAATATTAAGCATTAGGAGGGAATTGCTGTAGTTCATTGCTAAGTGCATAAAAGTACAGAACAAGAGAGGGGAAAATGTCATACCAGCACAGTTGTTTTGCAAGTGTCGGTGTTATCAAAGCTCAGTTGACAAAGTCTGTACTAGAACATTTTTTCTAAGAAAGGAAAATCGGAGTTGAAACTGCATCTTTAATGGCCAGAGGATTTTGTTAGCATGTTATTTTTTTGCCTCTGAATGGTAGACACACTTTGTCTCCTCGGGAAGGCCATGCTAAGGTAATCTTCACCATCTGGAGGGACGTAAGACCTGAGAATGCCTGGCCTTGTCAAAGCTGGAAAGAAATTATCTTCAAGTACTTTTTTGTAGGAGGTTTTCTTTCATTTGCAGTTTGAAGCTTAAAGAATGCAATGCTTGGTATCACCTGCCTATGAATCTTTTGTCAAAGCTGAAAATAGACTTGGTAGAGTTACAGACATAACAAATGCTTGAATGATTCAATCACCTGCTTGTGAACACCATCTTTCCCCAACCCCAGTGGAACGCCATCTCTCTTGTAGAGCTTTCCGCTAGGGAAACTTGGGTGTGCAGGGCCAGAATATTTTTACTTGTTGTCTTCTCCTTCGGGCAGAAATAAAAGGGCAAGGTGGTTGTAGGAATTCCCCCTAGAATGTTTAAAACACAGCAAATACTTATCTGAAGGCTCTTGGGAGGAAGGCAAAGTTTAAATATCCAAGTTTTGAAGTTTTCACTGGTATACAGAGTATAAATGAACCTGGTTAAACTCTGTGGGTTGAAACAATGCAAAAAACCACTTGTTGGAGATTTTAAGAAAATGCGTATGAAAGCCAGTTACTTGTGAAAGGTTTGGAAGTTGAAAGTGATGTGCTAAACTTTCTTCATTAAATACGAGCATTGGTAGATAAAATCTAGAGGATGTTAACAAGAAGTACAGCTTTGTACACAGCACAGCTTCCTGTGACAGTATACAAACTTGTTCATTGGAAAGCAGGCTTTAGATCTGTTTTTTGTGTTGTTGTGTTGTTGTGTTGTTGTGTTGTTGTGTTGTTGTGTTGTTGTGTTGTTGTGTTGTTGTGTTGTTGTGTTGTTGTGTTGTTGTGTTGTTGTGTTGTTGTGTTGTTGAGCTGTGGTCCATAACACATCAGAAAGTGACCCCTGGGTCAGCTACAAAAAGACTGAAAAGAAACCACGCAGTGTGAAGTGAAATCAAGTAAAAGCAAGAGAAACATTTTAAAATTTAGGCTTATTTTGATGTGGATGCAAGTGCAAATTGTTATGGCAGCAAGGTGAGCAACAGCTGTTTGTTGTTTCCCTCGAGTCTAGTTGAGGTTACTCGTCAGTGCAGGACTGCTTCAGCCGCCAGTTGATGGCTTCTGTCCACTGGTAAATCTTGCTCCTTCCAGCTGAGATCCAAGCTAGAGCTGAGATTAGAAGGGTGACTGTGCGCATCCATGCTGCTCTCCTAAACCACCATGGTTCCTCTGTGGTGCATCCCACTGTTGTACAATGTACTCTGGTCACGTTTGTGTATGGTAGAAAGGACTGGCTTATGTTGAACTCCAAGGAATTTTATTGACCATTGCTAAAATATACAGCTTATTTAAACAAGCAATGTTAGGGTAGGTTTTATTAATTATTTTCCTTATGATCCATTCAGGGATGCAATTCCTGCAGTTCCAGCCACAGTAATTTTTTTTGTCATGCCTTTGGGAATACTAGCGTTAAAAATGAACACAATATGATTATTAATTTACTTTATAATTAAAGGGAAGAATGAAGTACAAAAACAACTTAGTGTACTTCAGTTACAATTTCCTTTTCTCCCCAAAAAGCTTTTACCAAAGATTACATGTTTGAGAGTTGGCTTGCCTGTGGGAGCTCTTCTTGTAATGCCCAAAGACTGAAGCATATCACTTTCAAAATTAATAGAAAGTCACATCACAGGGCTAGATCTATGTTGGCAAGTAATTTGGTGCAGCAGGAGCATATCATTAGACCAAAGGATTTGGGGCAGAAGTGTCCACATGTAAACTGTATTTGGTTTGTGGGGGTTTGCTTCAAAACGGATTTAGCTGGTCCCTGGGATTGAATGTCCCCCAGCCTCATGTCTGCTTCGAAGCTCTCTGAAGACCAGTCATGGGCTTGGACCTGTTCATCTCCAGTTGGGGCTGGAGTACCTGGAGTGGGGCTTCTGGGTTAGCAGTCTCCTAATGAGATGTAGTTTCTATACACCAAAATCCACTTTGTGAACTGAACAGAGAGATGTAAGTGGGGACAACAGCAGAGTTTGACTCAAAGCGACACTGGTGCTCTGCATTGTACTGCTAATGTAGATAAGATGATCAAAATCATGTCTAGGTGGACAATAGAAAGATGTTGAAGGTAGGGGAGGAGGCCTGTCGGGTATCTGTGAAACAGCTCACAAGCAGGCAGATGTAATTCTAAGCTCTGCAAAACAAACTGACTAAGTTTCATTCAGTTACTTTGAAGAATCTCTTCCTGGCGCGGTCTTGTGGCAGATGAATTTAATGTATATAAATGTTTTTTTTAATTAAAAATAGAGATATTTTTCTCTGTAAGGGATAATCTCTTTTCAAACATATTTTGCTTTAACAAAGCAAGAAGTAAGTCCAGTTGTTTAGACACACTTTGACAAGTATTCTCTCCCCTATGAAATGATGTCTTGGTGAAACTTCGTTGCAAAGACAGTGGTGCACTGGGATTGTGGTACTTGTTTGTACTGCATGGGGGATCTTTGCATGTTCTTTATTATCTTGGCATACATGGGCTTAGTTTGAGACATGAGAATGTGTTGCTTGCTTTATTGAAAATTGTAGTTACCTTTCTTCCTGATTTTGATGTATGTGTGAGAAATTTCTTCTTTAGAGTTTGTTGGGAGTTAAACACTACCCTTTGTATGGGAACCCCGTGTACTATATGGGGTTCAATCTGCCTGTGTGCAGCACCATGACAGCTCTTTGAGGAGCTTCCAAGCAGCTGTGTTGCTTGAGTAGCGAAGCTGAGTAGATACAGATACCTTCCAGGGTGGGAGATGGAGGCTGGGGGCCCCCCCAGGCAAGCTTGATTTCAACATCTGAGTTAGAGGGAATTTAACAACTTGTGGAGCTGAAGGTTTAGCACTCTGGAGTATCTCAGAAAATGAACTGACTGTTCCTTTTGTTCCGATGAGTTTTGTCTGGAGCTTTAATTAATTATGAGGTGACATTCTGTTTGGACTGGATCCAGGCATGCTTACTCTTTGTATAAGTAGTGTAGTTTTAAAAGTCATTTGAAACTTTCTTGGAGGACCTTGGACTTCATCTGTTTTCTTTTTAGCAGTTCTCAGAGAAGGAGCTGGATTTGGTACGTGTCCTGGTTTTGGCTGGGATAGAGTTAATTTTCCTCACAGTAGCTGTTGGGGTGCTGTGTTTTGGATTTAAGATGAAAATAATGTTGATAACACACCGATGTTTAGGTGTTGCAAAGCAGTGCTTAGGCAGAGCCAAGGACTTCTCAGCTTCTCATGCTGCCCTGCCAGCAGGAGGCTGGGGGTGCACCAGGAGCTGGGAGGGGACAGCCAGGACAGCTGGCCCAGGCTGGCCAAAGGGATGTCCCATGCCATGTGGCGTTGCGCTCAGCAGTGAAACTGAGGGCAGTTGGCTGAGGGGGCTGCCACTGCTCGGGGACGGGCTGGGCATCGGTCAGCTGGTGGTGAGCACTTGCATTGTGCTTCACTTGTTTTGTGTTCTCTTCCTCTCTCTGCTTCTCTCTTCTTCTCTATTAAACTGTCCTTATCTCAACCCACAAATTCTACTCTTTTTTTCCTGATTCTCTCCCCCATTCCACTGGTAGGGGAAGTGAGCAAACAGCTGTGCGGTGCTTCGCTGCCTGCTGGCTTAAACCACATCAGCAGGCAAGCTGATGAAATGCAGCCAGGTAATTACCTGTGCGTGGTCACCAGTATTCCATATTTAAATGTCACAGGGTCACCATATTATATTCCTGAACCATACTTATATGATAAAGTATCTTCTGATTGTATAAAATTGTGTTTTAATAACAACGTATGAAAACGAGCAGCTTAACAAATTTCCTACCTATTTAAGGAATTTACAAAGGATGCATCATTTTTTACTTATCATATAAAAACGTCAGAGCTTTCACAGGAGGAGAATTTTCCCAATAATTAGTTACTTGAGCTTAAAATAGAAACATTCTTTAATAAAGAATAAAGGGAAACATTATCCATTTCCATTTTACAAATGAAGAATGAATCATAAACCCCGGAGCTGTCTAGGTGTTTAACTCTTATAGGGAATTGATACTTAATTACCTTTGATGATCTGGGCTTTAGAAACTGTAATTTCTTTACTACCATAAACAGTTCACCCACAACTGTGATTAAAGGCCTAAGGAATGTGTAGTTAACTCATAAAAAAATATGTACATAAATTCTGCTGATTCATTTCACTGTAAAGCACATCCTTATTTATTATTATAAATGAATCTCTAATGTAGCTCATGCAAAGTCTAAATGAATGCCATTCTTTTTCATTAGGTAGCTCTTTAAAATCGATAATGTTTTCTTTAAAGGGAAAGCTTTGGCTGTTACTAATTTAAATCTCATTAACTTTTGCCTTTTTTTCCTAAGGCTCAATTGGAGCTACATTTTTCATTTAGATTTGAAGCTGCAGGCTATATGTAATTCCATTTAAAATCACAAGGTAGGCAAGAGTGTAATGTTGGGTTAACAGTAATTTAGAGAACTAGAAATTCGGAATATTTTGCATGAAGCCTACACTTATTTAGAAATAAATGGTCTTCCCAGCACACAGTTTGAAGATGCATGGGTGCTTGAGAAATTCTTTTCTAATTAATGCAAAGATTGCAAAAGCAGGTTGAAAGTCGCTCTTTCCTGCACCATGGTCTTTTGGTTTATGTACATGTATGTACAGTGAAAGTCTGAATATTCTTGAGTTGTAAGCCCAATCCCCTCTCTCCATGCCTGTGTTTGCATGTCAGTTGCTTTGGGTCTAGTGGCACACTGCTGTCATTCCCCCCATCCCTCAGATGTGTTCTTTGTGGTGCTAGGACTATTTTTGAATATATGCAAATAGAGGCAAAGTGTTGCAGGGTCCTTTATGCCTGCTGAGTACATTTCTTCTCTTTGCACAGATGGCCGTGCAATAGCAACCGGGCTGTTAGTGATGCTTTTTGTTATCTCAAGTTTGTAGCTCATTAATGAGGTTGTATTTGCTCATCTTTCTTACTGAAGGCACACTGATCAGTCCCAGGGAAGAGGAAGAAATCCAGTTCTCATCATTCTGATGACATATTTTTGAATATTTAGTATGAAACAATAGCAAAAATAACATTGTAAACATACATATAATAACATTACAGCCTTGGGCAGGCTGGAAATTCAAAACTTAGCGCAGCTTTTCAAAGTAGTGGTTGGCTGGAAGGGTTTTGGCACCATGTTATTCACTGTGCATCAAAATTAACACATAACAAGCAATGTTTTTTTTCAATTATGTAAAATCAGATGAGTCTTTAGAGAGATTAAAATGAGATTTGTAACGGCTTAGGAGAATTCTTAAAATTGACAACTTGACACAGCATGATTTCAGATTATCTGAAATCTGGCATGAGGATATTTATATTTCTGTTTGCAATGATTCTCTTCAAAGTCATCATGATGGAAATATTTACAATGAAGACATAATAATGTCTTTAATATGTAAATCATTATAATTGCATTTCTTACACTGTCAACCTCGCACTGAAATATCATTTATTTCACAAGTGACACAGGAAAAAATGCGATTGCATTTGTGATACTCTTATTTTTCACAGAAATACAACAGTAAGTGCCTTCACATGTGAAGAACTTCTGTTTATCAGCAATTCCCTTGACATAGTTTGCGTGACGTCTGCATCTCTCTTTCTGATTCATATCGCTGGTTCTAGCTTGTGCACGCTTTCCCTCTCCGTTTCCTTCTCATTCCCCTCTCACAGAGAGGTTTGTCTGTAGGGATGTGCTCCCTGGAGTACCGGCACCCTGCGCTGTGGGGTGCAGGGACAGCGATGATTGTTGCCATCAAACTCTGTTTTAACCTTGATAAGACACGATTTAAAGCGTATTTTTTGTACCACTGGAACACGTTATATTGTCAGAGGCCTCTCACTTCATCTCCCTGTCTGTAACCCATATTCCCTACCCTGAGGCCCCATATCTTGTGTGCTTTTACCCTTTGACTGGGATCCACCGTTGTCCTCTTTCTTCAGATGTAGAGCTGGACAGAGAGAATAATAAAATCAACTAGATTGAATTAAACAGAATATTTTTAACTGGGAAGGCATCCACTCAACACTGTTCATGGAAATGAATCCTCCCCCACGCTGGCTTCCCTACCGAACACTATTTGCTGAATTCAGCTTGCATTTAGCAGGGACACTGAGGAAAGGATGTGGGACTTGGGGCAGGAGAGCCTGAGCTGGGCTCCAGGAGCCCTCCCCGGGCCTGCTGAGAGGGGCAGGAGCCCCGGGTGCTGGGTGGTTCGAGCCCCTCCAGCTCCCCGAGGGGCCCACAGCCAGGCTCGGAGACTGGCAGCCTCTGTGAAGAGGGTGCAAGGAGAAGAGATGATCCGGCTTTGGGTTTCTGTCCTGCCTTCCCTCATCACTGTGAGTTTTTTCTATTTAAGAATTTAAGTACTGATTTCTGTATTTTAAAACACAGTTTTGTGACTGGAAAACATATTGGTTTTCTTGGGGGCAGCCACCACAGAAGCCAGTGCAGGCACAGCCACCTCATTCCAGTTTTAGTATTTTTTCTGGTTTGTTGTTAACTTAGATGGAGGCTTTTATGATGATTTTTCAGAGTCATCTTTTAATGTGGAACTGTGACTATTTAGTTGTGATGTGCTGATGGATGGCAGGGCTGCTAGACGGCATCCCAGCTGGAGGACATGGTGACATCCAAAGAAGGGCACCATAGCTCCCTGGGTCCCCAAATCCCGCCCTTGCCTTGCCTCAGCATGGAGCTCAAAGGACTCGCCGTCCTCCCGCCTTGCCCCACATGCTCGGCCATCCGGCCTTGTGAGCGGCATCAGCGTGCTTTGCAAATTGAGCTCGGGCCCTTCAGGCTGACAGGAGGCCTATGAATAAAATACAGGCCTGTTTGTTTGTGCCGCTCTGAGCGGGGAGCAAACAATGTATTAGTAATGAAGTGTTTGCAGTTGCTTTTGCTTACTAATAAATGAAAACCTACTGCCTGCTGCCAGCTTTGTTTCTGGCTTATGAAATTACAGGGAGGTGTGAGGAAAAGGCTGTAAACTGGGCTGATCTGGGGGCTGTCTTTTTGTAATGGTCTTATTCAAAGCTCAGCATTTGCTGCTCTGCATTAGCCCAAAGCAGTGCCAGTTCCTGTAGAGTTCTAGTCAGCTGTTGGCCCTGGTCTGAAAGCGTCCTGAGTCCGGGCTTAGGAAAACAACAGGAAAGTGGACAAAGTCCCCAGGAGCGTGCCTGTGTGGGGAGCCGCAGCCCCAAAGGACAAAATGGCTGCTCAGCCCCGGTGAGGATCCTCGCTGCAGCTAGGGCCGGGATCCTGAGCTGGGGATGGAAGAAGAGCAGTCTGAGACTTAGAAGTGAAAGTGCGTCTGGCCCCGTAAGCATGGCCCTGGTTTGCACTGGAGATTTGTGAAGCTGCCTGCAGATGCAGTGCTGTGGGATGTTCTTATTTCTGTTGTGTGCAGGTCTTAGGAAAAAGTACATGAAGGTGAACCTAAATGTGTGTGAAACGTGTTACGGAGTACAGCACTCGCTGCTTCACCTAAAGAGAGACATCTGTAACAGAGGTAGCTCTTGTAAAGGTTCATTTTTCAATCATACTTCCCTTTTCTTTCTTACATTTAATTATAATAGCTTGTAGGAAGGATAATTCGATGTTTGTTCATTTTATATGGAAACAAAAGTCCGAAGAACAATATTTATTGTTTAAAAATATCTCATTTTGAGAGCACTTCGTAATTCATCAGTAACAGACACATTTTAGTCAAATAACCCTCTAACTATTCTATTCATAGTTGTCCTATAAAAGCAAATATTGTTTTGATTTGTAAGTGTTCATTTTACTGAAGTGAAATTCAGTGTGTTCTGCTGTCAGGAGAATTCTCTATTTAAATTCTGCTGCGTACATGGAACTGATGAATTAAAATGAGAGGAGAAATTACAACCTAGGTTAGAGCATGGGTCACAACCTTTTTGAGCCAAGATTCACCTGTCACGCAAGTGGAAACAGTAATTGGCTCATTGCAGCTCAAGTTGTCTGTGCCAGATAACAGGAGGAGTGGCACAGCAGTTGTAAAATAGTATATCCAAATGCAAATGTATAGAGAGAAAGCAAATGACCAAAGCTGGTTATTTGTTGCAAGCAAATTCAGATGAACTTGTCTTGTTCCTTTGTATTAATTTGCATGTCCTGATTTAAAGCTGTGCATTCTCTTTTTTTTTTTTTTTTAATTTAACATTGCAACATATTCATCAAATAGTTCGCAAATGTCCAAGATCCAAAACATTCCTTCTACCTACTGTGCTTATGATGGGGAACTAGTTTTGTAAAGCGTTTGGTTATATTCTGGTGGGCTGACTGCAGCTTTTTGAGCTAGAAAATAGAGATGGTCAGTGGGTAGGTTAGAGAGCGTAGTGAGAGTGACACTGCTGTTCTCCTGTGTGCTCTCAAAGATGGGCATTCATGTGAAAGGCTTCCTACACTGAGGTGTCCCAGTGAATAATTGCTTAAACCACACACAAATACCACGTGGTCCAACTACAGGAGTTACACCTAGTCTTGAGTCCTGTTCTCCTCTTGGGGTGTGATATTATCCACAGGCTCTTCTGATAGCCTTCTTGCTCTCTTCTGTGAGGCAGCTTTCCTCTGCCACAAGTGGGATGTAGTAGGAGCCCTTAAAGCAGACCTGTGTCACTCCAGGATTCCCCTCTGTAGATAACAGAGGGAATGAATTTAGCCCAGTGTATTCAACACGGTGTCCATCTTCCTACCCTAATCCAAACTCAAGAGACTGTGCCCTCAAAGCACATAACCCAACTCAAACTATCCACGTACTTGAAAAATAGATGAAAAATAAAATAATTTGTGCATGTACACCAATCCCTCTCCCCCACAGGGACCAGAAAGTTAATAGAGTTTCATTCTCTTTCATTTTAAATTCTTATTATTCACAGCTCTTTCTTACAATTCCCTGCTGGGAATAGCAAGCAGTGGATATAGAGTTTCCTAATTGTGTGATTACTTGAGACTGCAACTACCTGATCTGGGATCTAGTTTCCATTTACTTTACCTTCAGTAACTTTTTTCAAAGGGACTAATGAAAAGAGACTCATCAATTATTGAAATGAATTCAGCTTTGTTCCCAAAGTTTGCATGGTGCTAAAGACTTGAAAACAGAGCATGTGAAAGTCTCCATGGGTTAATGTGCTTGGCTGGAGAATACTAAAACCATCTCAGGGAGTGTCCTTAAAGAGCTCGTGTATAGTCAACAGCTCTTGAAATAATAATTGCATATACCTTCAGGTATAAGGCATATTTCCAGAGTGTTGCTCCTTACCTCAAATCTTCAGTAGGATAAAATTGTTAAGTGCAACGGTGTATTTTCGGTCTGTTTTACTCATTGCTTACCTCAGCTATTGTTTTCCCTTTTCTTAGCAAAAGAAAACAAGAATCACTATCTGTCTAATTTATCTGAGGGTGGTTTCTGTACCAAAGAAGTATCAGAGATGCCAGGAAATCTCTCTTTGTGCTTTTGCATCATTCGTTGATGCAAAAGAGCTAGTAAAAACGGCAGCATTCATTGTGAAAAATGACAGAAAAATGTTTTTTCCCCTTTCTCAGAGCTTATTAAGTGGAATTATTTATGATATTTTGTGGGCATTATGTGAAAAAAAATGGGGTTCAGATGAGTTTCAGAGCTGGGTGAACAGCTAATTTACAGTGTTTGTTGAATTCATACCTGTGTTTGCACGGGGGAGCTGTGTGCTTGCGTTGTTTGTTTATAACGTTTAAGTTCTAGTATTCAACAGGGAAGTTCTGATACTCGTTCAGTGCAAGAAGCAGGTGTAACGTCACGTAACCCATCCGGCCACTCCAATGTAAGCAACATAGTTTTTGTTTAAATTAATGTTCCCTTGCTAGTGGGGTAATGATCCCTTGCTACTTATTTCATGGCCAGCTTTGAAAGAATGGGGATTCCTTTACAGATCCATGAACAGGAAGAGAAGCTTGATTGTTTGGATAACGTGTTCGCTGCACATCACCCCCTTGCCTTCAGTTCTGTGGGAGCGAAGACGAAGGCTGGGCGGAGACGGGAGTTTTGTGAAGGAACTTCCCAAATCTCCCGCCCCAGCACAGGAGCGGAGCTGCAGCTGGGAGGGCAGGGGCAGGGCGCTGCAGAAGGTGGCCCGGGCTGGGGCACTGCTCTCAAACCCAGGTTTGGGACTTCAGAAAATAGACCAAAGCATAAAGCGATGAAGTATGGTTTCTTTATTGTTCTGTGTCCTGGCTCTGCTCCTGTTGATTTTCAAGGTGTCTCTTACATTATTTTCTGTGTGGTGACAGCCATGGAGAATCAAGGCATTACACAAGGAATATTTAAAACCAAAGCAGTTTATAAGTTCCAGTTTCTGTATTGTTTACTTCAACACAGACTCTTTAAAAACCTGCCAGATAGTGAAGCAGTTAGGAGATCAAGGTCACCAGGCTCTCATTTTTAGGGTAAATATGCTGCATTTTAAACAGTTGCTTTAGTGCCCTCCTCTTTGTGTTTGCTGGCAGAGCAATTCTCTGGAAGCCAAGAGCACAGCTTTGGAAGGGCATTTCAGTACAGGTCCATCTGTCTGCAGGAACATCTGACTTAGAAGAGGTAGCAAAGAATCTGATGAGACCGGAGATTTCCCTTCCATCACACAGTGTGTTTCAGAGCTCCCTGTCTCCAGCAAAATCTAACCTGCCAGCTGTGATTGGCTCTTCTCTCCATCAGCAAGCATTCCCCAAAATCCCTGTGATAAGGTGCCATCTGAAAAGCTGGCACCAGACCCATCAGTTTGCCTGGCCAATCTGACAAGTGCTACAGGATGAAATGTCCCTGTCCGGTAACTTCTACTGACACTGCTTTAGTATTTTGCTTCTTCAAGTAGAATTTCTGAGTCCTGACCTCATTAATATGCCTTGGCTCCTGGGAGCTGAGGACTTGTTCAGGGCCCAAGCTGGCTTTTGTCTCTTCCTAGAGAATTTTACAGATTGATGATCTACTAGTATGTTCTTCCTTTTGCATTTTGAGTGTAAGACTAGAACGCTTCTGGCTCCATATGCATATGTAAGTCAGGACAGAGCAATCCGTTGGTATTTGGACCTCTGGCAGTATATATTTACAGTTTGTTTGACCTCAAAGGAAATTAGGAGTGTTCAGCTGGAATCTTTGACATTTGAGCTCGGTTGTTTAGCTGTGGCCTCATAAGAAAAGCTGGTCAGAAAGAATGAAGCATATATAAGTCTTAAAAACCTTCTAGCCCATGTTACAGGAATTGTAAACTTCGATCAAAATTTGGAAGAAATTCAGCTAATGTGTAAGGATAAGTAACTGCATTTTTTTCCCCATTATTTATGAGCCAGACTTGGAGAAATACTTGTGTGTTGCTAAATCTAATGAAGTTTCTTTGCACTCGTAATTGTTTGATTCAGGAATTATGAAATATTTGCACTTTTACATGTCTTGAAAGTCCCAAGCTTTTTCACCAGTAAACTTGAATGGTCTAAATCTTGCTAGAAAGCATTCAGGAGATGGAGATGAGAGCAGAGAAACAACAAATTCTTTGTGTGATCGTTTTCTTAGATGTTGTGCTTCTACAGCAAAACAGTCCTGCTTGATGATTGCCGAGTCTAGATGTTACTGTGATAGAAATAAATTATTTAGTTAAAATTGTTAACAGGGTAGGAGGAGAAACACTGCAAAACTCACCCAGCTTGAATCATGATACACTTGTTTTTCTCTCAAGGTTGAAGGTGGTTTTCTGAGTGGTCTTCATCTGTTACAGATAATTTTTTTGATTTACTATATCCCTCAGGGGACAACTATTTGAGTTTTTCCTAAAATGCAGTTTGAAATATGAGCATAGTCAGAATCAAAAACTGCTGTTGTCTTGACTCAAAGAAGGGTGAAACTGTAACTCCTGGCAAAGAAAAATCACAGGCACTTAACCTTAACTTCCTTCTTCTTTCCTCTCTGCTTGCTATTTGCGCTTGGCTCCTCTGCTTCTGGAGGAGGCCACCCTCCATCGCCCTGTGAAGTACCACCAGCACCAGCACAGCCTTGTCCTCCCCTGCGACACTGGGCGACTCGCTCTCCGTTTGCTGGCTGTGTCTCTGCCCATCAGTGCCGATGTGCCACACACAGCAGCCAGCTGTTTTTTGTGTACCGTACACAAACCGCAGCTGTTTTTAAGCTGTACAGTCTGAGGCTTTAATTTCTGTACACCAACACACCGAGTTGTTTTTGTTTTTTTAAGCTGATGGTATCTACGATTTTTTAAAGCTGCTTCTGGAATCTGATAGGAGAGGAGGCATTGCTAAGGGTGGGATGTACCCCAAGAATGAGGGGCACGATTTTGGAATGAAGTCTTCCTGACCCCTTCCTGCCTGGGGAGATGAACATCTCTCTTCTGCCCCCCAGCCCCATTTTCATTTTTCTTTTGGCCTCTGATGCTTTTCCCATAGTAGTCAATAGCCTGTTCAGTTGCAAATGTGTTCTCTGACCAGCAAACGTTGGAGTATTTAAAGAATCACAGGTAGGGAAAGGGGGTGGTGGTTGCTGCCAGCTTGTAGGTGGCTCGACTAGCTGCCTGGGCACGCAGCATGAGGAGCTGGGTGGCAGTGGACCACACGCTGGGCTCGGCTGGCAGACAGCTCTCGTATGGCAGCACTGGGCTATGATGAGATGCTGGCAGGGTCTGCAAGCACCATAGCAGAGCTAACGTAGCACAGCCAGAGCGCCAGAGATGTGAAATCGGTTATGTATGGTGAGCCTGATCTAATACCCTGGCCCTTTGTGGAGGTCACGTCCAACCAAGGCTATAAAGGCATTACTGTGTTTGCTCAAATGTATGGCGTGCTCCCTTTCCTCTAGAACCACCATCTGAAAATACCAAGTTGCCCAAAATTTGTGGGCTGTAACTGGCTTCTCCCCTTCAAGAGTCCAAAAAATTTGCATGCCTTTTTGGACTTCTTCGCGGGGTGCATCCATCGTTGCTGCGTGTCTGCAAACTCCAGACGTGATGGATATGAGTTCCTGGGCTCTGCCGTTCTATGGCTAATATATACATAAAAATATAACTCAGAGGAATGTTTTTTTTTCTGGCTAGATATTTACAGTCACAAGCATTTCTTGCTTTGCAGAGCAATAAATTTAATACATTAGCTAGTATATTTATTTGTTAATTATTTATTTGTAGATGATTTCAATTTAAAATGAGATTTCAGGTAACAAGGAAGGCAAACATGTTTAACAATCCTGTGATATAAATTGCTGTAGGTGACAGATCCCTACAAAAATTATTACAGGCAGATTCGCGATGCAAAAATTATTTATATGACAGCAAGCAGAAAGACAAATTACTCAGAGACTATGTACATGCTCTTCTATAATTGCTCATAAATTATTATGGTTCATGTTAAAATGCATCTAGAATCCCTAGACAACTAGATTTATTTAAAATAAGAATAATGGCAGATTACCAGGAAATGTTAGGGAGGGAGACATGGCACACACTTTGGGTGATTGCTAATACAGAAGTACAGTAACGTATTGTCAGCCAACTTAATCTATAATGTATTTTATGAATTCAAAACCTTCCTTTTCAGTTCACCACCTCCCCAGGTTGCAATGGGCTGGGCAGGTAACGTGGATGGTCCTGGATAATAGCGGGGACGGGCCCCCCATGATCAGCTGCTGCTGCTGCTGTGCTCGTGGCAGCGCTTCCCTCCCCGCAGGGGACGCGTTGGGTCCCTCTCGTGTACCTTGGCCCCTCATGTGCTACGAAATAGGGGTCAGAAGTTATTCTAGTGGCGTTGGGCGGGCGGACAGACAAACCTCATTTCCTTAGGAAGCCAAGCTAGAAGTGGGACAATCTTCCGTATCCTCTCAATACTGTAAATTTTAGAGCTTATTTCAAATAATTGTCTTATTGAAAGTGTCTAAAATACACCCACAATAGAGAGGATTTGATCTGAATGGGCTTTCAGTCAGGCACTTACTAAGGATCAGCTAATCATTGGGTAGCAGAGAAAAGATGTGTATACATTTTTTATACGGTAAGTGCCTCTCTGTAATGCCATTACTTTTGTCTTCTTCCCACCCTGATTACATTACATATTGAGAGCCAGCCCAACAAAAATGACAGCAAACTTTGTTCTTGATAATGGAGTGCTAAACTCCACCTAAGCAGCTCCAGTCGCTTGTAATGACAGCTTGGAGAATACTCCAAGTTAATCTAACAATGCACACGCTCCAGTGACTGACAGCGCGGCGGGAGGAAAAATTCCAGCTTCTACGTGAGCGCAGGGAGCCTGACCTAGATTTTAGCCTCTACAGCTCCATAAGAGGAAACGTTCTCAACTGTGTATTTAACGAGGAAGAAAAAAAAGTAGGGGGAAAAAGTCGTCGATAATTAAGGTTTAGTTGAGGTGCTGTGAGACTTTTCCCTTCTGCAGGTGTCGTCAGCCCTATAATAACCGGTGACTCCATTCCCCGCGCTCTCTCCTCCCCGTAATTACCTGGCACACTGCGGGGAGCAAGCAGCCGCCGGGCTGGCGAGCAGCCGGGGCGATAGTGGCAGCCTGCCTGCCGTGTGGGGTCGGCTTGGCTGCCGAAATTCTTCCATTCGGATACCGCTAATGGGAGGAAGGGCTCTGGTGTAAATCTGCTATTCTTTCTTTTCTCCTTTGGAGATGCAGGTGCCAGGCTGGGGTCAGTGGCTAGTGACCACACTCGGGCGCTGGCCGTGGCCGGCAGAGCGCCGGCCCCAGGCTTGCTCTATGCTGGGGGGTTTCAGTGTCTGTAGTGTCGTGGCTGCAGATTACCATTCAAACGTCTTTTATCCATTCCAGTGTGCTAAAGCAGTTGTAATACTTCAGTGGTTGAAGATAAAAGAGAGCAGAGAAGCGCACGCTAAAGGGGAGAAGAAATTTTCAAATGAGAGTGGAAGATGAGGCAGGTTTAATGACACTGAGGGGTGGTTAATGCTTGCTTGAGCTGCGCTCCGATGGGCTGTTTGGTGTGGCTGGGGGAGAAATTGCATTGGAAACAGCAGCATTTTCGGCTTCTAAAGCTGGATTTCCGTATTAGGTCAGAACCTCACTTCGTAACTCTTTCTAATCGTGACTCTGCTTTGTGATACAACGGGAAAACCGGCACCTTTCTGCTTGACCCAAAGGCTTTCCGCAGGTATCTGAATGGCAGTTATTCTTCACTGTGGTTTAGCGTTGCTGAACCAGCATAGGTTTGAAAGCCTTAGATGACATGACAGGATTAGATTGACAGAAGATTGACAGCATTAATTAGATCAGCTGAATTAGTTTGGATCTAAATTCCAGTTCTGGGCACCCCTACTCATTTCAGCTTACACCTCTACTTAGACTTTTGTGACTTTGCTGAACTCCAGGAGAAAGGCAGCCTGTATGTCCTGAAGAATGAGGATGAGCGATCTGGAGAGCTCAGCATTTCCTTTGACATCCCTTGCTGGGAGAATGAGGCTGTAAGCTCTGCAATGCTTTTTAATTGTGAACTCGCGCCAGCCTAAAGAGAAGGGCTTGTAAAAAGGCACAGAGCTTTTGTGAGGAAGCTCTGTACAGAGTGCATTGAGACCCCCTCGATGTAAAAGCCACCTGTATAAAATTATTAATGATGTCAGAACCACACTTTAATGTAAAAATGGGTTGGATGTGTTTGTAGACCTGGGAGATCTGCGTTCTTTTTCCAGCTCTGCTGCTGGTTGCTCCTGTCTGTGTAACACCATAGCAGAGATGGGCAAAGGCAGTAGTTTAAGCAGTCCTAGCAAGAGATTGAGTTCCACCATGCGGCTTTGGTTGTAATGAAGGACCTTATAAACATGGAGGGGATGCGCTGGTAACAAATACATCAGATGTGATTTTCAAGTAATGATTACACAGACTTGTCCTGTTCTGTGGCACGAAGCTGTGAGAGGAAAACACAGGGGAAGAAGTGATGCTGCAGCGGTAAGGAAGGAAAGGCAGTGAATTGCCACCAGCTTTTCAATTTGTGTTTTTCACAGTTGCAGTTAAAAACAAGACACAAGCAATGAATTTTATTTTGAATCAGCAGCATGTTTTCAGTAAAAGAAATATGGAACTAAAAATTGAAGTTGACATAAATGGTGTGTACGTAACTGCAGGTGAATATTTGGGTTTTGGGGCTTTTTCAAAGTCAGAAGTCAGCTGGGTGGGTGGCAGAAGCTGGCGGCCCGACTTGCACCGCGCTGGGTGGAGGCACCAGACCTCTCCCTTGGCCCGGTACTTCCCTCGTGCCAGCTGGTGCATTAAGCATACAGTTCTGAGTAATGGGTTCCTGTTCCTCCCATCTTGAGCCCGTGTTAGTTTGTTTTACCAAGATGTTGCATGGAAGTTTATGTACTGGAAATGTGTGAAGAGGTTTAAAATACGGTTCAGCTGCATGGTTCACGTGGTCACAGTACAATTAAAGCCGATATACTGCCGTGGGGAAATCAAACCCTCCCGTTTATCATGGCTAGTTTTGAAGGATTCAAGAGAAGCCTGAAAAAATGGTAGACATAGTTTAAAGGTAGTAAAAGCCACTAAAAAGGACTAGATTTGGTATTCCATTATGTGTACAAATTTTGGCTCTGTACATTGGCTTAGGAAGTAAATAAAAAATCACTTAATGAGTGAATGCTATTGAAGATGTATGTGACATGAGAAGTATATGAGAGTATCCAACATTTAGAGGATTGATACTGTAAATGCAGAAGAGGCGACTTGAACCTTACTTGGTTGAACTTGAGGAAGCTACATCAAGGGTAAAGATGTTTCAGTTACATGTAGCTGGAAATGATCAGTAAATTCTACAAAATAAACATTTGATCAGTGTATTGATTTTAGACAATGTATTTGCCTCCTGACAGTCTGCCTTGCTGTCTTTTTCTTTGGTCGTGTTCTTGGTTGACTTCCAGGCTTCCAGTTTTTCTAGAAATAAAAAAGATTGAATTAAAAGGTCTGATATGTGAGGGGGAATTGCATGTTGCTATATATGTTCCAGGATTATATTGTAACCAAGAGGATTTAAAAGTAATGGGAGAAAAAAATGTAGGGAGAAGTAATCTTTTAATAAATTGGCTGACATATTCATTTTTAAAGTGAAGTATCAAACCTTTTATAGCTAAGAAAAGCCGATTCAAAATTTTTTGATAAACAGAACATCAAAAGATCCCTTTTCATATTTGTACAATACCTATATTAAGCTTGATTGCATTGGTAGCATGTTGTAGTTATATTTTGTTGTATATAATGCTATCTCTATAGTTTGCGTAGGCTATAGAAAAAAAAGCTATGTGGAACTGCTTTATAAAAGGATAATTGTCACATCTCTTATGTTTTGTGTAACATAATTAGCAGAGGTGGAGGGAAATGTTTTAAGGGATAAATTGGGATCAGATGCCAACATACATTTTCCTCCAACAAGGAATTACTGAATTCACAATTGTTTTATTGGGGCAAGTAGTTAAGGTGAAAACACTTGGTTTATTTATTAAAGAATTAGTGAAAGTAGATGAAAGTAGTGATATTCCAAAGAAATGGAATTGAGCAGGCCTAATGTGCTCTAATAATAATAATGTGCTCTTATAGCCTGCACATTTTACATTTACATGTAACTAAAAAAAATGTATAATATTCTTTAATTGCTAATAGCTGCCACAGGTTTATCACACTGCTATAAAACAAAGGGTCTTTTCTTTTGATTAATTATTTTGCTTTTCACAGGCTGCTCTCACTGTCTTGGAAAAAATATATCTGTATCTAATATTTCTTTATTATTGTTTTGCTTTCAGTTGATGGTTGCATTGACTGGTCAGTGGATCTCAAGACATACATGGCTTTGGCAGGTGAACCAGTCCGAGTGAAATGTGCCCTTTTCTACAGCTATATCAGAACTAATTATAGCATGGCCCAAAGCACGGGTCTTAGACTTATGTGGTACAAAAACAAAGGAGACTTAGAAGAACCCATTATATTTTCTGAAGTTAGGATGAGCAAGGATGAAGATTCAATATGGTTTCACTCGGTTGAGTTGCAAGACACTGGTTTCTACACGTGTGTTCTAAGGTGGGTACTGTGTTAAAATATGACTAAGAATGTGTAGATTGGCTCATTTTAAAAACGTTTAAATTTAGCTTTCATGATTGAGATACTCTTCCAGTTAATATATACTTATTTTTCTTCTCATAATTATGTTTGTCACATAATGCTTTGTCTTAAAATTAGTTTCCCTAGTAATGATAGTTACCTCTTCCAATAGCCATAAGTAAACATTTGCATTTTGCCATAAACCCTCATAAATGGATGCTTCTTGAATCATTAAATATTTTGGTTAAGTAGTCCTCAAATCCTCCTGAGTGACAAACAAGTCATAAATGATTTTTCAAAGTTAGTAATTTTGGGACTTCTTTTTGCCCTTTGCTTTTAATTTTTAAAAGTTATTCAAGAGTTTAGACACAGTTTAAATTATTCTGATGGGTTTAGGCCAGAGGGAGTTAGATTTCTGTCTGGTTCTGAGGAAATGTTTATTTTAATATACATTTAAGACTTGTCATAAATTGAAGCAGACCTCGTTTGGTAAGGCACTGAAATGCATGTCTCAAGTATTTTGGAACTGATGGATGCGCCTTTAATTAAGTATGCGCTGGAGCTCGTGGTTTCCATCACGTGGATGTTGACACCAACTCTATGCCTAAAATGAGAGGATGAAAAAGGACTCTTTAAGAGTGAATGGATAAGTATCCCTTAAATGATCCAGTTTTGAATTAGAAAGAGTTTACTTCATCTGATTCAGTGTTAAACTATTTGGTTCTAGAGAATGAAGCTTGCTTCATCCTTGTTTGCTGTTCCATACTGAAATTATATGCAGGCTTGATGAATTTAATATGAAATACTTGCAGATAGGTAACAACACTGTTCAGAGCCCAGAAGTTGCTCTCTCTCCATCTCCGCTAAGTCCTGCTGCCTTGTCTCAGCCTGCCTCTGTTCTGATCCTGAAGAACGGTACTAAAATCAAAGTGTGTGCTGTGGTGCGTGGTTTGCAATGGGAAGAACCAACGTCCAGTTGGGCTATCGGATACATCTGCCGAACTCGCTATTAAGTCTGTGTTGTAGCCTTTGGAGTTTATTACTCTTCTGTTAGCTGCTCCATCACAGGTCTGGGGTAATGTGAATTCCATGATTTTGCAATGTTACGGGAAGATAGTGATTTACATGTTTCTTTACTTTTTTTTTTTTATAAGATGTAGCTGTTGTGGTAATCAAATTACTAGTTTAATACTCCTGGAAATTTTTATGCAAATCCTATGCGAACAATGAATAACAGATCTTGAATCAAGTTCTGGGACATACTTTTTGGGGGGAAATTTCAAAACACTTTGCTCATTTCCATGACAAAGTACTGTTGGTAACAAATGGGTAAGGTCTTAAATAATTCATGCATTCTCCTCATTTTCAGATAAAAACTATATGACATGCTTCTTGGAACTTATTACACAGCAATATCATCTTCCCTGTCACTTACATGTTTTTGCTGTTTATGCTTGAACTTTCTTACATAATTGCAGATATTTTTACCTTTTTCAGATTTATGTGGGAGTGCAGAATATTATATATAGTGATTACACATAAAAGACCATATTTCTTCCTTGAATTAACTTATTTTTTCTTCCAAAAATTTGGTAATGTATCCTTGCTGTTATTGTTTATAAAATTATAGGGAGCTTAAAATAGCTGAGGAAATAGCAATAGTCATTTACTTTAATTTCATTAAAATGAGGTTAGATATAGTGTTCTGAAATATGATCACACATCTGCGGTAGACTGGCCACGCCATTAACTATGTAATTTCAGCTTTATTAATCCTTTTTTTTTTGGAGGGGGATAAGCAGATGTTTGCGTTTTAGTCATTAACCAGGATCACCTGCTTTGTGAGAAGGTGAGAATCTGTGCCACAGATGAGAGCAGGAATTCTAGGATCTAATTTTATTTTCTAAAAAACATTAACAATTTCTGTTACAAATGCCTTCTGTAGACTGAATGAATAAAGACCCTAGAGAGAACTCAGTGCACTGGAAATGAAGAGGTGACTGTGTCCATCAGTATGCAACACTGGGTTTAAGGTTGCATGCATAATTGAGTCTTTTGGTTTGGTAGCTGAATTTAAAAAAACTGAGGAAGAAAATGGTTTTAGTTCCAGATAAATGTAAAACTTACGAAGCTTTTTCAGTTAAACAAGTTTTCATTTTGGTCCTTTAAGAAGAAATCAGAAGCAATTCAAATCTAAATTAATGTCTTTCTAGCCACTCACTGAGGATGTGAAAAGCCCTGGTGCAATTTCCCGCGCTGCCTGAGGGGTGAAAACTCATGTTTGCATTCCCTCGTGGCCAGGGTATGCTGCATTCATCCACTTCAAGTCTCTTGCCTTAAAATCCTTCTGTCTGAAATCTGTACTTTTCTACACAAAAGGGCACTAGGGGGTGAGGTGCTCAGACAAGGTGCTAAGGCTAAGTGGGGACAAAGGGTCCCAGTCCCAGAAGTTTATGGCTTGAAATGAAGAACAGACACTTGAACTGGGAAGGTCTTCTCTGATGGAAGAATGGAATTGAACACCAAGGGAGTTTAACAAGTTGTACACAAAGGATGTCACAGGCAATAGCAATACCTGTCCTAGTTCATTCTCCTCCAACTTGTTACATTTTTCCCACTCAAAGACAACTTGGCAAATACGAAAACTGTATGGGAAGAAAGGCAGTTGCACTTTTCATTGAATTTCTTGTTTGTTGAAAAGATTCTTCATGATTCTAGTAAAAGCCATGTTTTTCAAGAAGCTCCGTGTCGTTGTTGCTCGCGGATGCTTATAGGTTCAAGGCACGCTTCATCTTTGAAGCGACTGGAAGGAATTTTTCAGAGGCTGCTTGAAAAGGATGGGTATGAGCAGGTGAAGGAAAGGCTGAGGTGACGATTTAGAGATGGGTAAAAATTAAATGTGTCAGTGAATTCTTGAAATGACAGAATTGTCATTTCAATAGTCATAATGTTTGTTTTGTAAATCAACTCATAATACTGCATAAAATTAAGGAATATTAGAGCAGCATTAGTGAAAGAGATTGCTTCTCCAGGCTAAAGAGTTCTGATATCAGAATTTAAATATTGCCTCTCCTTTATTAACCAATTAAACATTGTTACGTGGGCAGGTGTGCATGTGTATGTATAATGGGGGAAATTACTGTTGCATTAAAACCTATTTCTCTCTTCTCACAATATGTTTTGACATTGAGGTGACATTGAGATGGAAACCAAAGTGTGGTATTTTTCTCCAGTGTTAAGCATGGCCATGAAATACTTAAGGGATCATGATTCTGCAAGGACTTTTAAACAAATGTGGACTTCATCTCCATTAGCTGACCACATAAATTCCATGGAACTGCTTTGTTCACAGGAGCCTTTTTTGTGCCAGATCAGGGCTATTGCTATAGCAAGATCCAGTGACATCCAAAAGGGCTCCTGACTGACAGATAGATGTGTTTCATCAGGGTTCCCAGACAGATGCTGGGACATCTGTATCATGACCTGGGTGCACAATCTGAAAGTGCTGTGTTCTGGAGGTCTCTTTGCAGTACAGGCCTTGGATATGCCATTAATCTTCCAGTGCCTGCTGATGCTACTTCCAGATAAAGCTGTCAGCATTTCTGTTACAGAGGTGGTTTTTCTGGGATTTTCACATCAGCACTCTGGATTGAAACATCCTCACTGAAGGTTTCGGAGATGAAAGCAAACCAAACATGGAAACTAAAACTGATCTAAAAGCATAGGGTGGCCTCAAAGTTCTGAGTATGTAAGAAGTTCATTTGCCAGGTTATGTGCTGCTTTTGCCTTCTGCACAAATACATCTGTTTCTCTGTGTCAAAAGACACTGCTTTTTAAAGAGGGAAGAAGAACTGGGCCTACTTGGATCTTCTTATCCTGATGAAAGAAGAGGAGCTGGGGAAGAAATCTCAGCAAAGTTTGGCTGCACCTTTGCCCTCAGCAAGGTGCTGCTTGTGAAGCCTGTTCTCCTAACTGGGCCCAGCTCCAAAATAAACGCTTTGTGAGCAAGATCGGTAAGAGTGTGGTGAACATTAGTGCATATTCACTGTTAATTAATTGTTGGTGAAATAAAATAAGCTCAATTCCCATCATGTGGATCAGGAGGATAAGAAGTCTAGGTCCTGAGAGGTGCAGGGAAATCAGGAGGTAGAGGTTTGTGGTCACCAGACTGACTGATGGATCGAAGCCTCGATTTTTGTATAGCATGTAGAATAGCAAGTGAGGGTTCCATGTATGCCTACGAGGAAATAAGCCTGCAGATCTTTAATACCTGCATTTGATGCCAGAGAACTGCCACCAAATCAAGTTAGGAAGTCTGTGTGTCCTTTTCCCTTACTTTGTACCTATCTGTACAGTTCTTAATGGAGAGCAGCATCGCTATGGACACGCACCGAAGACTCAAGCCTTCATCGGGCCATCAGTGAAATATTGAAATATTCCTTTCTGAGCAGTAATAAAATAGACTCATAGTAGATTTTTAAGCCTTCAGGCTTCTGAATGTCTGTGGAGCGCATGACCAGCAAATCAAAATCAGATTTAGACAGCCTAGAGGTGCTGTCAGTAAAACTTAATTTGCGGCATAACCTTTGTGCTCTTGCTTCAGTGGGTGTGAAGAGGAATTGAGGAACTTGTTTCAAGTGCCTACAGCCTGGACTGCAGTATTCACCCGTGATCCCAGGAAAAGCTGTGCCTTTTTTCAGAGCACTGGAAGTCTGGCTTCCAAGTGAAAGGAAAGAAAAATTCTTCCAGGTCTTTAAGACCAAACAGAAAAATTGGACTAGATCATGCTGTGAAAATGTGTAGGCATAAGGCTGTTTTTTTTTTTTTTTTGCAGCCATCTTTTTTGGCTCTTACAATTTGTGTTTTAATATGGTCGTTCACTTTGTGTCTTCTCATTGCGGAATGTTTAATATTTAGGTGCTTTGGCTTTATCCAGCGCTCAATTCATGAGCAAAATTGTTTTATATCTCAAATAATCCCTTTGAGCATCGTGTTACTCTGAAAAGATCCAAAGATGATACCTTCTAGTGGGCCAATGTCTTTAATCATCCAATATCCAAGAGGAGCACATCTGGCTAGTCACTGTACACATCTCATAGTTACCTCTCAGACTTGCACACTGGTACATGATAGCTTTCATAGCTGTACTGTCTCAGGCATTTTTGGAGAAGCCAGCTAAATTTCGCACTTACAACAAGTGCATGGACACAGCAGGGCTTAGTCTTCCCAGGCACTATGACATTAACATTAAAAGTCACACACTAAAAGTGTGTGACACTTCCCCTGTTAAAAGTGGCAGATTCTGTGTAAACAAAATCCCTGTGATAATGTAGTGTTCAATACTTGAATACACTGTTAGAGCAGATACAACATAAAGTCAGCATGATTCATGGTAAGGTAAAATTTAATTTACTGAGATATAATGTTTTGGCATTATCAAAATGCAAAAGAAAGTAGAATCAGACTATTTCTACTTTTCTCTCTAAAATGGTGTAAAAACTGATGGTGCTCCCGCAAATCATTTTGATGACATAGTCTTTATTGAGAGAAATCAGTTCTATGTGTTCTTTTGACACATTTGCAGAAAACAAAGATTTGTTTCTGTTTCCTGGTGATATGCGTATTTCTGCTCACTCACCTTCCTTCTGTAAAGCTTTAAAATAGAAGATATCCATCCTCTGTCTTTCTGAAAGCCAGTGTTTATGTTGATGAGAAGCTAAAGGAACAGTCAGGGCTTCAAGCAGGAATGCCTGTGCTGCTCTGCAGTTGGAGAGCATCCAGCAACTTCCCTGTTGCAGCAGCAGGCACAACAATGAGAATACTGTGTATTCTTCAGTTTTCCTAGTAGTATAATCCTAGCTTTAGGTACCATTAAAATGACTGACATTACCCTCTAGTCCCAACAGATTGTCGTAGCAAGAGCTCCACGTGCTGCAGTGCATCAGTAACATTTCGGCTCACCGTCACTGGTTGCTCATGGATGAAATGCCTTCCCTGGTGGGCTTCAGTCCTTGCCTGGTTGGGAGAAAGGATGCAAAGTGAGTGACTGCTTCCTCATGCAGTTGTCTTTGCCTTCAGGAGACCTGATGCCAAGATGTTGTTCAGCCCTCTCCTCTCCAGCACGTCAGGTGGTTTCATTTCCATGCTGTTCTCCAAATAACAGAGGAGGAGAATGTGCTTACCCCGGTACCACTCCTGTTGAAACCCACATCAAAGCCAGCTGTAACCCTAACGTGTCAGTAGACAACATTGTGTGTGTCCTGGGAGAGGACAGACAAATGGAAGCTTTCCTGAGGAAATCCATCATGCCCAAAGTACAAGGTGACAGATCCGTAGGGAATTAAAGTGGTATTTGGTAAGTGATCTCAGAGGATAATTTCTTCTTTTCTGGAAAAAAACTTAAGGTAGGAGGCACAGTTAGGAGGACTTAGCTGCAGGACTCGAGCAGCTCTCCCTGCCAGTTGGCATAATGACTTTCACATCACGTTTATTCATGATAGCATTCTTTTTATACCCCATCAGATAATAACTTCCATTGTTTTATGTGCTCAATTGCCTGTACACAAACTGAGGGGGACTTGCTTTTCCTCATTGCGTCTACAAATAGGACTTCTGTGCATGAGGAAGGATATACTCCACAGGTTTTATTCCTTCAGGCAACAAAATCGGTGAGGTTTAGCAGTGCAGACATATCTAATGGGTATCCTGAACTCAACTTTTGTGTGCTAGGTGTCTAATAAAAAAGGAAAGAGGAGTAGATACAGTAATTCACCCACGTGAGGGTCGGAAGAAATAAAGGAGAAAGTGTTCAGTGTTCCCAGAACCAGGGTATTGCAAACACAAAATTATCGGAAGGAGATTTCTTAATATATTCTTTCCTGGGAGCAGTTGTCCCTATGCCTCGGATTTATGTCATTTGTAATGGGGCTTTTCAGTGAGAGAATATAAATTAACAGTAATATACAGAGTTCTACTAGAAAATTATTAGAAAGTAAATGAAAAGGGCTTAGTCATTCGCAGTAGCAAACTTCAGGGCAACTTGCTGCTTTGTAATACTTGAGGGCAAGGAAGAAATTTTCCCTGAGAGCAAACCCAAACAATTACAAGATTTTTTTTTCTGCTGGAACAGGACGTGTTGAAGCTGGTAGAGACCAGATAGTTCATGAGCTTAGGTGTGATTTGCTGAGTTGGCTTTGTGTTCTTTTGGCTTCTGCATTTTTTCTGTGTTCCAAATTACATTTTCATATATTTATTTCTGGTAACTAACACTTCTGAAGACTTTAAAAGAAAACAAGGAACACTGTTAACCTGTGTGATTCAACTTAAGTGCTAGGAGAGTTTCCCCTAGGCCCAAGTAGTCCCTGTTGTAATGACTGTCTGGTGACTGGTGTGTTTTTTGATTGCTTCTGTCACGATGCAGAGGTCAGCAGCACCAGTGCTTGTTTGTGTGAAGGCAGTCAGAAAAGTAGCAGCTCCTCCAGGCCCTTAAGCATGTGCAAATCAGGCTGTGTGCCACCTACTGGTCTCAGAGAGACTTAAGAAATATGGTACTAGAGATAATTCCTGAATTTTGAAATCACGGTCTTGCTGTTATGGCTGCTACCATAGACTGTCTGACTGTACTAGGCACATTCTGACATTTTTGTGTCACATTTCCCTCTTAATAAGGATGTTAGCTCAAATCTAGCTTTAAATTTAAACTTATCTAAGCTTTGGTGAGATATCTAAGCTTTGGTGAGATAGACCCAGCTGAGAGAAACTTTACTCCACTGACAGGTCTTTTCTTCTCTGTCGCAGTATCCAAGAAGCCTAAAAACTCCCTTAGCAGGCCTAAACTCACTGTGAGGAATACAGGTCTTGTAGTTAAGTGCCTCTGGTGAGAACTATATTCCTGATGATTAACTTGTGGAGACATTCTTAGATATCTGTTTTTCAAGCTGTCATCACTGTGAGCCTTTTAAAATTACCTTTCAGTGACTTGCTCAGAAGTTCTGTCTTTTGAATAGTGATGGTGTAGTCTTTCTTCATTGTAAGACATAGGCCTCTGGGACATCTAGTATGTTTTAGTCAAGCTCAAATTGTCAGCTTGTTTCTAGTGAGTCTTGTGTGGTGATTAAATCTTAGGAGAAAAGAAGTATAGAAGGACTAAAAATCCTTAAAGAGTGATGGGTTAGCTCAGCACAAATACTTTTTCTACCTGAAAGAACGGGGACTTGAATGGCACTTCCATCTGGATTCACAACATAGGTCTCTTGGAGGTTCAAAGGAGGTAGAAATAATGAAAGAATATCGGATTTGTAACATGGTACTGTTTTAGCATCCTGCACTTAATTTTCTGAGATCATACTTCCATGACATTTTCTTTTACTAATAGGATCCTGAAAACCAGTCAGATGTTAAAGGAGAGCTAATGTGAAATTAGGATTTTTCCTTAGCATGCATAGGAGCTGGGATTAGAATTGCATTTATAAAAGCAAATGAGTGAGCAGACTACAAGATGGGAGTTGCACCGAGGCCAGGTATCACACAGACAAACCACAGAATCACTGTGCCTGATGGTGTATGGTTCAGGGAGCAACTACAGCAGTACTAACCGTCTGTGGAATTGTTCCACTTCAGGTATTGCTCTTTCACTTGACAAATTGTTAAGAACAAAATAATACAGCATATAGGGTAACCCAAAAACTTTAAAACTTTGAAAATAACTGTGATTTGTAACGTCTGAGAGTGATTTACCCCATAAGAGAGAATTTGATCTCTTCCAGGCAGTGACCCCAAACATGTAAAAGTTGTCACAGAGAAATAAGGCAGCGCTTGAGTGAAACCTTGGAAGAGTAAGGAATAATTTGTTTGTTTTTAGGAAAGAGGCTTACACTTATGTCGTCTGAAAAAACAGTAAGTTACTTATTTGTCTTTAAACAGATCAGCAAACCATGAGCTCGTTGATCTGGGCGAAACAATCTCAGGTACAAATAAAATTGCTTGGTAATAGTTATGTCAAGTATGAAATTTAAACTGGAATAAATTTATATAAATTCTCATGAAAAGAGAGGAAAACAGTCAACTGTTCAGTTGGGTCTGAAAGCTGATAACACATTCTAATAGCAGCTGGTAGTGGATTAATTGCTCTGGACCTTAAGATGGATAAAAATGGTTGTTGTTGTTGCTGTTGTTCATTTAATTCAGAAAGAGCAAAGATGAATGCAAGGGGCTGGCTTACACAGTCCTGTAATCAGTATTTCACTAAGCCAGTGAAAAAGTCATTAAAACAGACAGGCAGAGTGTTTATGTGTGTTGGGAGAGGTCTGAGTCTGAGCTGTGCTGTTTCCTGAGAACTGCTTTGATACTTCCACTTCCCAGCTTTTGTATCTACCACCACATTAGAGTCTTAGAACTTTAATATAATAAATAAATAAATGATGAAAACTGAACCTGCAAGGAAAAAAAAAAAACAACAAAACATTGCAGATCCTCTTGTATAAATATGCCATTTTAATTTTGGGTTGTTATTCAATCAAGTAGATTAGATTAGATAAAATATTCAACCACTTTGCCAACTTCCTCTATATAAGAAAGTTGATAAACAGGAGAGAAGGTAGTTTCCTTGCATACTAGAGACAAAATTCTTTTACTTGACTCTTTTAACAAACCACCCTAACTGCTAGAAACAACAAATGCCGAAGAAAAAGTTTTGCCAAAGTCATGAATATTTTCTCTAATTTGAATTCAGCCTTAGGGCTGATGATTGGGTTGAATCCAAACAAGGTAAAACATAGTTAGGGATTGCCACTTCAATTTCAAATGTCCTTCTTAACCATTTCTCTGTTTCCTTCCTTTTTCCCTCTTGTCCTTGCTTCGAAGTGAAGCCAAACTCATAATTTTGCTTGATTTTGTTTTGAGACCTGTTAATCTCCCTTGGTTTTGCCTCTGTTTTTCTATGGGATTCTGAGCTGGCTTCAGTTTGTAGTTCAGAGCCAGTTCCAGGTGGCCTGGGAATTACAAATGCCTTGCCACCAGAACAAAGAAAAACTGCTTTGTGAACTCTGGCAAAGCTAAACCCTTTTTCACATTTTCAGTCCAGAGAGTAGGCCCAGCTTATAACTCGTTCCTTGAAACACGGAATTACAAATCTTAGTTTCAGTGTGGAAACATAAGACTTTTCAATTTTTTCTTTGTCCTACAGAGTGATTCTTTCTTTCTTTCTTTCCCCTTCCCATTCCTCATATGACCACTGCTACAGCCTATAGAAAAGGAAAACATTGGAAATTGAGTCCTATAGAGAATGAATGGTTTGGATACCTTTCACAAAAAAAAATAATTATTAAAAGACTCACTTCAAAACTCATTGACTTATTTCCTTTACATGTGGGAAGTGGGCTCTCTGCAGTCTCTCAGGTTCATTTGGGTGGCATGTAGTCAATGATACTCTCTACTCTGAGCTGTATATGACTCTCAATCTTTCTTGATGTTGTGATTACCATCACAAGCCCTCCAGCGTCTTCCCCATCCACCTGGAATCCTTTTTGATCTTTCACTCACTAATTCTGACAGCAAAACCCAGCTTACTTGCTTTGCTGGTCCTCTTGTTTCTTGCATGTTTCAGCTTCCCTCGTTAAATACGGTCACCTCTCCTGCCAGTCTGGAAACTGCTGGGAGCACTGACCTCCTCCACCAAGTTCCATGACCATGTATTGAAAACAAAAGTGGATTCTCTGTTGTATGATTCTATAATTCCTATAGTTATAATAGGCCATTTGTTCAGCTTTTAGAAGGAGAAGAAAAAGAAATGAAGGATTCATGTCAGTCTGCATACCTTTATCAAAAACAAAACAAAACAAAAACAACAACAAAAAACAGCCATTACCAGAAACAAATGCAGCTCAGTTAAGGAAAACCCTTGTGGACACAGAGGTCATTAAAACAGTTGGAAAGGAAGAGCTGGATCCATTCCAGCACAGCAGCTTCACGGGCTTCCTGAAGGACCTCTGTAGGTGAGTTTCCATCGCCTCAGTGACCTGCGTGGTGGCCTGCACCATAATTTTACTGTCTTTACCTACGTGGTAGAAACAAAACATTGTGGTGACCAGTGACTGGTCTACATTGTTGACCCTTCCTGAGTTCTCGCTTGACTTGTCACCTGCTAGAAAGCCCCTTTGTGCCTCAGGCCCCACGAGGGACAGGAGACAGTATGTTCCTATTTGCCAGTGGAACCAAAGCCACATTTTCCTGCAAATTACAGTTCAAATTGCAAATTTCTTTCTGCGTAGGAAAATTAACTGGTTCTTCTACTGATTTCAATGTAAAATGAACATGGTCAATTCCACAGGAATCTTCTGGTTAAAGCATACGTAGTGTATCTTTTTGGGAAGCTCTGTCTCATAGCACCTGAGCTGATAGAAAGACAGTAGACATGGAAATCTCCAAGAAAAGGTGAGCAGAGACCCACCACCTACTTAGAGGACTGTGTGATGAAATCCATAGCATCCTGGGGATCAGCTTGCCTAGCAAAGGGAGGAATGGCTCACGTCCCCTCGTAAACATTGGCTCCAAGGCTTCTGCTTCAAAATTGAGAAAAACAGCAAGGTTGATCAAACTGCTATTTTGTTTTGCATATGATGAAATGCAGCTGTTATCCCAAACTGACTAGATTAAAGGAAGGCTGTTGCTTTATTCACTGGAATTCCTTCAATTGCAGAAGTTGCTCTTTTCTGAATTACCAGCAGTAGTGCTAACATGAGTGGCTGGTGGAGAAGCATTCATAAAGCTTTCAAGTCTATTGCTGTTGGCTTAGTGAAGGCTTTCTTGATCGTGAGCCTGAACAGATTTATTGTCTTGGTCATGGAGTGTGAACAAAAGTGATAGTGCTCACCAGGCACTTAGTTTTCTTAATTCTATTCAATTCTAATTGTAACTAGTGAAAAGAGTACTACATTTTTAGGTCATGGTTCCAGGAAGCATTTTAAATAGAAGTAGTCTTCAGCGCTGTTCGAAGTACAATCTAAATAATGCAAGATTTTTAGCAGTAAATACAGTACTATTAAGTAACACCAAATAACGATCAACTGTTCAAAGTCATTATTGTTGATTAGCCTGGATCATCATTACTGAGAGCACGTGACCTTATTTGCCCCCAGTAATACTCATAGTTATTCAGGAAAGTTAAATAATCATTCCTGATTAATTACTTTTGATTATACACAGTCATACCCATATTTTCTGGATTTTAGGTCTGTATTAGAAAGCATTGAAAGTTTCCAAGTATTCCAAGTATGTTTTGTTTTCTTTCTACAAAGAAGGCAACCCTTTACAAAAGTGAGTAGTTTGGGAGAAAGTTGACTTACGTTCCCTAAATCATGTAAGTATTTCTGAAAAGCCCAACTAAAATGATGCATCTTTTTTAGTCCATTTAACTTTACTTTCAAGTAAAAGTGCAATTCATGTAGTTTGTGAGGATGAGACTTTTCCATAGCCTCTCAACTGAAACAGAGCATGGCAGTGCACAGAGAGCCTTTCCCCTCTAAGATGAGGGACAGAGAAAATACCTGCTGGCTTGATTACATGAGTGTTCACTTGGTGTTTTGAAGATAAGGGAGCAGGAAGGGTGTGTGTGTGGCAAATTCAGTATTTCCTGCAGCGTATTTCCACGTCAGCAGCGTTTGTTACTCATGTGGACAATGTGAAGGCAGAAGAGCTGATCCAGGGCTAATCTGAAATTTGTAAGGTGACTTCAGCTCTGTGACCTGTCTTTCACTCTGAGCATCTCCTTGTTGCCTCAGTTTCCCTGTTAGAAGCAAGAGGAGTAGCCCTGCCTTAGCACGGCAGAAGGCCCTGTGGGAGACCTGCTGCGAGACGCTTCTGTCCGGAGCCCCGTGATGAGGGCAGTTCTGCTGAATGCCTCACTCTAATGACACTGAAAACTGGAGGCTTCTGAAGATTGCCTGTTGATTTGCCTTGCAGATGCCGTCTTCTGCAAAT
>VXAA01002597.1:40750-208923 GCA_013399115.1 Anseranas semipalmata
TGACAGATCACTTCCAGGTGCACGGGGCAATTTTTGTCTGCCGTGCCATTGCCTCAGCTGAAGCCGTTTGCAGCAGAGCTGTGACGGAAGAGGCAGCAGCAAAGCGGTAATATCTTCTGCAAGAGACTCCACAGCTCCTTTTGAGGGGAGTAACCACCCAGCATGTCAGATTTACTCCAGGCTTTTTGGTTATGGCGTAGTCAATTAAAATGACAAAATGATGCATGATGGGAGGAAGAGCCTCATTATACTGTCGCTTGTACTTTGTAGTTTGCTTTTAAAGGACTCTGTTTGCCATCACACCCTAATGAAGGCCAGAAGCTGACAGCCTGGGTTGCAACAATCCTGCTCAAAGTGCAAATGCTTTAGAGTAACACCACAAGAAACATCGGTTTGGGTTTTTTATTGTGCGTCTGATAACTCTGTTAAAGATGCGAGTCTGAAGGAATTTAATCCTCTTTTCATGATTGTGAGGCACAGGAGCTGGCTTGGTTGTGTTTATTCTAACCTAATATTAAGAAAAAATAATCTTAGCTCACAAGCCACTCACCTAGATTTAACCCTATCCAGGATCTTTCATGATAGAGTAGGCAATGGTTTTAATTACTAAGAGATTGCATTTTTCAATATTTTAAGGCCCAAATGTGTCAGTGTAAGCACACAGTCTGACTTGTATACCTGTGCTGGTGCCCGTGCCCAGGTGGGGCAGCAGGCCTGCAGGCGCTGTGAGGAGAGGCCGGGGTGCCCCGGGCCGGTCACAGGGCATGGCTGGGCCCAGCAGCGATGCTGGGGGTACCTCGGGGGAAATGTATCTGCAAAAAGGCAAGATGCTACCCGGCAGTGAGGATAAAAAGTGTGAGGAATGGCCCTGTGGCACTGAGAGGCAGCGGGAGGCGCTCCAGGCCTGAGGCTCCCTGCGGCCTGTGGAGAAACCATGGCGGAGCAGGGGGATGTGCCTGAAGGGACTGCAGCCCATGGAGAGGAGCCCGCGCTGGAGCGATCTGTGAAGGACTGCGGCCCATGGAGGGCCCAGGGTGGAGCAGGGGAAGAGTGGAGGAAGGAGCGGCAGACAGGAGGTGTTATGCACCATGGCCACCATGCCCATCCCTTGTACCACTGGTGGGAGAGAAGCAGAGGAGTGAAAATAAGGGGTGAGGGGAAGGTGCTTTAGGTTTTTTTTTGTCTTTCTTATCATCTAAACCTAATTTAGTTGGCAATGAATCAAAATAATGTTTCTCAAGTCAAGTCTGTTTTGCCCATGACAGTAACTGGTAAGTGATCTCCCTGTCTTATCTCAACCCACGAGCTTTTTCGTCTTATTTTCTTCTCCCTGCCCTGCTGAGGGGGAGTGAGAAAGCAGCTGGGTGGGCAGCTGGCAGCTGGCCAAGGTCAACCCACCACAATGTCACGTGCTGTAGGATTTTAAATAGCACTTTCTTCAGAGGGAGGAATTCTGTCTCCATGACGTGGTTTAACGTGCAGCACAGGCTAGTATAACCCTTCATCTCAAATGTTAAGTGCTGCATACTGGAGTGAAATCTCCTGAAGTTGAGAGAGGAGGAGTGCCTGTGGCATGTAGAGGAAACAGGAATGATGAATCAGTGCATCCTGAGCAACATTTGAGGTGGCAACAATTTCCTGTGTCTGTAGGCTTGTGAGATCAAAAGAGCTGCTGTGCTGGGTTAGATCACTTGTCAACAAAATTTCTACAGGGTTCTTCGTAGTAAGCCAGAAATGAGCCTTTACATCTTTAAGTAATTCCTCAGTGCTGGAAATGCACAGTATGACAGCCACTATTTGAATGTGTCGCTGAAGTGTTTGTGAAGAGGAGTGTTTAATGAGGAAACTTACTGTGCTGAAACAAACATGGTAAAAAAAAAAANAAAAAGGGGGGGGGGAGGGTTTAAGATAAATGACATCATCTTTCTGTCCCTGCAGAAACTCAACGTATTGCATGAAGGTGTCCATGTCCTTGACAGTCGCTGAGAATGAATCTGGGCTTTGCTACAACAGCAAGATCAGATACCTGGAAAAATCAGAAGTCACTAAGAGAAAGACAATCTCCTGTCCTGATATTGAGGATTACAAAACAGCCAGTCAAGAGCCAGATGTTGTATGGTACAAGGTAACTACTGCAGTGTCATTGCTATTGTGCCGAAGCTATACAAACTTCCACAGTTTTCAGTCTGAGGCTTAGAGATGGCCTTTCCTGAGCCTGCAGTGGTTTTGGAGTGATCTTGAGGATGCTCTCACTATTACAGAAGTAATACTGAAGTACAGGCAAAATTACCAAGCATAGTCATTGACCAATAGAAAGCAGCATCAATGAGGTTGTTCTGTGCAGGCAGTTACATGATTTCTCTAACAGTAATACCACATTCCCAAACCACTGTGCTTCTGTACCAGTTTCCACCTTGGTGGGATGTCTCCATACCTGATACTCTAGTAGAAACAAAGGTAGGCAACCTAAAATGGAGCCAAAGTTGTATCAGCACTGCCCAGCTTCAGCAGTGCTACCCAGTTAATTTTTATGAAGTCTGTTGGGTAATTTCACCAAGGCCTGTTGAGTTTTACCAAAGTCTGTTGGGTAGTTTCACAGAGATATATTTATTTTTGCTGAGGTTCACTGGGTAATTTTACTGAGGTCTGTTAATTTTAACTGAGGTCTGCTAGGTACTTCTACTACTCGGCAGGTAATGTGCTGGCTGTACCTTCCCCAAGGCCTATCAAGAATCACACAGCACTTTAAGCAGCAGATACATCAGTGATGTGTTGCTTAGCTCTGCAAGAGAACAGGAGAATGACTAAAATGCAGGTTGTCAGGCAGACATCAGGTAGCAAGACCATACCAAGGTCTTAGCAAATTTTACACGTTGTCTGGACATGGACCAGTGTCTGATATTTGAAAAGCCCGTGGGTATGAGGAGCTGCAGGAAACAGTGGGGAGGAATAAAGAGATGACAGTCAGAGGGAACAAGAAATAGTAGTTGGACAAGAGGAAGATCTCAGTGGGGTCAGTGAAAAATGGAGTTTGAATTGCAGGGATAAAGGGAGGGTGAGTTTTGGACAAACTTGGTTCAAGTAGTGAAGACAGAAATGCACGAAGCAGTTAAATCCTAAAATTTTGCTTCATTTGGCAACCTTAAAAACGTTCTTTAAAGATGGTTATTTTGTGTGAAATAAGTGTTACGTGCAGAGCTGCAGAAATCTCACGTTCTAGCTTATAGTAACAAAACGTGCCATAACCCAGTGTCAGTATAAAAAAAAAAATTCAACCATTGAAGCCGTTTCTCTCAGCATATGGGCAGATATCTTTAGTGCTACTTATGTATAAAATATTTGTATTCAGTTAAGCCTGAAATCTCAATAGAAAAAAGGGTACCAAAGGGTACTATAGGTTGGACTGGATGATCTTAGAGGTCTCTTTCGAACCTAAATGATACTGTGATTCTTTGAAAGAAAAGCTGCTTGTTGCTCTATTTACCTAGGTATTACTGAACATCTGATCACTGAGATCTCTTTATTGTGCAAAAGCATACTGCATAAATAATCTGGCAGGGATAACCTTCAGCTGTCATGGAGTAGAAATCAGTCTAAGGAAGATGCATGTACAACCCCATATCACTCATGCTCTGTGCTGTCCGAGAACAGGAAAGGAAGGGTTTTGGTTCCATATAGCCACATGTGTTATCTGGATTGCTCACACAGGTTGTGTGACACCAGGCTGGAGTGTGACAGCTGAGTGACAAGTCATCACTGTGGTGAAATTGATGTGAATTGATATGGTTGGATGATAACAGACAATCGAGGTCAACAATCTTTAGTCTGGCTTGATAATGTAAAGAGACATTAATGGAATAACGTACCACATATACCTCCGTATTCATAATTAATAATAAGGTGCTATCAGTTCAGTTCTTAGATAACACCTGTATTATCTGGACCTGAGTCAGGAAGCTCAGTAATGTGAAATGTCAATATTAATGTTATGCAGAAGGTTATAACATGTCAGGTTATCCCTTGAAGCGTATTCCTGAAACAGGGTTTTGAAAAATATTCTAGTATTGAAAAATATTCTAGAGGTACTAACTACTAATAGAAACCTGCCTCTTCAAAAGAGCATAAGTCCAGTTTCTAGAAAATATATTGTTACTTAAATTTAAAGATAATGTGATGAGTACTGGGCTTACCCCTAAAAACTGCGATCTGGAACTTAAGATCATGCTGCAGTAGGTGATGTGCATAACAAAAAGCAGGTCCCTTCTCCCCAAAAATAGTGTAATGTGATATTCCAGTTTAGGACCTGACCCTCACTTTCTGAAGAAGGCATCCATTTCCACACATGATACAGTAGATCTTCAGTTTATTACCCTCTGACTTTGTGATTGAGTTTAATGTATACATGAAGGTATATTCAGCCATCTTCCCATGTAAATCTGTTGCAGAGACATTGGGAGGCAATTGTTTTTCATTATGCTGAAATATTTGGGGAAGATTTTCAAGGGGAGAACATAAATTGTCCAAAATAGAATAGTACATAAATATATATGAGGCAGTCCTGAAGGTTCCTCCATTATACTTTGTCTGGAAAGAGAAATCCTTGTGAACATGAGAAAACCTGTCAGTACCTGATAGTTGAGGAATTTGGGCTTATAGCTGATGAACTGCTATCAGAAAAGACACTAATTCTGCAAGCCCACGGTGTGCAGGACTCACTCTGCCTTCCAGAAGCCTTCTCTGTGTGGAGAGATTAATGAATCTGAGCCAATAATTGCATCAATTTAGAGGGAGTTAACTGTAATTTAAATACGCTCTTAAAATAATTATGCCTGAGTAGCTTTCTACATACACACCCAATAAGTAATGATAAAACGTTTGCTATCAGGGCTTTTTTTCAACAGTAGTATGAACTTCACTTCTGGCTAGAATTACACTGCATGAAATATTTCTTTTGAAAGATTTCCACATTTAATGCTATTGATATACACACAGCTCTCCCGTTAGAACTGTTTTGACAAGAAGTATAAGGATTTTTTTTTTTGGAAATAAACGTATGTGTCAAGGCGTGATTGAATGAATGGGATTTAACAGTAAGAGCAGTTTCATGAAAAATCAGCTGGCAGAGGAAAAAAGTATATTACATCTAGAAAGCAGAGCCTTAATCCATCTCCACCACCTCTTGCCTACTACTGGGATGAAGGAAGGGCTGTGAAAACAATCAAAATGGCAGGTGAAGGACAGGTAGTTGTTATTTACCCTACAAAAAATAGAGTTGTTGAGGTGCTGCCACTTAAATTTCCAGGAAGAGAAGAAGAAGAAGCATAATAGCTCTCCACTTAATTATTTGGGGAAAAAACAAACAAACAAAACATTTAAAATATCTACGGAGAATAAATAGGCTAGAAAAGAAACTCTTATATTCTCCCAGCAGGTAAACATGACGCAAAAGCAGAAAAAAAGCAATTAATTGGTTAAGAAAGCAACAGCTGTACACTTGGGCACTTACTGTTTTAGGGAAATTAGCAGACCTCTGACAGTAAAATCTCGATTTCCCAGCTTCCTCCTTTTTTGCTTTTAGTTTTGTGGATTGATCTAGTCTGTGAAAAAACTGGCAGGATAAAACAGGCATTTTCAACACATATTTAGAAAGCCCATGTAGTCAGTAGACAAAAAATTTATTAGCTAAAAATTTGGAAAGGGAGGCTTGTAAATCATTCTTTAATATGAAGTATTTTAAGTAGACAAGAAAAGGAAGTTAGTGGAACAATTTCTCACTGTAAAACCACAATAGTACAAACATTTTGCTAAATCATTAATCTCTATAGCAGTAAAGATGTCACCCTTCTTATTATGAAAATGTAGTATATAAAAATATAAAGTAATGAAAATGCATCTTTTCAGTCTCTTCATTTGTGTACTTTTAAAAATAAATTTACAGAATATTAAACTGGTAACATTTACGACAGGGTCTTCCAGTGTTGCACTGCGAGGGTGCATGTCTGGAATATGCTTACTGTGTGTTCCTTCTAAATTAGGACTGAATGGAATTGAATCATATTCTCTGCCCAGTGTTCAGATTTAGTTACTCCAAGTAGGTGGTTGATGCAACTCCATTGCACCTATAAATAGGTCTAAAAATTGAGTGCAAATCAGAAAGGGCTTAATGACATTTTCCTGCTCAGATCTGTTCCCGCATGAGTCTCAAGCCATGTCAGTGTAATTTCGTAACAAAAATAAGCTCTGATTTTCAGCACAGCAGAGAGGATCTGGGTTCCGATCATTCTGTTTCATCGGTGTTAGCTAAAGTTCACATGCAAGACAAGGTTATGTACTTTGGAGACAGAAAGATAACCCAAACACTGTTACCTTCAGTGGAATTGCACAGTTTAAGTATTCTGTACTTGACTACATTGTAAATGAATTTGACCTATTAGAAATAGGGATAAGTGCTTCGGTGCTCTATTTTCAGGTGCAAGGCCAGAAGCTCCCAGCCTCACCTTTTAACTTCTTTATTATTCTCCTTTAATTTAGAAACTGACTTTGTGGATTTCAAACGTGTATGGAGTCCCATGAAAAAATGATGTTTATATCATTCTGATACTTTGCTATCCTTCAGTATATTTGCATGTCAACATGTTATCTTGTTTGGTTGTTTTCTTAAAAGAAAGCTTTGTTCTATTTTGTTTGCTTTATGTCTGACACTGCTGTTGTAGATGAACAGAAAATGGGGCATAGATCTGGGCTGTTTACATGAGTCTCTGAAATTGGTGAGCCTGCTGGAATTGGTGAACCTGCTGCAGATGGTGATGCAAGATTGTTAGTTGCAGTCTGAGAGCTTACTCCATGTTGCCACCTTGAGAGAGGGAATAAATGGCATTAAAAGTACTTGAGTCTGAACTGTGTTGCTTTACGTGCTCTGGGTAGCAGAATTAACCAGAGTATTGAGTTTTAGAGAACTGAGAAAAGCATGATTTTGTTTGCGGGCAGAACAGACTTGATGCTAAAGCTATTGAGGGGCAATAAACATGTAATCTTAAGGTACCGTTTTAAAGAGACAGTGATTAGATTGTGTCCATACACAGTGGTTCAGAGCATTCCAAGAGGTATTCAATCCTGAGTACCACTAGGGTGGAAAGGGAGTGATCTGGCTGCAAGGATACAGTACATTAGGAAAAGGAGAGCCATCTCTCCACTGTATCACGCTCTGTACAGAAGGACTCAAATGCTGTTTCAGTCGGACTACGATGCATAGGGATGAAACTAAATCTAAGGTCTGCCTGGGAAAGTCAGTGAAAGTTGCAGACCATCAGTACTGTGTACTGCGTCAGATGATGCACATGGGGGTGATGCTACAAAGAGCCCGGTGATGGGAAAAGGCTGAATCAGAGCTCACACCTCATTAGATGCAAGAGAAGCCAGTGATGAGACACAAGACCATAAGGAAACCAGGTGTCTTGAATTCTCTTGCTCACAAAACTGCTGCTGTTCTTCCTGTGTTCTTCTGTTGGTAAATGAGGCTGAGACTGTGTGTAAAGTTTGTCTTCAGGCTAACTCTTAACAGATGTTGCCTATACCCCCTTCAAATAGAGGTGTATTTTAACGGTCCATCCTAAAATAAAGGTCTTGGCAGTTGTCCATCATGAAAAAGGGAAGATACTTAACTGTTGCTTCGGGGCACAACATATTAAACATGGCTCATGTGATACAGTGGGCATTACTGAACTTTAAAAACATTTCTGTGTAATTTCTGTCTTCGAATTAATTCCAGTTCCAGATCTCCATGCTTTCTGAAATTAGATTTGAATTTGAATTGCAAAATATATTGAGATGGTTGTTTACTTATGTATATAATACTGAAAAAATGATCAGGCAACACTGTTCTATGTCATACAAGCTGGGTAATTTTGGCAATGTTTTTTTCCCTGCAGGAATGTAAGCCAAAAATGTGGAGAAGCATTGTAATTCAGAAGGGAAATACTCTTCTAATACAAGAGGTCCAGGAAGAAGATGGAGGAAATTATACCTGTGAACTGAAGTTTGAAGGCAAGCTTATACGAAGAACAGTTGAATTGAAGGTTACTGGTAAGAAGCCTTGTTTTATGCCAATAGAAAAAAAATGAACTTTTAAAATAAGTACAAATGGTTTTCACACATCATTGAATCTGTTTGATAGAAGCAAGTCCAAACCAAATCCCACTAGCCAAGTAGCCTCAGACGAGGGGAAATTTAGCTCAAGACTTAGAAAATTCCACAGAAGACGACTACTGCCTTTTGCTCTGTACAAAACCTAGAAATGCTGATTCTAAAACAAAAGGTAGAAGAGACCTAAGCCCATCCCATATGCTGGAACAAATTCAGATTCCAGTTTCATCTTTAATGCTAACATTGAGGAAAGGTTGAGTGAACCTGTATAAACAGACTTCTGGTGAGGTTTGTCCTAGAGTCATTAATTTATTTTTGGAGTGATTGTTCCGCATTTTTTATCTTTGGTTTAATTTATGATGGTCAACTTCTCTAGTCCAGGGGTTGTCTTCACTGGAGAGTGTGGCGCAACATATCCTAGAATGAAGTTAGGAACATTGGACTGTCAGGGGAAAGCAACCTGCTTATCAGGAGGGTCATACACTCTATGTTTCTGAGTCCACGTAGTAATCTAGTCAACAGTGTTTTTCCATCTCTTTTCATCAGGTATCAATAATGAATGGGTGTGAAAGTATTGTCTACCCATATATTCCTGATTCCTTTCCATTCCACTGTACAGTATGACATCTATAATTATTATTTTGCCTTCAGTGTCTGTGGGACATTGCAAGTATCTGAAAACAGCTAAGAATTTTTTTCAGCCTTTTGCACACAACTATATAAACAAATAGTTTTTTTTTCTTGACTGTGTTCTGACATACTGATTAAAATGGGGTTCTGCATAAAGTAGTGTAAGTAGAAATCTATTCTCTTGTATCAAACAGAATTACTCCATATGGTATTTCTAATAGGTTCTTGAAATACAATTCTTCCCTTTGTTTTGAGCATAATCCCCTTTTCTTATCATTATTCCTCATTTTTACATGTGTTATTTTCCCTATGTGCCAGGCTCATATATCATGTGATTCTTTATTGTCCATTTTTGACCATGGATAGATCTCTAAAGTATTGATTTGACCCACCTGACCCCAGACCTGTCAAATGAAGATATAATACATACCTTGTGGATAGTTGCTATCCTAGGTAGTATGCCGGTCTTCAACCAGAATATAAAGTAAGTTTGACAAAGTGAAAATGAGATGCATCTAATTCAATTCCACATGATGGATATTCTTTAGATAACAGATAGTGTGCTCTGCCTCTCATCATGACCTTGTAAGAACTGACGTGTTCTCTTCATTATATGAATGGTGTGGTATGTTAATACTTCACAGTTTAATGACTTTGTCCTAAACTAACTGTAGTATGTGTTAAAGTTATTTATTCTATTAAGATGTTTATGATGTGAATTATTAAAAAGGTAAGTATGGAATATGCACGCATTCTTGTTTTTGCAAAATGCTTGAGGACCAGGAGATTGTTTCCCTTGTAATTTGGTGTGGAATTTGCATTAAATTAAATATCCTTTAGTTCATAAAAGCACATATATTTATATGTTACATATTCAGTATTACAACCATGGCAGCAAAATAGAAACCATCTCCATTTATAGAAAAGATAGATGAATTTTAACCAAACACTTTTTCCAGTGTTTGCTTCCAGTGTTCTCCTTGCATGATAGATGCTCCAGTTCCTTAATCACATTTGTGGTCCTTCACCAGACTTGTTCCAATATGTCCACATCTTTCTTCCACTGGAATCGGTGGGGCACTGGGCCCCGTTATTCCTCTGTCTGAAAATGGAGTTCTCATCAGAATACATCACTGTACTACCAGGAGGAGCTAGTATGGGACCAGAGCTCAGATTGCTGAACCCGCTGTTCTGTATAAATCACTGTTCGCAAATACTGCTGAAGGCTTACCAGCAAAGCCGTTGTAGAATTATCTCTGCTAGCCTGTAACGCAGATGTGGAGAAGAGGATCTTGCCTACTGCTTTCAGAGGCTCTTTGCTCTGCAGGGACTTTCTAATGCTGTTTCTATTGCAGTTACTTATTAAGATGCCTGAATTGGCATTTGTGAAAGTACATGTGCCTGAGTTCCACTAACAATACAGATTTTGAACAGCAAGACCCTGTTGGCCACTGCCAGCAGCCATGGTAACCTGAAATTGTTATCAAAGAGTTATTCTGACAGCGAAACAGGCAACTCCCCAGCTCCCTCGAGCAAGGAGAGCTGCACTGCCATGGGTAGAGGGGAGGCTGGGCTAGTTTCCCTGTAGCCTTTCAGGCATTCGCTATACTTGAAATACCAGTTAAATCAATTTAAGTTAAGTTATTTACTTTAAGTCCTCTCTGCCTGTAAGTATGTCGCGAGTGGGGAACATGTAGAATAGAGGTCTACTTTTGTGGGAATTACATGTGGACAAGTGATAGAAGATGATCCTATACATGTTTTTCTATGTGTTGCCATACTTGCCATGTTTATGCTCTCCAAAGAGTACCTTTCAGAGTCCATGGGGAAAAGAGGAGGCAGACATGAGCAATATTTGTATAGAATATGTATAATACATGCAGCTGTTTGTACTGAATGAGGATTGTGCTTCTAATAAAAATTAAAAGATCCAGAAATTAATTCATAGGTTGTATAAATATTCAAGCCTCTTCTGGCAACAGGTAGGACCTGCTAATCTTTAGAAAACAGCTGTTGCTCACTTTTCAGGCAGGCTTTGATTGCTGTGTTTTGCAAGAGTGGACATGTCTTCTGTTAGCTGAGGTCTCCAGATAACTATCAGCAGTAGCTCCTACCGGTGTATGAGTGATGGCTTGTTCTGGTATTGGGCTCCAAAGTGAATGCCCATTGCTGTTTCTGAGAAGATTCAAATGGAAGGTCAGCAGCCCAGGTCTAGTGGCCATGCAAAAATGGAAAGCTATCTATGATTTCAGCAGTCATTATTTAGTAAAACAATACCAGCAACTGAACAGGTAAGTCGCATGGCTATGGCAGATGTTGGACCATTGGCACATAAATATTTCTCATTCCATGACTGATTTGTCGGATTTTTGCTTCCTCGTCAGCCAGAGTGGCTGTGGCTGTGGAATGGAGCTGCAAAGACAGCGTGTGCCAGTCCTTGGGAACTGCTTTCCTCAGCTCCAGTCTTGCCTTTTCACTTTTGCAGACCCGAGTGGAAGATCTCAATGGCTCAGTCAGAGGTAGAAGGGCAGTTCATACTCCCTTTCTTCTTCCTGTGACCAAGTCATTATATTAGCTGCTATGAGATAATTTGTAAGGATACGTTGCTGGACTCATAGGTGGAAACTGAAAGCCATCAACAACACATCTGGCTACCGTAAGAAAGAAAAAGAGATCTGGGTTGTAATAGTAGAGTAAGTAGAGCACAAGTCAAACAGGTAAAATGGCATTTGTAGAAAGGGCTGGTGGAGTACTTGTACATGGCTGCCAATGTCATTGTATGGCTATGATGGTTAAGGTATGGGAGAGAGTGATTAGGACGATAAAAGGCTTCAGAAGTTACCATTCTTTGTGATTGTAAGGAAAAGGCTTGCAGCCTAAAATATATTTGGAAAATATTTTGACACAAAGAATTTATAGGGACAAAATCCGGAGCTAGAACACAGCACTAATAAGTGATGCCTATGTCTTGCTGTTTGGGTGCATTGAAGAATAATAGTTTGTCAACAAAACAGCTTTTTCATCACTAGTTCTTCATGGTTCTGCTATATTATGCAGGCAAATGTGAAACAAGTCTTGTCAGCCTTTTTAACTGAATATACATGACAACAGCATTATCACTTAGCAAGTAACATGTAACCCTTCAGTCTGTGTAAGAAAAAAATATGTATATATGTATGTTTTCACTTAGCTTCTTGGTAGTTTTGTTGTGGATAAAAAAGTGAGGTTAGCACCTGTGATCTAGGGCTTCTAAAACCTGAAAATTGAACAAAAACTCTGTGTTTAATGAGAGAATAAATTAGAGCGTATCCAACTTGAAAAAATGAACTACTAATATAAAGTTAATCAACATTATCAGAATGTATTAATTTTTAATAAAACTCCAGATATTCAAGAATATCAGGAATCATTAATATTTAAATATTTATTAGTATTTTAAACATCAGCATTTATTAAGGAACAATTAAACTATACAAATTTAAAAAATGAAAGCATAAAAAGTCACATTGTGTTTGAAAGGCAATTTAGGCAACCTCCTGCCCCCCCCGGTTCAGCCAGCCAGTTCACTTTTGTACATAACAACGTTTCAATAGTTCTTGGGATAGAAAGGTGCAATTGAGAAAAATACCTGTTATGTTCAGATGTTGCTTCAGCACTTTTTTATGTTTTGGAACACCGGTCTGCGAGGAAACAGGCTTGTAAGAAGATGTAAGTAGCGGGAAGTTGGAGAACGGGTGGCCCTCCTGAGCAAGGAGCCAGCCCCGGTGTCCTGGGACAGCCGGGTCTCCCCTGGCAGGTGGGGCCACCTTGCAGGGGTGTGCTTGTCCATGGATAGCTGTGTTGGTGGGAGAGTTTGCCTTGACGCGGTTTGTGAACTCGTACTGGTGCGTTATTTTCCAACTTGACAGTGGAAGGTGGCCACCTGACCGATTTCATAAAGTGCCAGTGATGTATTGGAATGACATGCAGGAATTACTGGGCCACTTTGTCCAGCAGCCCTGTCCTCTGAGTTTCCTTCAACCCCTATTCTATCTTCATCTCCATCATTTTCTTCTTACAGACTGCTAAAATGCCTGGCTGTTCCTAAAAGTCATTTATACAACAATATTTGTTTTGACTGTCCTAAATGACAAATTATTCCACATGACTACATGAATTGAATGATTCTGCGTGAATTCACTCTTTGCTCATAGTTTCTCAATTAAATTCGTTCAGATCTCATTACACTGCCCACTTTTCAAATTACACCCGCTGCTGTTGCTAGATTTTCTTTGTGTGTTTGGGACCCCTCTGTTAGCAAAAGCGATTGATGGTGATTTGCTATTTTTAAACCAAGGGGGTGAATAGGATTTAAAAATGCCAACAATTACTTGGCAACTATTATAAGGGATTTATTTTTATGATGTAAAATCTGAGTATTATAATTTGCTTAAAAATCTGAAAACATTTCATGATGATTCTGTCCCAATGGCATTATGTTTTGTCACAAGCAGTTTAGCAAGTCTGCAGTGAATTTATGAAGTGCTTCAGTATTGCTTAAGTAGTTACTTATCCAAAAAAAACAGTTTAGCTCTAAAAGGTCAGTGAGCTCTGAATATCGTTGTGCAGATGGGAATTGGATATACATAAAAACAGGGCCAACATAGGACATAGGTTAAAAAGCAGGGAACTAAGGAGTAAAAACGCATAAACTGGACATACTCAGCAGGGTTTCCTGAAGCAAGAGGCACAATACTAAGGAAATGCCTGTCGCACGAAGCTCTGGTCTGTAGGGATTTCTAAGTTAACTCTGAAGGAGCTTTTCAGCAGAGCGGGGTAATATATTTGTGCTGCTTTTGGTACCCAAAGTAACACTGCAGGCAGGGCAGAGCCTCCGCGTCCTGGAGGAGGCCAGGTGCGCTCTCACCCTCCTGTTGTCACTTCACAGTCTGTGCTGCAGAGCCTTTTCTGTGGGGATGGGATGAAATACCAGTTATTAACACCATTTTATCACCAGCTAAGGCAATAGCGTGTTAAATGAGCACTGTGTGGAAATAACATCTGTTTAATAATTGTAATACCAGAGATCATATTACAAGATTTTGTATTTCTTATTCTGTTTTGTCAAATGACTTCTTTTGTGTGTGTGTGAACTGAGAGGTTTCCATTTGATTTGTGTGTATATGTTTTTTAATAATACATATAGCTACTGATGTATATTACTAGAGTCTTTCAACATTCCTGAAATTAGATGTTTTGATAGTTCCTGTTCCAAAAATGTTTGGAATTGATATTTCACAGGAAATTTCTCTTGAAATGACAGAATTTTCACCAAATGCAGATTCCAGTTCCTGGCAGCTCTGGATATCTCACCTAACCCCTAGGGTTTGGAGGATGCTTGGACTGCAGGCGTATTTTCATGGCTGTTTTTGACCAGTGGTACTGGTGAGAGCTGCCGGCTCCCCTCTTGTTGTATTTATTTGTCTTTTCAAACATAGGTCGCAATGCCTGTTGTCTCAAATAAACTTGAAAATATTTCAAGGAGAGCCTGAAGCAGCCTGTGAATTTTCCTGATGAAACAGACTTAAAAGCACTCCAAAGTAAAATGTGGTGACGTGTATTGTGGGAGTTAGCCAGGCCTTCGGGGTTTGCTCCTCCTCCCATACTTGCATGGCCAGCGCTGGCTGGGATGGGAAACGTTTGCTGCATTTGGAGCTGTTTCCCTTTTCCTGGAAACAGCTGCTCCTTCTAGAGAGCTCTTTTCTGGCTCCACATCTCCGAATGAGCAATTTCCCTTCTGGAGGGTTCACCAGAATTGTATCACATCTAAAGCGGTGTTGAGGCTGTCTGCAGCTGTTGGACCCAGGAGCATGCCTTTCCTTCTTTCCTTTCTCTTCTGACTTGGCAGCTTTAGGCCTTCTTCCCCTACATAAACAATGTTCAGTTCACTCTCAGTGCTTGGCAGTCCTCTCCACTCTCGACATATGGCCAAGGGTGCCTGTCCCCAGTCGTATCCCATGTGAGTGCTCATGCTAGAGCTCTTTCTTGGCACGAAATGGTCTGTTCCCAGCCGAAGGCCCAACTTCTGCCCACTGTAACTTCACGGGGAGCTGCTGCAGCGCAGTCAGAGAACAATGGTACTTTACCTCAGAGCCCAATTTTGTACTTAACAAGCTGTTTTTATCGTTACACCCTCCCTTACTCAGTAATACAGACAGCAAATCACTGCGCAGAATGCTTCTGGAGTAAGCGGGGCACAGATGGTCGTACCCTGTTTCCTTGGCTGATGTGCGGCCGTATCTCACACCACGGGGGGATGCAGCAAGAAGGGGGCTCACTGTGGCTTCCCCGAGGTCTGCCTGCACTCCGCAGTGGGCTTTAGGTACCATTCTCTCGTAATGTCACAAGCCAAGATACAGTGATTAACCAGCCAGAGCAGATGAGCTCAAAATAATGTAGGCATTTTCACATTTCCATCAAGCATGGCTTAAGCAGCTAGGACAGATAATAAGCTGTAAGTGTTACTTCATGCCATGGGCCAATGGACTGCACGTATAGTGGTAAAGGCAGCAAGGCCTTCTTTCCTTCTGGAAAACGCATTTTAACATTTTTTGTAACAGGCCTTTTAATATTTTAGTCCAAAAGAGAGGATAAATTAAAAAAAAAAAAGTGGAAAAACATTGTTGGGGGAAAAATATTTGCAAGAACAAAAGAGGAAGAGAAAAGCAGCTTGCCTGTAGCTACAGTTATAACAACTGTGAAAAGGAGATACTTCTTAACTCAGAAAAGAAATCTGAAAGTGAACAGGTTAAATTGCAGAAATTCTGTACTTCTGGGAGAGATGCTACAGATTGTTTTGGAACAGAAAATCCTCCCTGTTCCATTCTAATGTTGACATGTTAAAATACATAACATTTACGTCATATCTGAAGTGACATTTTCTTGGTGCTATAACTTGCACGTTTCCGTAGCAAGACTTCATTCCTTCTCCCTGTTTGCAATATCCTGACACAGTCAGGGAATCACTTTTTTATTAAATGCGAAGGACAGAGCAAACCCACTCAAGTTAAGTTTCTACTGAGAGTCCCAGACTTTAAAAGGCCAATAGTGGGAGATATTGTTCTCAGCATTTCCTATGCTACATTTTCATAAAAATGATGAATTATGTCTTACAGTATTTTGATTATCTGAAGGAAGCCTTCCTTTTTCTGACAGGAACCAAGTCAGAAATGGGTTAAGTGCTGACAAATACGATACTAAAAGATCAGGAAATGAATTTTGCAGCTGAGTTCTTCAAAACATTGAAGAAATAACAGTCTATTTAAAGCAACGTATAGGAAGTGCCAAAAATTTTCTTTTGATATATTTTATGTCATTTGTATTAATATTTATTAAGGTTCGTGTTTTGTAAATATTAGATTTCTCTTTCTTACAGTAAAGTATTTATCTTAAAGCTCTGATTCTGATTCTGACTTGTTATGTGTCTGGCCAGCAGCATCCTGTTAACAGCTGTAGACAGCTAAACATGCTTCTGTGGTCAAAGCACACTTAATAGCCAGTAATTTCTATAGTGCCTTTCATTTTTCCTAGCTACCCCAGGCAAACAGTGTGTCATCCAGAAAGAGAAATGTGGCCATTTGCTTTTGGCCACACTTGGGAAATGGAGTAATTTCTCTGCCTCTTTCAGAGTGCTCCTTGTTCAACCATGCAAAAACCCCAATATAAAACTGCAGGGAGTTGTGTGTTTGCAAAGAGTCAACAGGAAAATTCAAGCAAGAGCAAGGTATCAGTACAGTGCAGGTGCCCGTTCACCTGGAGGAAGTGATGCACGCAGTCATGTTCTGTCTTTTAACGTCTCCTTTTCACCTGACACCCAGCAAGGTTCTGATAAATTGACTGACCCAGTTCTGCTGGTTTCAAGGGTGCCTCATCAGAATCAGCAAGCTGAGGATTTGGATGGTGTCTGAAGGATGCACAAGCCCATTCGTGGTTGCTGTGTGAACTGTGTCGCTGTTGAAGTGACAACGCAATATATCCACAAGGGTAAAAGCTCCTTCATTTTCGGTCCCTCAAATGATCCAGATTGATAGCTTTCCTATTCACCGGAGTGACCTGTTAATACAGGGCTCATGAAAAATGAGTTTGGAAGATAAACATTAAGTATTACCTCCATATTTCCTGGAGAAAGTACAAGTTCTAAGGGCAATGAGAAATGTAGCAATATGCTGCAGCCTATGAATTATATATAGTGGCAGTACTCTTGGCGCTTTACTTACAGCTTCACAAACTGCTTTCCTAGCTCATGAACATGCAAAGTAATTAGAATGGCAAATAGCGTTAGATTTTATTGACCTGTGATGCCCCCTAGTTCTCTGACATGTTCTTGAACATCATCTAGTGTTTTTTCCTTCAGCTTTAAATCAGCAGTTTGTAGTTTGTAGCATCGGTTATTTGGTATTTCTAATTTATTGATGTGGACAGCCAAGGCTTCCACACTTGTTATCGGTTGCTCATTTATCCACTGATCTGTCATTGTGCACAGCAACTGTAGCTTGCTGAATCACTTACTATATACTGTAAATGTCAGATATGAGCTCCCCCTTTAAGAATTGCCTTTTATTCTGGGAGCTGCTGAGCCACATTCTTGAAGTGTATTGTGCTTTCAGTAACGGAGGTGATTTAGTATAAATGATAGGATTGTGGGTTTTTTGCCCACAACAGTGAGGTAAAGCACAACCACTGAAATAAACTTGTACATTTTCATTTCCTATATAAAAGAGGCTTCCTTCATCACAAAAATGCAGGCTGGATGCTCATTCTTCTTTATTAATAATAAACAGGCAGATAGATGCACAGACACAGAGTAACACTGCCCCTGAAATGATTTTGCTAATGGTAAAATAGATACACATGAGTGAGCAGATTGCTTTACCCATTAAAAATGCAGCCTTTCCACCCTCCCAGAGAAACACTGCAAATCTTGAGTAATGTTTTGTCTCCTAAGTAATGCGTGAGCATAGGAAGCAAAGACTATCTTCTTCCTTTGAAATGAGTGGAGAAATTTTAATAGGTGAACTGCAGTAACTTTAGCTGGGGATTAGGGTTATGTTTTCTCAGCACAATGCTGATGCCTTTCAGAGCTGGTTTATGCTGCATAGCAGTTGTGGGTGAATATCTGAGATGAGAAGTTCTGCTGTGGAAGGAATAGTGCTCACTTCTGAATTGTCAGCACTATTTCTTGCTGCACTTATGTGATTCTCAAAGGTGTCTTATTCAAGTGCCTGTTTGGCCTGACCCTGTTTAGCTTATGAGATCTGACAGTGGTAGTATTGCTGCAGGCTCTGATGTTACTCTTATGATGTTCACCAGAAGACTGATGCTAATAACTTACCGGTGTTTGTTCTGTGTCTTGCAATTTTTAAGCTGAAAGGACATGCAAAAGCATGTTTGGTGCATTAAGTATCCTGTCTTTAATACAGTGGAGCAGCATGAAATACTTGTTCTTAATTTTTATCAGTACCAACCAGACTACTTTTTGTCTTTGATAGCATTGATTGACCTCTTGTAAGCACTAGAAAAATCGGTGTTCAACTAAATTTGTATTTAGGTGTTTATGACTCCAGTTTATTTCGAAGGATAGGTAGCTACTAGGTTGCATTCGACGTTCATGTACTGACTTATTTACCGTACGTGTTGAGTGGCTTTTGCAATGCAAGCATATTTCAGTAAATAAAATCAATTTGCAACCAATGGGAAGGGAACAGTAAGTGATTTAACTTTTCATCTTTTTCTTCAGCTTAAAATGAAAAGCTCTCAAAGATATTGTTTATGACATGCCCTGTGGGCTGACGTACTCTGAAAAAGGCCAGGAAAGATAAGGCGCAGAATTGCAAATCAAAGCGATTAAACAGTAAAATTAATAGACAATATAGTTGCCTATTTGTAAAGCAACTTTGGGTTCTTACCCTCTGTTTTTTCTGGTATAGCCCAGCTATGGACCAAAAAGACTGTTTCTACTAGTAAAGGACAGTTTGGTCTCCAATTTTATTTTATCTTGGCCAGTGCCAGTTCTCTTGTATAGGTACATGGCTGCTGGGAATTGGTCTAAGGTAATTTCATAACGGCTTGAGATGATAAAAGGCCTCTGGTTATATCGAAGCAGACTAGGTTCAAGCACCAGATGGATTTTCAGCTTTATAGCGTACATATCACATTAGCAATCCAGTTGTGGATAGTTGAGTTGCCCATCCTGGGCCATGAGTGCTTATAGTTTCTGGCAGGGAAGGTACCAATTGGCCATAAGCCACATATGCCCTTAGGACTTCTCTGGAATGCACTAACATGCTTCTTTTTCTTCTAAATTGGAAAGAAGTGCATCTGGAACAAGGGAGCTGTGACCCTGCCAGGGCTGTGACAGCTCTGTGACCTCTAGGTGCCCTTAGAAACCATATTTAGGCAGATGTTTTGAAGGAGAATATTGTTGTCTGAATATATATGCATTTACATGTGACTATGTGCTGTGAAGTGATCTGATTTAGAGATGTCATTTCAGTTGTGCTTCTCTTGGCACACAGACTATTGCAAACAGGCAACTTAATTTGTAAATAAAATAGGAATGAGAGGTACTCAGTCAATAGCTCTTTGAGCACGGCATTGATGACAGTACGAGAGGAAGGGGCTACGGAAGTACTGGATTGGATAGGCAGAGAGGATGACCCTTGGTACTTGGTTGAGTTGCAGATATCAAAGTCTGTTTGAAATTGGTGAAAAGCCTAACCAAAGCATCATGTTCTTGAAGAAATGTGAGTTTTCTGAAAAAAAATCATTTTGTCAAAGAGGAATTTTAGCATTTTCCCTCCTTATGAAACACTTTTTGCCTTCTATAGCAAAAAATCCATTCTGGAATAAAACGTAACTTTTCTGTGGTGTTCTCTAGAGAGAATTCACTGTTTTTCTGGCTAAAAAGGCTTTTCCATCAATTGACAAAGAAGCTGCGCTAGAAGCTTTGGATAGTGCTGCACTCGGAGGAAACACTGATCCAGGTCTGCTGGTGGGAAGAAAAGAGTGTAGAGGTCAGCCTAGAAAAGTGGTGGTGGTGCTCAGGTGTTCGTATTGTGGTGGAACACCTCCTGCAGTGAAACGCCTGTGAAGTCCTCCTCTTCGGCAGGTTTCACAGAACCTATACAAAGAAAGGTTTCCATAGTTTACTCATATATTGAAGTGAATTCACTTGGAATCGTTTGTTTGAAACAATTTACCAAAGAGCAATTTGTCTTCCAAGTTAGAGGTTTTCCATCCAGGACAAGTCAAATTCCTGTAGATTATACCAAAGTGACTGAAGCTGCGTGGAAGTATTTCCAACCATGCCTTCAAGGATAATTGTCAATGCATTCATTCCAGAAAAGTAGTCACAGAAGCTGAGCCTGTCTAAAATGTATATGTGGTATAGTTCTACCTATAGGGAGAATACCCTTTTTTTGGTTTTATTTCTGATTTCTGCTTTTTCTCCTCCTGGCAAACATGAATAATTCTCTTCATAATTATTCACTGCTCTGGCATCACTACTGGAATTGCGTATTTCATAAACAAATACTGAGGTTTGTTTCAGTTAGATTTCATGATGTGGGGGAGAGCTCGATCTGACCCATCACACTCTGAGGATAAGGAGTGGAAATAATGTATAGTAGTTTAATGTAAAAGATATTGACTGGAAAAAATTAAAGATTATTCCTTTTCATTAAGTTGTGGGAGGGTCAGAGGAACAGCTTTCAGCATCTCTGAGATCTCTAGCTACCTGTCATCATATCTTTATTCTCCATCAGCCCAGACCTCATTTTAATATTTAAAATTGTACCTGTTTTCTTTTTCTATCCCTCAAAAGGGCTTTAATTCCTTTCCTTGTTCTGCCAGCGCTCTAGCTGCTACAGCTGTTGCTGTCACATTTAATAAGGACTTTGTAGAGTTTAAATATTGCATTGCTGCACCAGCTTTTCTTTGGTATAAGAAAAGAGCTTTGTTTGTTAAGATGAGGTGCTCCTCGCTGGCTCTGCTGCTGACACGTGGGTTTCAGCTGAAGGTGACAGGAATTTATAACTCGCCCCGGTGTGCATGAGAAGCTCCCTGTGGTGCCAGTGCTGCCTGACACTGTAATGCAGCCAGCGATGGAGCCTGGAGCTTGCTGTGCCCCATGATAGACCCCACCCAGCACAGAGCCCCGTCTTTCCGACTTGTCCCGAGGCTGTGGTATCTGCAGCCTCACATCTTTCAAGTGAGAATTTTAAATTGACCACGTTATAGTTGCTGACGGGGTAGTTGTGCTGTTACTCCAACTTTGTGGTTAGGTATTGCTCATTTTAAACTCCACAGTGATAATGTAGTTCCTTTTGTGCAGTAAGCAGGTAGCTTTCCCCTGCTCACTCGCAGACTAGGTGGGAAGCGAGGCAGCAACACGGACAGTAGCTCGACATTTTAAAATGTCAGGGGGAGGATAAAGTGAGACTAAAACTTGATGTCCTCATGCCTACAGTAACTCAACTGCTTATTGAAATATTCTTCTCCCCAGCCTTGAGCTCTGTAGGTGTCAATCCAGCTGGATGTAATTGGAGCTGTTTACTTTGACAGAGTGAAAATTCAAGAAAAACATGGAAGAAAACACTGAGCTCCAGATCAGTGGTGTACTACTGTATACCCTGCTGTGTACTGTGTATCTGCTCCCATCCTCCTTCCCTCCAAACTCCTCCATCCCTCTGCACAGCCAGGCTAGATATTTACATTCATTCTCAATGTTAAGCTGTGCATTAAAAAAGCTGATTTCCTTCCTGAAGCTATTCATCATCTCCCAGGACTTTTGATGACATCCCCTTCCTTTGATTCTGAATTGTTCTCATGCTTTCACTGTGACAGTGATTTTATTTTATTTTTTTCTAACATTACAAAAAGACCAACCTCTCTTGTTAGGATTTGTTTTGAAGTATCCAGGGGTGAAAAGAGCTGAGCTTCAGGACAGAAAAGTATTGCTAAAACATTATGTTTTTAAAAATTGATAATAAAGTCTAGGTTAAAAAAGGAGCTACTGTGCAATGCATATATTTTCATCTAAACATTACAGGCTGTTCTTTTGTTTGAATTCTCTGGGCGATGAAGGAAAACAGATAAATGCTCATTTTGGTAAAAATACTACATTTCAAGAATATTATCAATTATTTTTGTATACCTCATGGCATGTTTCTATCCTTTAAATAGGATTGGTTTTGGCTTAATGTGCTTGTATGGCTCCGATTCTGCTTTAATTTACAGACATTTGCGTTTCTTTGCTTTCGCTGTTGGTAGCATGCTTGGTGAATAACAGCTTGCTGGGTTTACATTATGAAAATAAGAAAAGGAAATGAAAATGCAGATCCTTATCTTCAAGCAAAGATGCCTAAATTAGAGCAAATCTTTCTGTTGTTCTTATGTTTGCTAAATATAAGGCGTAGTCAAATCCCAGAAGCTGAGATCAGAAACATCTGCAGTATGGAAAGTGACAATTCAAGTTCTCAAATCCATGACATAGCTGTGCCCTTTAAACCTGAACCCAATTAAAGTTAGATCTGAGCAGAGGTTGTTTCCATGTTTGCGTTTGAGGTTCTCCATTTTAATGCATGCTTTTGTGTCTAGCAGAGAGCCTGCAGCCACATTGCGCTATATTGTCATGGAGGGAGAAGGAGCGAGTCTCCAAAGGGCAGCTGCAACCAGTGACCCAGCCTCAGCAGTCCAACCCCCAAAGACTTGGTGGAGAGGAGGCTAAAACAGGTGCCTAAAAGCAATCCAGAGTCTCAGCTGGCACAAATCAGCAGTAAAAATCTAGGAGACAATGCTGCTTTGTACTGATTGAGGGCCTTTATGTTTAATTCTCAGCTGTTTATTACAGAGGTGGGTTTAAAAAGTTGATCCTGTTCATTTAGATTCAGCTTCATACATGCCAGGGACCTTGCCACAGGAGAGGGCATTGCAAGATAACGCAAGTAACATCCAGAGCGATTGTTCTCCTCTCGTCTGAAGACCTAGTGTACCAATTACTATTTAAAATCATTGTTTAAAATGTTTGTCATAAACCCTTTCATAGCAGGAACACTTTTGAAATATAAGTGCTATTTTCCTTTTAGCCAGAGAAGGGACTGCGAGAGAGATGGAGTCACTTGAAAGCATGTGGCTGCGATTTCTTGTTTGAAGCTCATTTGTCAACATAACGGATGCACTGCTGTGGTGATGGGGAGTTGCTGTGTGTGCTGTATATCACTCCCAGGGTTGTCCTGGAGGCAAGATGTGCATGTAATACAAAGCAGAGGAGATACAGAGCTTTGTTCCCTCTCTCTCAGAGGGTGTGATGACTGTCCCAAGGCACAGGGCAGATGCCACCACGCTGGCCTGGTGCTGCATCCACGCAGTGCTGTGCGGTGGGCCGAGAGGCACAGCTCCTGTGTCCCGGCTGCCTGGGCACTTCTGCGCTGCTAATGCAGGCAGTGCTTGCTGAAGGCCGCCTGTGCTGCAGTCCATCGTGTGCTCTGGACACAGACACAGTGCGCTCGTTGTCTGGGCAGCTGCTGAAATTAAACTTGTAGGTGCGAGTTGTTTTTTACAGCCTCATTTTGGTTTTCTTAAGGCAAGGTCAGCTATTTTAGAGGTGGGAGGCTGAGACCTGATCTGCAAGGTGGTTGGCTGTGGTAGCCTTTGGACTGGTTTGTGCAAGAAAAAATTCATTGAAATGGATGGTTACACTGGTGTAAAACTCATGGGAGCTTGGTGCTAGGCTTTGAACGTTATCAAAGTATTTTTTCTAAATTTGACCTTGGTTTTGAGTTTCTGACCTTCAAAAGAGAAAAAGAGCAGCTGAACAGCTATTTTTCTTGTAACAAAAATGGCAACAGCAATATAAACTCTGGCCTCTGCTCAAGCCTGAGAAATTTCAGCATGAAAGGGGAAGATTTACAAGCCACTGACATGGCACAAAAGTCCAACCTTGTATGTGTACTTGTATGTGTAGTTGTAATTATCATAACATGTAGTTGTAACTATCATAACAAGGGCTAATGTGCGCCTTCCAAAGAAAACTAAAAATGACAACACATAATGTGAGAAGTATAGGAGATAAAAAAGTAACCGAGTAAGTGGTGAATGGTTTGCAAGAAATCCATTGCAGCGTGAAACTGAAATAAGAGTATTTGCCAATTTAGGGAGTTGAAGGTGACCTGGACAGTTAATGTCAGTAGCAAAAACCTAGGATGCAAAAACAAACATGTATATCAAGCTGTTTTTATCCTAGGGTAGTCTTTGATCTAATGGCCATTTGGCCAAACTCTGATGAGTTTGAAGAACATCAAAAGCCAGGACAGCCCCCTTCTCTCCCCGTCTACAGGGGCTGCTGTGGGCATGCTGTGCCGTTCCTGGGCTCGCTCCCTTGTGTCACAGGGGACCAAACCATCTGAAGTGAGCAGTGTAGATTCCATTGATGTTAATCAACTATAATAATGGCTTCTGTTAATGTTAATCAAATATAATAATATTCGCACTGGTCCTCTGCCAGTGTACAGTTGAGCATTTGGTTCATTGCACGCATACATAGCATACTGGAGAACAGCTGTTTGGATGCATGGGCTAAAGAATTCGGAGAGGAACAGGTGAGGGGAGCAGGCTGAAAAGAGCTTCCATTTCTGTGAAGGAGAGTGAATCTTTGGTGGGTGTTAAGTTTCCTTTGCCGTGGAGAGCAACCTCTTCAAGCCATAGTTTGTTCCAGTCTAAGTAGAAACATATGCGGTTCCAGCTGTGAAGATTATCACACAGTGAACTAGTTGGAAATGATTTTGCTACTTCAATTCATATTCATAATTTTGGAAGCATACCACAGCAAAGGCCTTCATCTTGGACAAAGTTCAAACCAAGTTTCAGGTTTTAAAATTGAAGTCCTTAGTGAAATCCCCCCGATTGAAAAGTGTCCCTGAAGAATTTAACAAAAGAAAAATGTATTTTATGTTGAACAGTTAATTCAGAAGGTAAACCAAAGGGATGGCGAAGGAGGGGAGGGAAGAGTAGTTTCTTAACAGCAAAATAATTTATCTACTTGATTTTTGGACTATCTTCAGAACGTCTTTTGGAGGTCTGCAGAATCATAAGGTACCCACATTTTAAAATACAGGTAGAGCTTGGAATGCTATGGTACTGGGAGCAGGCATGCATGTATGACTTGCTGTGTATTGTGGAAATGATGCTACATAGGTGAGTTTACTCAGAGCTCCTCATTCTCTACATCTTCTTCATCATTTAGCTCTCTGTTGAGAAGCACTTCGTGAGCTGCTTCAGCTTTCTGGTCTTGATTCTGACTCTTAACTCCCTTACTCAGAAATGTCAGGAGGGTGCTCACGAGCCTTAATTGATTTCTGTGGGACCAAGGTTAAGCATGAACCCGTTGCCCATCCCATAACCAATTGTCTGTTGCTGTTCAGCAAAACATAAACAAGTGTTATATTCTCCTAGAAGTCAGTGAGATTTAAGCACAATGCTTAAGGGCAGTCGCATGGTATAAGACTTGGAGCAGAAATGAATTTTCAGAGAGGTGGTGCACGTGAAAACCTTTACAGGGTCCATCTTCATCCCAGGGCTGCCTCTGTTCACCTCCAGCTCGTCTATGTGAGGCCAGCGTGTCACAGCGCAGCTTTTCCAGCTGTGACAGCACCGTGACTGCCACTGTCATTGTAAAACATACAGTCCTTTTCTCTAATGCCCTCTAATTCCAAACACTTGAAAGTGTATGTGAAGCTTATGCTGAATCAATACCCTATGAATAAGGAAGCTTTTCTTACAGAGCTGATGACAGAAATGAATGCTTGGCTCATGTATTGAACAAAGTGTACTTGTGCAGCAGTTTCTGCTCTGAATGGCATTTTTAGCTGCAGATACTCGAAGCATAAATGGCAGAAAACACGCTCCGTTGTTAAGGCCGTGTTGAAAATAAAACTTGTCTTGTACTCGTGTACCAAGTAATAAGATAATTAAACTGTTCAGAAAGTACTACTACTTGAATTGGGCCTGTCTTCATCTCGTTAAAATAAATGTATTTGTTAAACACGCACATCTTTATCTCTTATGTAACGAGAAGAACAGGGACGTATCACAGATCTGCAGTGCCTTTGTGCTGTGTAAATTCTGTGCGACAGTCACCAGACAAAAAGTGATTTATACTGTGTCTTGTAATGGGTGGAATAATTAACAGTGGTGGCATCCATCACTTCTGCAGCAAGCTTCTCAGAACTTTTCCACTGATTCAAGAGAAATGCGGGAGCAAAACACAGGAACAGAACAGTAAAAGTCAGTTACACACAGCCCTTTCACTGGGTTGTGCCTGGTTTGGACACCTGAGGAATAGATCTCTACTGCATTAGTAAACAACAGTGAAGCTTAGTAATGTGGACACAGTCTACGTTCAGTTTGTTGGAAACGAGTTCTGCAGGGGTAAGAGTAAAGGAAAACTAAACCCCACAACTGTCTGTGGAATTTGAAGGCGTTGAAAAAGTGAGACCGGTTGAGAGTCTGACTCTGACTTCATGTGTTTCTCTTTAATTCTCTTCATTTTCTCTCCTCTAATTCCAGAATTAACTCTGGAATAGACATGAATTGAGATTACTCTATCTCCTGTTTTCTTTGTAACTTCTGCAAAGCTGCTTGCCAGGTGCAGTGCCATCAAACTGCATGGAAGTGGCTACCCACTATGGCAGTACCTTCTGCAATGATATGGGAGCAAAGGAATGTTGCGTTAGATACGGAGCGTTCTCAGTGTAACCCACTCTCCTCCCGTATGTCTTTCTGCAGTTCTCTGCTCATTAAAAGCTAGTTTATTTGCTAGCTTTGTTGGTTTTTTTTTTTTTAGAAGAGAGGAACGGTAAGACACTACATAATTCTGTACAAGACATGAAGATAATGGCTTTTGGAAGGCTGTTTTAAGAATCAAGATCCGTGGGTTCTTGAGTTTTTCTGTATTGACAGTAAAACACATTGTAAGAATGGGAGGTGTCCAGGAATTATTAGGTACAAGATTTATGAGAATCTTAAGTGTGGTATGAAATTGGCTGGATAAAGGTAATGCCAAGGTTAGTAAGAGGATGAAATAATTTTCTGACCATAAATCACATTTTTATTTATGCTAAGGAAGGTTAAAAGGGCATTTGGACCTTGGGCTCCCGTTGGACTGATCACTTGTCAGTCCCCTTAGCACTGACATATTCCTCCGCACTGTTTGATGTCATCTGGTGTGACGTAAAAGAGGAGGAAGAGTTCTGAACCAGCCGGTCAACCAGAGTGGTTCCCTGCTCAGAGCTCTTCTCTTCTGTAAAAAAGAAGCAGGAATTCACAACGATATCAGAGTGCTAGTTGATTTGATCAAAGATCAAATGCATACCTGAAAGAGGGTTTGTGGTTCAGGGTATCCATCTATGCTGGAGGAAATGTCATCTCTGGCTCTGAAGCTGGGGGGTCAGGCTGCTGTATCTGTCACTGGGCACCTTGGTGCTTCCCGTGGCACTGTGCTTTCATCTGATGCTGCATTTCCTCGAGTCCCAGCGAGAGCACACATACGTTTTTCTCAGTAGTGAAAATGCTAGTTTTCTGAATATTGTTTCCATCCTGCTTGTACTGGGAAATGTTTGAAGTGATAGAGGCTTACTGTGTGCCAGGGACAACTCTGTCTCCTCCAGCTCAGAGATCTTAAATAATCCTAATGACTTCTTATGCCTCTCTGTTGGACCATTCCTGCCTCTTCTGGTACCTCTCCTGCTTGTGTTTCCCAGCAGGTTATTATACCAACTGTGGCGAGTGTGGGGATGCTAAGGAAGGATGCCAGCCCCTACCCCAAGGTGCATGAAGTATAACACATATGGGGCTTCTAAGAATGTGTGCTGAAACACACAGGAATAGGGAATCTTCCCCATAGGATCAGCTCCTTTATCTGCAGGCAGATACAGTTTTAGCCTAGTCTCTGCCAGACAATAGGTGTTTGTTGGCCTGCCCAGGCTCTAAAAACCTGCATTAGCTTTCCCCGTACATAGCAAAGTATGTATATAACACCGTGGTTTCTCTTTCTTCATCATGTGTTGGAGTTATATCACATAGATCCTTATGCTGAGACATCCTAAGGAACCTTTCTGGTGAATTGTATCCATCACATAAAAAGTTGTTTGTCTCTCAAAGGTGAATATAAGAAGTTAAACCAAAGCTTGCATTTAATCCTTTCTCCCAGCCAAAAGTTAGGCTGAGCTTAAACAAAACTCAGAGGTTAGTCTGTACAGATTGTGAAAAAACATTGCATCAGGGCTCAGTGGGTGTTGCATGTATTTTCTCCAAATAATAGTGCCGCCCGTGTAGTTTATTCACCCTGCTGGCCAACTGGAAGCTAAGCCTGCATTAGAGTGCAGAGGAAACAAAAGGTTAATGCAGAGACCAGGAAGCGCTGTGTTGTGCTGCATTCAGGACGGTGACGCACGGAGGAAGGGAAAACCAACTTGGATTCCTTGGCTTTGCTGGTAAGGCTGGACTGCGTGCAGACCCCCAGTGGCTCCCCACACGTAGGTCCTGTGTCTCCCCCATGGCACTCTTGCTCTCAGCAGTAGCATGGGTTGAGAGATTTCAGGTCTATCTGAACTCTGCAGCATAAGTACCTAAAGGCAAGTCATATTTGCAGATTTTGAGCGTTTTACACAAGTAGATCTCAGTTTAAGGATGGGACAGTTGCACGCTTTCTCTTTAGGAAAGAAAGACGGAGAAGTTTCTTACTTTACAGGAGTGCATATGAGAGCTCAGAGGAGGACGTGCAGTTACCTGTGATGCACAACACGGGTTTAGTGCAATCAATACCTTCGGAGGGGGAGGAGGCAATGGTACAGCTCATTCGAGAAATCATTATGCATGATAAGAACCAGCACTGGTGAATTCCGTGTGGAAAATCCATAGTGATTTGAATGCACTGAATGCATTGGAATGTGAAGGAAGGAACCCAGGGAAGATATTATGTTCACTTTTAATAAAAGTGCACAGTCACTTGTACGATTTGGGGGTTATTTCCACTGTGATTTGAGCAGAACAAAAATCGCTTTCAAAGAGGAATCTTTCTGGTTGATATAACTCAGCCCCATTTAGACAGAAAAGGAAGAAAGTTTTTAGTTCTATTACCCTTGAAAAGCAATGGCCTTAAATTAAGAGGGATATTTTTAGTGAAATACAAAGATTGAAGAAATATAAATCTTTTCTAGTGGTCACTGAAATTCAAAGCACTCCGAGTTCTGGCATTAGTGCAGAAAGAAATGTGATATAAATATGTACATATTGTCTGTCACTGCTCCCATGCCATATTGGTTCCGTTCTTAGAGCACATGCAGCTTTCAGTGAATATGTAATTACTTTCCTGACTGCTAAATAATAATGTCATTTGCTGAGTTCATTTAACAGCAGACACATAATCATCTGTTCAAAACAATTATGTAAGATTCTAGTTGATCTGAAGAAAGTCGTATAGCTTTTTAGCCCATAATTAACATACATACTTGCCAGCTTTGCTTTTGCACATTGAGATAAGAGCAGTTGTGTATTTTATTACATTTTTTCTTTGCTGGGAGTCTGCATTTCCAAACACTACAGAAAGCTGTGAAGGATTTGCACACTTTGTGCTGTAAAACAGAGCTTAAAAGATATATTGAGTTTCTATGCAAGGGTTCAGTTGCATAGAAACTGGTTCAGTTACAAAGCCTGCACTGCATATACATGTCTACCCTTTAAGTAACATAAATTAAAAAAAAAAAAAAGAGAGAGAGAGAGAAATTATGACCATTCTCTGAGCCAAATGCCTTTGGTTTTAGTGGCCATGAATCTTCACCTATTACCAAGGTGCTTGTGGTCAGTACATCAGAGCAGATGTAGTCCACACTGGTACAGAATGAGTCTTTGTCCCCCACTAGTGGTTGACCCAGGGTGATAAAAATATGTGAGAGCTGGTTGCAAGTAGCAATAATCCCTTATTGCAGCTGGTACGTACCTCTGCATGCAGACCTAACACTGCCAAAACTTACACCTTCAGAGTTTCAGCTCTGCTGCTCACCCTACTCAACTCATGGCTTTGATCGAGTTATTAAATTCAGACTGTGTCCTTTTCCCCTCCCTAGAAAAGCTCGAGGACACATACTGCTTGCACAGAGTGTAGGTAACTGGTGAATTCATGCTTCCAATATTCTGTAGGTAGAAGGATAGAAGCAAAAGTAATAGCCGTTGTTATCTGCTGGGGCTGTAACTCCTAAATCTTCCTGCACTTGACTTTGGCTAAAAAGTTTTCACGTTTGAGTAAGTCATCAGGTAACCTCACAGGGTGTTTTAGCTGGGAATATGGAGGTGATTGTAAGAAAGCCCATGCACCAGCAAATAACCCTTACATAACTGGTCACATTAGGTAATGCAGGACAGCATTCAACTAGCTTAGATTCATGCCAGTCCTAAGAGATGGAAGCAGAGAAGGAAAAGCGGTCGTATGCTGTTGTAAAGTATTGCAGTTCATTTGTCCTGCATCCAAATATTTTAAAGATAAATCATACCGGATTCAGATCTCTCCTGGAATCAGAGATGTGGTAATGGATTCAGAGAAGTTAAATCAGTCAGCTGGGAGTGTGAGGATTGGTGACGACCTTCCGCTTTTGGCCGGTCACTGAGGGTTCAGAAACGAAGGCTGGGGCACTGTGCAGCACCTGGTCTTGGGCTCCCCCAGCTTCTTAGGTGGTAACACAGAAAACAGGGCTGTAAACTGTGGTAAATAACATCAGGGAGTCTACTCCTCACCGTGCCCATGACATTAGCACTCCTATTAGAAAGGCATCTCTATTCAGGTAGTTCTATATTAGCTATTTTTCTTGCTAGGGAATAAAAGAGAACCATAGGATTCAAGCCCATTCAGAAGTTATCCGCCACAACAGGAGCAAAAATTTGCTAGAGAGTCCTACTGGTGTTAAATCTCTGTGCAGATGGTGTCTGGCATCATTTTATTAGCAGACTAGATATGGTGTTAAAAATTATATCTATTATATCCATCCCGGAGGCATTCATTCAAAAGAGAGTAAGGAGCTCAGCTGACAAAAGGGATTTGTCCGTTCGGACATGCTGAAGGGCCTTGAGATAAGAAGTAATTCTAACATAAGCAGTTTCTGAGTTAAAATATTAATTTATAGGAAATACTTTAAAAGTAGGTCTTTTGAGGAGCTTTTATATGGCTCAAGGTTCTCATTTTTAGAAGCTTTAGAGCTTACCTCACCTGGTAAGAGTTTGCAAATCCAATCCCAATGATCTGTGTGCCCACATTCACGCCTTGCAAGGCATAATAATTTCCTAAGGAAGGACTGTGTTAAGCACAGCGGTCCTGGGAGTGGCTTTCTCTTTTATAGCACCTCTCCCTTTGCGGTGGCACCACGCGGAGGTTTGGGGGATTAGCTCAGGGAGCTCTTTCCTCTGGTTGTTTCACTGGGCAAGCATTTGCCCTGCTGGAGGCTTGTTTGCCTTCCCTGGGTGGTGCGGTGGGGATGGATGGGGCTGAGTGCAGAATCCTGCCCTTTTCATTTACTCCCTCAAAGCCCTCCCTGAGCAGCCGGTTGCAGGCAGTTTTGTGACAGACTGAGCTGTTGTTTTTAAAATGACTTACAGACATAGGAAACACAAAAACAACGCAGAAATGAGCCTACTTTTCTCTTTGGAGGAGCCTTGCTTCCCTGATGCTGCTTTCTACGCTGTCTCTGTAGGGGCTGTTCGTCGTTCTGGCAGGTGTGGAGTTTGTAACTCCCCCTTTCCGTCCGACCTGGCAGCTGCATTTCAGCTCTCAGGCCAGCGTGCGCTGCCTGGGATGCTGCAATACGTTTCCACAATTAGTTTATGAGGTGCAATATCAGGTACTTTGCTAACATTTGTATTTATCGCCCGTGTCGCTGCTTGCCTTTACTGTCGCAATTCCTCCAAAGAGCACTATGTTAATAAGCCACGTCTGGCATGGCTTATTCTTTCTGTACCACGCTGCCTACTGCTTGCATATCTATTACCCGGTAGATCTGTAGAGTGCTACTTGGAGGGGTGGAGGAGGAGGTGTGAAGTTATTTTGCTCTTATAATTTATTAACTGGAAGCACTGAGGAACTGTGAAGGCTACTGGGTTCCTTTTGAGCTCATTCTTTAGTTGGTATAGAGTTTGCCCCTCCTCTGAATGAGCTCAGAGATTACGCATACTCTAGCTGCTAAAAACAGGAGGGGAATGTATTGGTTTGGCCTTTATCTGTTTTTCTGATTATTTCTTGTTTTCTTCAAGAAGTTTCAAATAGTAGAAAAGATGTCAGGAATGTAGTTGCTACGAGAAATCTCTCCTCTTCAAGAGCTACGTTTATATTAGTAGATTTTTGACGTTTGGATTATCATCTTTTCAATGGAAGAGGTAGTGTCAAAGCCACGTTTGTGCCTGCTTGCTTCAGGTTGCAGATTAAGAGTGCTTTTAAAACTGTGTTTAAAAATGTCATTTATAAGGATATGCAAGAGAATAGGACTGTGTAAATAATGTATTTAACCCATTTCTCATGGATGAACTGTAGAGAGCTTGAACACATTTTACTGGGCATCTCTCTTGATCTTGGTTTTGGGAACATCTCATATAAATCTTGATTGCACAAAATGAAAAAGAGCCATCCCAAATCTCTGCAGGGTTCCCCCTGCCCCTAGGGTTACGTTTGAATTATTTTCATTTACAGAAACTGAGAATAATTTCCTTAAAGGTGATCTGTGAAATTAAAGGTTTCTCCTTTCTTTGAAGCAGTTAAGAGGCCAAAGCTTATGTGAAGTCAAAGCTCTCAGTGAATTCCCATTTTTTTCTGTGCTCCTGATGAAAGTGCTATTGCATTTGGTGAGACATTCCCAAGTAATATCTACTGTTTACTCGGTGTTATTTGCTATTGTCTGGGCAGAGCGTGCTTACCTCCCCAACCTGAAAGAAATATGAAATTTGCCTCTGGCCCTTTAGATTTTATATTAACCTATTTTTCAGTCTTTAGTGTTCTCTCCTCAGTGCTGGAAGTGGCAGCAGCGTGTCCTGCCATCTCGCAGCCTCCCCATCAGCCTTTCCCTGATTACTACAGGATTTTTTTGTTCTTCACAGTGTAGCTCAACCAGGGAGCTACAGTCAGTCCTAACAGCCCCTCCATGACGTGCCAGAAGTTGTTATTCTCCGCAGTGCCGTGTGCCGTGTTTTGTGGTGTGTCTGTCCTCGAGTTGTGTGCCACAGAGGTAAGGTTTTTCTGTCTGCTTGCAGTATGATGGGCACATGCAAGACTAAATCTTGAGCTTGATTTTCTTGGGAATAAGACATGGAAGCCTCTTCTTCTCCCTTTGCACACAGACTGGTTTAGTCAAACAGACTAGGGAGCCCGGCCTGGGGATGCAGGTGCTGGTGGCTGGAGTAGAGCTCCAGAGCTTTCCTGTGGCTGGGAGGTGGACGAAGAACGGGAGAAATATGGAATTAGGAGTGTCAGCAGGATTTCTCATTAGCTGAGCTTGCCTGCGAAGGCCCAGCAAACCTCCTTGCAGCTCTGAAGTGAAAATACATAAGATCTCGGGCAGGGAGCACTTCGCACAGCCTCAGACACAGGGAAGCACAGCAAAGAGGAAGAACAGGACGTGTTTTCTTCATGGTCTTTACAAGTGATTTCACCTAATATTATGCGCGCACGTATTTTTCTAGGCATTTTTCACAATTCTGGATTTTGTTTGGCTTTTTTGATTTCCCCAGATGCTCTGTGCACTTGTGTAAGCAAGGAAAATAGATGCATAATTGCTTCACATCCCCAGTATTCATGCAGAGGTGAAGCTTTGCGGACGTGTACAGACAGACACACAGACATTGGTGTGCAAAAACATGATAATTAAATTCTGTAGGCAGAACTGGGCATCCACAGTGGAACCACTTCCACAAATACAAGCCATCAAGCTACACAGGTTCTAGCAACTGCCTAACTTTACTCACACAGAATACTCCAGTATTTGCCACAAGGACCAGAGGCTTTTGAACCCAGGTATGATGCTTTTAAAGATGAGCTTTGCTATGCAGCGGCACACCAGGAAGGGCCCTGTACTCTCCTTCTGATCTGCTGGACTTGTAGGCTGTAAGCGGCTCTGTCTTCCATCTGTGGTGTGGTCCCTTCAGTTGGTTTTTATCCCTGGAGTTTATTTTAATTACCTTTTATGACCATTGGCTATCTCTATAGTTACAGAACTACTGAAGTGATCTCTCATTATGCAATTTGGTGTATGCATAATTATGAAAGTAGGATGTGTAATTTATTCATTCATCGAGGCAGCCCTGTGATAAACTCCACAGCTGCTTCTTTCTCTAGGAAACCCCCTTTATTTTTTTCTTCTGAGGGGTGAGTGGGAGGTGGGAGGTACCGCGGAGCAGGCGAAGGGCTGCAACTGCCTGCCTGCCTGCGAGGGGCTGCAGGACGCGCGTCGTCCTCGTGCGACCTCGCCTGCGGCACGGGCACCCGGCGCTCCTGTACGCGGCTCGGCCGCTGCCCCGAGCCTTCGGGCCCTGCTGCATCCCCTGTGCTGCCCCAGCACGGGGCACTGCTGCCCAGGGAGGAGGGCACGTGCCGCTCGGTGGTGGCCGCGTTTTTCTAGCCATCGGTATGGCTCATCTCAAATCTGACGTGTCGGGGGCTGTTCCCACGCTTGGGTCTTAACGCAGGCTTAGCACGAAGATTGCTGTAGAATTCGATACAGAATCCAGGCTGTTACTGCATTCAGGTTTTGATAGGGGAATGGAAATGTGAAACATCTCTGGTGAAACAAAGGGAGCCGATGAAGTATGTCCTGTGAGTTGAATGTTAATGCTGTCACAGGGCAAATACTTGAAGGATTGAGATGTTCCATTGAGAGCAGATCTGATCACAGGCCTTCAAGTGAATACAGTGCCTTTTAACTCCCATCTTATTTCCATTTGGCAGTAATTAAATGACTTTCAGATTCAAATGTGAATTATTTTGTAGCGATTTAGATTTTCATACAGACAAGGAATGAAAGTATACCTTCTTTATTGTATCTACATTTTAACAGAAATTTATAATAAAATTGAAGTGTTGCTTTTTATAGAAGCTTTGGGTATTTCTCGAGAGCTCTGTACAATTGGGACTTATCAGTTCTAGCTCCTAACATTAGCAGCTACATTTTAACCTAGCCTCATACAATTCCACATGATAAAAAGACAGAGTTAAATTTAAAAATACATATTTAATTGAGAAGAAAATCCATCAAAATCTTTTCAGTGAAATTTCTATATTTTGGTTTATGAAATGGTCTCATCTGTGGACCTGCCTGTGGAAATGCCTGGATATCAGGAATTCCAGGGTATTGGCAAATATGAATGCATGACAGGAACAGCCAGGCACCTGATCATTCACGCAGTCACCCTGGGGAGACAGAAGTTCTTATCTCCAGTTAGCTATTTCCAAAGGCACGACAGAAAGAACAGCTCTTTCTTTTGGGCTGGCTCCACTGGGGCTGTTCTGCTCCATGTTAATAATTAAAAAATATTTGAAGATGGGATTTGAAGTTGGGACTTTCATGCTGTATGTGAATGACCTGCCCCCATGTCTCTCAAACTCCTTGGTTAGAGAACAGCAATGTTGTAAAATTGAGTCCTGCTTGGGCCAGAGCAGGACTGACTTGATAGTCCCGCGTGGCAGAGGACGCAAGGGAAGTCACAGCTTGAGGCCTGACCTCCCAGGGGACTGCCCTTACTGCCAGGTCACTGGTGCTTCTCTTCCAGTGTCTCCTGTTCTGGGGTTTATTCAGTGCTTTGGGAAAGAAAGATCAGTATTTGCTGGTAGATTGGACACAGTTTTAGGAAACTGGTTCCTGCTCCTTACCTGCCAGATTGAATTTCCTCTTCCTGATTATCCCTGAATCATTGCAGTTGTAAGGAATGGAAAATGGACATGGATCGTGTTTGGCCCAAACTCAGCCTCTGTGTGCACACACAGCATACATTGCTTCAAGGGCTGAGAATCACTCCATTTAGTGCTGTTGTCACAGGTGATTAACACCAGGAGCATCTTCCCATCGCAACATTCCGTTATCCGCTCTCAGCAGCACAAGGGGAATTGCTTCGTGCACCCCTGCTCTGGGCTGGCGGCTGCTTCAGGCACCCCACGCAGCTGGGCTGACTGCTCCCCGCACGGCACGGCGCTGCCTGGAAAGGGACAAATGCCTTCTGCTGGGAACTGCAGCCTGGGAACCGGGCCAGGAGGCTGCCGCGGGTGTCCTGCAGCTCCTGCATCTGACAGTGCAGGGCAGGTGTGCCGTGTCCCGTGGCAAGTGAATTAGCAAGTCTCTCGCTGGTGTTGGATGACAACAGGACAAAGATTTTACTCAAGTCCAGAAATCTTGGTAGCTCAACACAGCTCTCAATTATCAGAGCAAGCTTTGCCCTCTCTTTAATGCTTTGGGTGAATATTTAAAAATGTGAAGCGACCAATTAATTAGGAAGAAGACTCCTCTATGGCTGGTACTTCTTTTCTTGCAGTATCTCTCTCCCAGGTCTTAGGCATTATTTTGTTGTCTTTAATACCTCTTGATTGCATCTTGTTATCATCTTGTCTTGATTGGCTTTGTGGCTCGTTACACAAAAAGGGTGCTAATCTTTGTTAATTAGTTCCTTATTAGAGTCAATTGAGATTTGTAGCACAAGAAGGGAGCTGTATTTCTGATGATAAATAATTGGCTGCCAAGGAATTCTTAGCGTGAAATCATGTCAGAATAAGTGATGATACTTTAATATTTTATGTGTTTTTCGATGTGTTTACGACAGTACTTCTTGGTTCTTCCAGCTGCTGTTCCCAAGACATTTGTTTTTGTCCTGTGGTTGTGTTACTGGTTTGGACACAGCCTACCTTTCCAGGATATTTCTTTTCATATCACGTTCTATAATTTCATTACTTTGTTGCTAGAGAGCTTAGTTCATTCAGAAAATTGTCTTCTGTAAATGGCAGGAAGTACTTTTATTGCTTTTCACACTTGTCTTTATTCTGTGCTGTTTTTTGCTGTGTCGTAGGATTGGATGTTATAAGGTCTTTGGAGAGCGTTAACACCCAAAATATTTTCTGGAGAACTGGTAATAGGAAATGAGACGGAAAATTGTAGCACTATTTCAAATCAGTGGGAATTCTTCTGTTGGCTCAAGCTGTCCTGTATTTAACCAAAAATCCAAGCCGTAGCTCTGTACCTGGTCCCACTGGCGATGACCGAGGCCTCCTGTCGCAGTATCGCTCGCAGCCTTCCCCAGCCGTGCTGCCCCTCTGGGATATTGGCCAGCGCTAGCGGAGAATTGTCTCGGGCCTCGGTGGCCCCTCTGCAGCAGGGCTCGGAACTGGATGGGCTTTAAGGTCCCTTCTGACCCAAGCCATTCTGTGATTCTGCGATAGTGATGCAGGGTTGCGTGGAAGGGTGGGATTTCCCTGTGTGCATCTCCCTGCTGGAGCCAGGCTCAGCCTCTCGCAGCACTCTGCCTTGCCACAGGGCACTCATTTCAGCAGGGCTCCTCAAAATTACGTGAATTATTGCTTTGCAGAAGAGTTGGGGATGTTTCTGATGTAGGCATCCTGACCTGGGAGATACTCAGATCTTGGTGACAGCTTTGATTTAACACGTTTCTTTTCCCAGGACGAAGCAGAGAGAACATAGTATGGGTAGCCTTACATATTAAGGGTGGTTTGCTGCATGGAAGAGAAGTGTGGCAAAAAGCTTGGAAACAGGAAAAAGTATAGGTGAGAAGTGTCAGTTTGAGCAATACATGGTTAAGAAATCCTTGGGTTATGTGTTCTTCTCAAGTGCTCTAATATGTTGCATATCATGAACATACATTTTGCAGAGCAGGAAGGTCAGTCAATGGTTTTGATCCCAATGATAAGTTTTGAAGTAGTTTATCTATTTTACTGCTTGTTTTCTATTTTCTTACATTATGGATGGAGCCTAGAGATGCTGCCCAAATATATACTTTTTAATTTGCTTTTTATTGTCCAGCAGTATGTTCATTTTACAAAGCTAACAGAAATATTTTTCTCTTCTAATAACACCCTTAGAAAAATTGTTATTGTGACTTTCCCCAGAATCACATTTATTTTAAAGATTGCTTTGAAATGGTGGAGGTGCATTCTGAAGCAGGTTAACTCTAGTAAGTTATACAGTTGGACCTTTAAATTTCGCAGAAATGTCAAATCTCCAATCTTGCTAAAATCCCATGGGACTTTCACCTTCAAGGCTCTGCAACTTCAATTCTGCATATTTGCCCCCAGCTGCTTGTTCTCTAAACAGTAGGATTTATCTAAGTAAATATTGAAATTCAAAGATGGGCCCGTGGGAATCGTGTTCAGTATCCACGGGGTGTGATTGCCTCAGTGTAGTTGCTCTGGTATTCCCATTCTGTGCTAAATTCCCATCCCTTGTCCAGTAGGTACCCGCACAAGGGAGGATGCCAATGTCCCTCCACAGGCAAGTGCATCGATGGCAGCACAGGCTGTGCTACAGCTTTACAATTAGGTCATACGGCAAAGCGCATTTAGAAGTATCTACTCTACCTGCAAGTGATATTGCTCATGCTGTGTACAAGTCTGTAGTGCCTTCTGATACAAAATCCGTCCTAAATTTAATCATAAAATTGTGTTCTTTCATTGCACAGTACACATCCTATTTTGTACCAATTCATCTGTTGTTCTGGTTACCCCTCTATCTCTAATCTCTTTAATACGCTGTGCAAGCTGTGGCCTCGTCATGGAGCTTTTACATCACAGTTTGTAAATTTTACCATTTCTTTCAAGCAATATAGTTTCACAACAACCAGATTAAAAAAAAAATACAAGAAATCAAACGCTTTTAATTAGGCTAACCTCTGGGCATTCTGTTTTACTGCGTGGTGGTCTGAACTCTCATTTGAAAAATAATGCTGTGTTATTTCTCAAGGATATGCACCAAGGTCTAAAATAGTTCCGGTATTTAAATTACTGAAGAATCACTGTACAGTTCAAAACTATTTTTTGCTTTTGAGACACTGTATGCAGAGGGATGCAGATTTAAATAGTGCATAAAGTATTTTGACAATGAAATATTTTTTAAGATGTAAACTGAATGTTTGTGAGTTATGAGCTTTAGCCTCAGTAGTCAGAATAATGCATTTATTCCCATTAGTGCAAAAGGACTCATAAATCAGAGTGGCAAGATACGATGATACAGTGCTCACAAATGCTCGCATGTATGCAGGTGCATGTACTTTTCTTTCTCGCAGCTGAATAGTTGTGTTTCAGTCATTATCTTAAACTATGCTGGTGAAAATCAGCGTAGATCCCATTACAGCCTAGTGAAATAAGTTGCTTAGCTCCAGCTGACTCTATAGCCCATAGTGATAAATAAGTCAGGAATCTTACAGTCTTGAATATTGTACTAATAGGACAACATGTGGCAATTTCTCAAAGGTTATTTCTGTGCTACAAGTTGGAAGACCTGAATGAAGGTACAGCCAGTGTGGGCGCACTCACTCTTTCCAGTGCTGAATATTCCAACTGCATGTGCTGGAGCGTTGTGGTTTAACCCGGCAGGCAGCTGAGCACCACACAGCTGTCTGCCCACTCCCCACAGTGGGATGGGGGAGAGAATTGGAAAAAGGTGCAATTGATGGGTTGAGATAAACACAGTGAGACAGTTTAATAGGACAGAAATGGAAGGGAAAATAATAATAATAATAATAATAATAATAATAATAATAAAAAGAATATACAAAACAAGTGATGCACAATGCAATTGCTCACCACCATCCAGTCCCCAAGCCCCCTGGGCCAACTGCCCCCAATTTCATTGCTGAGCACACCACCACATGGCATGGGACATCCCTTTGGCCAGCCTGGGCCAGCTGTCCTGGCTGTCCCCTCCCAGCTCCTGGTGCACCCCCAGCCTCCTGCTGGCAGGGCAGCACGAGAAGCTGAGAAGTCCTTGGCTCTGCCTAAGCACTGCTTTGCAACACCTAAACATCGGTGTGTTATCAATGCTATTTTTCTCCTACATCCAAAACTCGGCGTCATACCAGCCACTATGAAGAAAAAACTCTATCTCAGTCGAAACCAAGATATCTAGTCAGTGCTGTCACTACTGGACCACAGAATTCCCCATAAAATGAGAAAAATGGGAAAATCATTGTGAGGGTAGCCAGCATCTTGGAGAACTGTATACATTAACTGTGCTTTTTAAGCTCTCCTTTGAAACTTCCTGTGAGATGCCTTCAGTAACCTGGTGTCCAAAGTGTGAGAAACCTCTCGCGCTGAGCAGCTTTAGCTGAACATGGAGAATGCCTTGGAGCCAAACCAAGCAGTGGCTGAAGTTGTGTACTGCCTCCCTTCTTTGCACGTTCTTTTGCAGGTTGTTGCTATGTGAGTGTAACTTGCTGGAGTGTTTAACAGAAAATGTCACCCTCAGTTGAGTGAAAGATGCACTCAGTCCAGGAGTGAGTGCTAATTAGTAGAACTTGCAGAATGGGCAGACAGCTGGTCCTCTGTATCTTTTCTGAGTCTTTTCTCCATTCTGGACATGGACATATATGCATAAAATGAACATTATAGTCCAACATGGGAAGCAAAGGTGCTATCAAGGGACAACTCCTGTCAAAGGAAGACTCCTCATCTTAATGATTGCCTATCTATCGAGTTAAGAACATCTTTACGGTGAAACTAAAGAATTAAGCACAGTGCAGGACAAAGTCACAGTCTTGTAAAATAATAATAATAAAAAAAAGATTATAAAAGAATACATTAACACTTGTCATTTAAAAAATGATGAATCCTGAACTGAAGACTGTCATGAATAAGATAAGGATGAAGCCCTCCAAGAAATACTTCAGGGGATTTCTTTTAATAAGACCTGAAAAATATGCCTTGGGCATAAGACCACAGAAAAGAGATTTGAAAGCCTTGAGCTAACTTTCTCTTTTGCCATTGTAATTTGACCCAGCTATTGTATTTAATCACTGAATATGAGGTAGCTACAAGCTCCCATCCCTCAGATAACTTTTTAGAAGTTCAATAATTTGAAAAGTTTCAGCTATTTCCCGTCAGGACTAAATGGCTGAAAAAATAGTTAAAGCCCTTTCTCGAACACTTCTAATGAAGAAAGGCACTTAATTGGGAACCTCCCGTTCCTGGTTGTCCATTAGTGGCATTTGAAGGGAAAAACAGTATTAAGGCATTTCAGTGAGGTGCCTGAGGGAAGGTAGGGAACGCTTGACGTGCAGTGAACCCAAACTTGCAGGAATCTGATGCCCTCATCTCACAAAACTTAGGTAGTTTCATGCCAGTGGGAGCTGCAAGTGCTTAGCCTTGTGTGAACAATCTCAGAGATTGCAATTTACTCCTGCACAGAGGGCTGCTGAAAAGGACCTGGTGGTTACAGAGGATGCCAAGCTGAAAATGAGACAACAGTGTGTTCCATTGCAAATAAGGTAAACCACATGCCGAGATGCATTGGGAGGGGTAAAGTCAGTAGATAAGGGAAGAAGATAATTCATGTCCAGTAAGGCTTTGTTCTTGTTATGGGAGAATCAGGGTTGCCATAATGATTTTTTGGTTTTGATTAGGAATATGTGTGCTATCTGATTCTGAGCATGTTTACCTGCATTAGCTCACTTGGAGTACTTTAGTTAGAGCTAAATGCCTGAGCTCAGTTTGAGAATACTTGAGCTTTTCTTGGGTATAATGTATGGAGTATTAAAGAATGGGCTTCCAAAGCACATTTCCAGCAGTGGTTCCATGTCACCTTGAATATCCTACTGTAACATTGAAGAAAAGCCTGGATCAACACTTGTCAGGAAAGCAGTGGTAGTAGAGGAGTGTTAGAGGTGGAGCTGATCCTCCTTTGGAACAGGGGAATGGTAAAGATGATCTCGATGGGTACCTTGCCATTTTCTGTCGAAGAGATTTGTCAGCCCTCAGTAAAATGCAGCCATCATAATAGTTCTAGCTGCTTTTATTTCTCTGTCCATCATTAGTTCCACTCCTGGGGCCCTTTCAAGCACTAAAGGTCTCTGAAGCATGGTGATCTGTGATCACACCAGTCTCATTTAGTTTTTCATAATACTGAGTGTACTGAGTTGCCAAGTTATTTGGCAGTTAAAATTGTAACCAGCAGTTGTACAATTGGCTTTAATGTACAGCTAGTTGTTTAAAATGGGATCCTTTGAAAAAGTTGCAGGTTTATGTACCTTTTTATTGTGAAAATCTTAGTAACAGGAATGGCATCTAAATGCACGGTTTGTTTGAGAGTCAATAATGTCATTCTCCATGCTGTCCTCAAGCAAGCAACTGACATTTGAAAATATTAGATTTAAAAATGTATAAAGACCCTGCACCCGAAGTATTGCAGAAAATCAAAAACATTGTCTGTTACATTAACGTCTTGATTCCAGACTCTGTGAAACTATTTTATGAGATTTATAGCTGCAGTTCTGCAGACAATCATGATGTATTAAAAAGTTCATGGATATAGACAGGCTCTGTGTGAACCTGCAAAGCAAAACCAAAAGGATTATGAGTCCAAGTTTGGCTGGATAACACATTAATCATCTTTTGGAAGTTATTGCTTAACACTAATATGCAGGGTAGTATCTTAGAATTTAAGTCACAAGCATGTTTAAAGAGGGATTTCTTTCCTTCTTTATTTGCAGTGTCGCTAGGGGAGGCAACACGTACAGAAGGCACTTCTGAAATCATGAGAGTTTTTTGTTCTGAGTTATGTCCTGTATCTGTGAGAGATGGCTGGAGATAGCAGAATGATACCTTCTGGATAATTTTAGACTTATGCTGGTTTGTAACACAGCATTTCAATCAACTGTTGGAAAGATCACTTTATAAAGTGGCATGGAAATGAACTTAGGCCCCATTACAGGCAGATTTCAAATTTTTGTGTAAATTTAAGAATGTTGGAGGCTGCTGGCTGGGCTTTGCTTAAAAAAACAGTTTTCACGTAGCTTCGATATGTATTTGATGGCTCATGAAATGAAAATGGAAGCCACTCTTTACTTGACCAGCATGGCTGCACAGCTCAGGGCTGTGCAGTGGCAATTTGTTGGGGCTCTTTCCTCCTTCCACCTTTTCTTTCTTCCATCCCTTGACCATATTCAGGTCTGAAGTTCTCATTTAATTAGAAGTACTGCAGCAGCTCATGTGCCCTGTGCAATTAGGGATTCCCAGCTCCATGGACTGACACTCATTAAACTGCACACAGTATTCTTTGTCAAAAGGGCAAGAGGGGCATATGCTTGATATGGATGAAGCTATCTGCATGAAAGGAGCTTCTGAGTCTGTATCTGTAACAGTGAAGGAGCCTTTTGGTTGTCATAGCTGAATTTTGGCTAAGTCAAAATGTTCGCTTGCCTGTGTGTTCCGCGTGTGCTGGTGAACATGTATCAGCATAAAGAAGCATGAAATAAGAGCCCTGATTCTCAGATGAAAAAATGAAGGCTGTTTTGCATTCATCACCTACACAGGCATACCGTCAGGGAGTTTGATCTGTATCTCTGAGATGCTGCGGAATATGTACAAAGGCTGCTGTACGCCTCTGTGCTGCCAGGTCCTGCGCACACCCTCGGGACTCAGCCTCTGCACGCCCGCGCCAGGCAGCACAGGGACCGAGCAGTGCCTCTGCGGCATGGGGAGAGGCGAGCGACGGGTGTGCTCTGGCTAGGAAAGCTTGGACCACCAAAAGCCAAGGCTGCCAGACGACATGCTTCCGCTCAGGAGCTAGGAGTTTTTTGCCAGGGAATTTGTCTTTCTTAAGGGAAAACATTAATCTGTGGCTGTGTCACATAAGCCAGTGCAGGTATTAGAAGTGCTCCCCACTTTCTGTTCTTTCTTTTTTTCTGTTTGAGTTTTCTTCTCAGCAGAAATCCCATTTAGCTTAAGCTTGTTTTTTTCTAAAGCTTAACGTCAAGCTAAACTCTTTTGCTTATGCTGCTTCTTTACAATGTTTTTTACGTTAAAGTTAACCTTCCTATTAGCATTTTAATGGAAAAGAGATACTACTGCTTAGCTAGTTTTGTCTGCTTTCAGATTTCAACATGGTAAAGGTATGAAGTGCAGCTTTCCAGTGTTTGCAGATTCCTTCTTTTCCCGCAGCAAGACTCTGTTTATTGATACAAATAAGGACAGCATTTGGCAGGGATTTCCCAGGTCATCTGTTCTGGTCTTTTCATTTATAACTACATCAAGTATTTCACGTTATAAGCTAGTTAGTCTTGTTTTAAATGAAATAGCTTCTTTTTTTTTTTTTTTTTTGCNTTCTTTAGTCTAAGCTTATTCTAGATGCTTGCTCTTCTGGTGGTTAAAATACATCTTCATAGCTTCAATGAATTCATGGTCAATTATAGCCACTTGTACCAGTGCCAAAATTGTCCTTAGATGAAATATTGTTCTTTTAAGTGAAGATGACTTTCCAAATACGATTTTGTTGCCATAGTCCTTCCTTACAAATGTACCCTTGTGTGGCACTGTATGGGCAGCCCTTTCCTTAGTGGGGATCTGAAAGTGGGTCAGGGCATTGTGCGCCTAAGCAGATAATATTAAATGTACTGTCAGCTTTCCAGAGGTACTGCAGGGTCTTTCTAACACCCTCCCAAAATAGTGGAGGTTAAGTCATGTGAAAATTGAAGGGCAAGCAGTAGATTTGTTATACAGGCAAGAATTATTTATTAAAAATTCCCAAGACAATAAAGACTTTAAAATAAGGCTTATAATAATAGCTTTGCTTCTGCCTTGTTACGGCTTCCACTAGACATTAATTCCATTATTAAAAATTAAATTTGTTTTATTTATGATCCTGTTTTCTTGGAAGACACCTATTGATCAAAATAAGCCTTGCCTTATTAAAAATTCAGAGCATTATGTGGATCAGTTGTCAGGCTAGATGTATTAAACCAGAAAGCGTTTTAACACTAGCGTGTAGAAAGTGATGTGCCGGGGGGAAGGAGAAGGGGAGCCAGGCCCACCTCCAGAGTACATCCCAAAACCCCAAATCACCATTAGGCACCCCAGGGTGACAGCAAGCTGTGGTGTGGTGCTGACAGAGCCACGGAGTTGTTGGCCGAAGGGGCTGGTGATACGAGGCTTTCAGAAGGGCTTTATACTGGGAGAATGTCATCTGTGTACCGATAAAAGTACCAGGAAGGTGCCTTTCTCCTGGTGTGTTTGGTGCTTTTGCATGGAAGGGCTCCCTGAGGGTCACTAAAAGAGGCAAAACAGAAGCTACAAGGTGCCACGCAAAGCCAGACAGGTTTGTACAGCATGCAGGTGACTTGTTAACACTGGAGCAATGTGTCCATGTGACAGAGCTGTCAGCGTCCCCTGGCCTCTCCTGGCTGGAGGGGAAGACGAGCATCAGCCACGTGCCAGCCTCTGAGCTCTGGGGAACGGAGACATCTGCAATTGTGCACTTAAGTGGAGATGGTCAGAGAGCTGTTGGCTTTTTATTGTGCTGGCTGGAAGACAAATGGATAGAAAAGTACATTTGTCTTGTAAATCGCTTGAATAACGGTGTATTTGGAGAAGATGTTGGATCTTGCACACAGGTATCTGATGAGGCTGTGTTAAAAGACAGAAACTTAATGAAAAATGCTATAGAGACTTTGAGGGGTAGGGTTAATGTTGGGAGAGACCTTGACAAGTGGGCAGCGTGCACTGGTGAGACTGAGAATGAGCTATTGTCTGAGACTAAGTGGGAAGTGGGATGCCAGGAGGCCAGTTCATGTAAGAAAGAATACCTACAACTGAGCTCCCCAAAGGGTGGAATATTCCTCCTTTGAAAGGTGTGACATGGGAGATACAGACAGTAGCTTGGTTTTCTCCAGATTCCTCCAGAATATTATTTATTGAAAAAAACAAAACCAACAACAAAAACAAACACAAAAACACACAAACAAACAAACAAAAAAACCCACAGAAGTTAAGGCTCTAGCTACTGCAGCTGTGAAGGAAGCTTTCAAAACTAGCATGAATTTAAATGAGGAAGTTTTTATCTGCCTGAATGTGATGCTTGAAAATAAGAGTCATTTCAGTCAATTCAATTGCATAATGAAATAATGAAAACATCATATGAAATTATGCAAAACCGGGGGAAATTCAATATCCTGAAATCCTACACCCAGCTTAATTAAATTAATGGCAAGGTATAAAAGGGCACAAAATTTGGGAGATTATGTAGAACTTCAGCTGTGTAGGGTTTTTAACAGCCTTTGAAGGGGAAGGTGAGTCTTTAAGTGCTTGCTGTAAGGCGCTTTCCTCAGTAGTTAAATGTAACATTTTAAGGAAAAGTACTGATTTTGATGTTTTTCCCTTTCCCTTTCCCTTTGAACCTAATCAACACTTCAGTTTTAGATTGGAGAAGATAAAATATGCTTCAAAGATACCGTCTGAATTTTCCAAACAAAAATATATAACAACGTATTTCATATAGGAAAAATGTCAAACCAAGGTGTTCATATTTGTGGAGAAGAGGTACATTACTGTTTCTTTTTCTTCATCTAAAACTGAATGTGACATTAATTTACAAATAGTTTCAGGCAACCAATAACTCCATTTCTTTTCCTTCATAAACTATTTGTCCGAAAAAATTAACTGTAGTCCTACCTTGAATACTTGAGAACTGCTCAGTCTTCAAACAGTATTAAAATATAATTGGAATCTCCTAGTTTCTGTTTCTCCTCATTTTTATATAGGGATGAGATCTGGGAAAAGGATGTAAGACACCCAAAACTTACAATGAAATTTATGAATGAAAAAATGTACTTACCGGGACTACCAGCAAAAATGAATGCTAAGAGTCAGATACCTTACTGTCAAACTACTACCCCCAGAATCCGGCAGCTTGGAAACCAGCTGCCCAATGTGCTCTCTTTGGTGACAGGCTGCTGTGCCAGCCCTCAGAGTCATCCCACTGACACCACAGAAAGTTGAGAAAGCTGAAAACCAGAAAGGAGCAGGATAAATAGCAGCATGGTGAGAATCACCCCAATGCTTCTGCTTGCCCTTAATGTGCTAGCTTGTGAGAGTGCAGCCTCATCTCTCAAAGGGAACATCTCCAGATGAAAATTACTTCACTAGAGGGATTCAGACTGGAAAGTTTCCGGATCTGAGGGTTTTCCCCTGTTCTTAAAACTGTCTTCCCCCTGCAGCAGTCTAAAATGCACTGATTAATGTGAGACCAGGCCTGTAGCTATGGCATGAGAAAAAACTGCTTCGCTGCTGGTGGAAAGCTTGCTGCCATCAGGGCATCTTGTCAGCCCACATCGCAGGGCTCAGCTTCCTGTATGGAGTCCCTCGAGGGAATGCTGCATCCCCAAATCTGTATGCACATCTCCATGCATCTCTGATAGTCCACGTGCCTCTCCTGTTGCCACCTATCCCAAACAAGTATGAGGATCACTCTGACTTGTTTCCTAAGGGAGACATTTCAGTGTGTGGTATAGATAAATCACCTTTCCAAGAGGCAGAAGGAAATGGCAAGGAGGAGGAAGCGGGATTACGTGCAGTAAGAGGGATGGAAGGAGGTTACTCCATTGCACTGTTTGAGATTTGGTGCAGATATGGGGATTTTGAGCATGCCCAGTGGATGCCACGCTCCCCAAGCCAGACTTTCCAATTATGCTGACACAGCAGAGTCGAGCACCAGCAAGGAATTAACCGTGTGTTCCTCTGAAAACACTTCATTGAAGCCTATTCATTGTAACAAACAGCGAGCAGCGTACAGAAGAGACAGTGACATCTGAGTAACAATAACTGAGGAAAGAGAGAGGATGAGCAAGTTTCCTCACGTGCAGCCTAGGCTCCCACCACGCCAGTTTGCCTGGCCTGGCCAAGCCAGCTTGGGCACAGGGAAGAGCCTCAGCCACCCTGGTGACAGCGAGCACAGAGCCTCCTGACCCTGACCGCCTGATTGTCTCATGACTCGCATCAGGCTCTGTCGAGTGAGGTTCTTTAACCTAAAAAATACAGCTTCTGAGTTATCCCTTTTCATCCATTTCCATTTCAAGTAAATGTAAACCCTAGTGCTAAGTCATCTGTCGTAGTGCTGTGGGCATCGTGCTGCTCAGGCCTGGGTTCTCAGGAGAATGGTGATTGCCTGAGATGTAGTTCACATATTATTAAATGACACATCAAACTGCTAGCCAAAAATGGAGAGATGGTAATCTGTGATAGAAATGTTTGTGAAATCTGGGAGGAAATACAGGGGAAGAAGATGGGGGGGTGAATTTGCTGTTAGATATCAGTACACTGAAAGTGGCATCATTTAATATTGCTAGCAGTAAAACGTATCGTGTTTTAAATGAATGGAATGTATTATGGGGTGCTTTTATACAGCAATTTGGTGCTCTTGGTGAAGTTTTGTATTGAGAAGTAATAAAGAATATTCCAGTGTAAAATATGCTACCTTCAACATTCATAAAACGTACCATACTTTAAAGGACCCAATCCTGTTCACATCCACAGAAACAGAAGCTTTGCCATTGACTTCCGTAAAAGCAAGGTCAACTACAAGATGATCAATTAAATAGGATTCCAAGAATGATTTATTGTCCCCACGATATTCATTTTCACCCCATTACTGTTCCTTTTCGTTACTATGACCTTCAGTCTTTCATAGTGAAATGTTCATTGCTCCGAACCGTGCCGTAACATGGTGAGAATACAACTACCAGGGCAATGATCTGAGTCAAACAAGATAGTACCAGTGGGCAGGAACTTTGTGCGCTATGGTGGGCTCCTGGCCAACACCTTGTAGTGGTTTTGGACACCCTGGCCATATAAATGCTGTGTAATTATAACATATCAGTTAATGTACAGGTTTGAGGAATCAAAATATTTTTTATAAGATTGCTGATAATTTTTAAACTACTTTTTAACTGCATTATAGCATCCAGACAAATATTTTACTGGGGGGGGATTCATGTTGGTTTGCTTTTCCAAATACAGATATGTAGCTTTGGACCTATCAGACAAATCGAAAACAAAGGGCTAAGCCCAGTGGAACAGGAATTCAGTTATGAACCATGGATATCACAGCCCTTGGAAATCTTGACTTGAAGTTTCCATTGAAAAATGGAGATGTTTGATGCAGTGACAGATAATAGACTATACTGTATTTTCTTCTTCTGTTGCTGTTTGAATTGTATATTTAGTGAATTAGTCATGATTGATGATAGTGTTTTAAGGACTTGCTAGTTCTTCCCGGGAAAAGATGGCATATTTTAACTATATTAATGGTTTGAGACTTAAGGATAGCACCATATATTTTTGTAATCTTTCAGCAGCGAAGCCACAATTTATACAAATGGATTCACTCTGTCTTTAGCTCAAGCAACTCTGACAAAAGATGTCATTTGAAGTAATGTTGCTCATCATTCATAGACAAAAGCTTAAGGCTACATTGCTTTGATATGAAATTGCTTTTGAGTTTTCCACACCTAGCAAGATCAGTATATGCTGTTAATGATAATTTAACTCTTTTCTGCAACTCCAGACCAGACTTCCTTTGAACAAAATGTGCTTATTTGCCAACAGAAAGGGCTATACAATCTTGACAGTGTGTGGGAGGAGAAAAAGAAGCATTCCAGCCACAACTCAGAATTACCTGAATATCAGCTCTGGAGCAGTTAAGAAATAGAGCTAGCATGTGTTCAGCCAAAATAGCCTATTTACAGTACAGTATATTAGATCCCTTCGCAGCACCTTGGTAAGGAAGCACATCATTGCAGAATAACGTCAAGGGCTGGGAGAAGTCTTTGACTTTTACTTTGGTGTATTAGCTGAAATGGAGCCCAATCCCGCGTTTGCAGTTGAATACTGCCTTTTGTTATGATACCAGTAATGCATGCACAGGGACCCATCTCTGGATGGGTAATAGTAAACAAACGCGTGGTACAAAAGGTAGTTTTCAGACGCAGTTTGAGAATAATAATAAAGACAGACATTCTGCCTTAAAAGTGTATTCAACATTACTGTTGCACAATGGTTTTGCTTTTGTTATCCAACCCTTTTACAAAGCCACTTTGATTTTATTACTTAAAAACAAACAAACAAAAAACCCAGTCTATTTATTTAATCCACTGGTTCTGTCAAAAGCAATGATATCATATGGTGCATAGGTAAGTGATGGATCTTTATATAGTGCCAATTTTACAGATGTGCTGACACACAAGGATGTTCTTTAATTATTAATTAAAATCGGGGAAAGAAAGTGATAATGTCTTCCACCTGTAATGCTGTATTTAGATTATCTCCATATTACCCTGTTAAAATACTTTGATCTGTAATTATTAATCCAAATATTGTTCACCTCCTGAGAAACCATCATGCTCCTTAGCTATGCCTCTTACATCGTTCAGTTGAGAATGTGGCCTTACATTCCAGGGAAGCAGAGCTTAGAAGTGAAGTAAAAGACTCTTGATGAATGAGACATAATCTTCTTTCCTGTAGTAAATAAAACATGATTGATAAATATTGTGGGTCAGAAAGAGTTGATGGATATGTACATGTTGATTAGGGAGAACTGACGATGGTGCATAGTACATTTTAAAGCTGACAGCAGAACAGAGAAAATGTTTCAAATGGGGGTAGGTGATGGGTAGAACAGTCACATGTGCCTGGGGCAGGTTATCACTGTATGATGAACGTGACAAGCAATCTGTCCTGCACTGTTTCCTGCACTGCCACTGTGAGTTTGTGCTCAGCTTCTCCGTCAGCCTGTCCTCCCCTCCTCTGGGATAGAAGTGTTAGAGAGGATCAGAAATGTATAGCTTTATTTGGGGGGCAAATTGTGTTTCTTTTTCTCAGATTTTACTTTCCTTTTACATTGGAAAAAAGCCTAACTTCTCAGAATTCGCCACATAAAGACAAATCTGAAAAATGCCATTTGGGAATACTGTTTCAGAAGGAAATGGAAATTTCAAGGTAGCATTATTGGACAGCTTGTGAGCTGGGGAGTCCTCTTTAAATGACTTTCTTTGTTGCTTGGACGTTGTTCCATAAGCTGTGGCAGTAGCACTGCATAATTATGTATCAGATAAGATATACAATGGCAGTCAAAATAGTATGCTGGATTTTCTTTGAATGGTATAGTTTAAATGTAATGGCATTTACTACCTAGAACAGATTGAATCATCTTGTTCTCTTGTTGAAAATGTCAAAGCAGAATCTCAAATTGCTTCAACACATGACAAACAGAAGACACTTTCAACAGGAAAACGAAGTGTCAAGCAGGTTCGTTACAACAAGATGACACAATTCCATGAAAAATCTCTCAGAAATTACATTCCTGCTGCAAAACTTGTGTCTGGCTGCTGGAAAAAAGCAACAGAAAACCTAAAAGCTGGGTAGCGGATGGTCCCCTGGGAGCAGTGGTGAAGTGCAGAAGCCGAGGAAAGCGATGTCTGTTTTGAGCTGCTTTACCAGCAGTGTCCGGGTGGCTGCGGGTGGGAGCTCTGCTGATCTCTGTCCTGGCAATCAGATGGAGAAATCGCAGGAGAACAAACCCCCGCTCCAGGAGCCTATGTCTGTGCAAGTGGTTCAGGCAGAGTGTCCGGTTATGCGGGCATCCACGTGGTGCTCACGGAGAGCTCGTGCTACCTTACGCACCACGGCTGGGGGGAGTGACTTCCCCTTCCCACACTGTGTGTGTATAGTCCTGTCTGAGGAAACTCAGTGCTGGTTTGTTAATACAAAAGGGGTGTTGATTTTAGAAGGTTTACTCTTTTTCTTTTGGATGTTGCTTGGCTTTTGCGTAGGTTTTTTTTTTTCCTTGATGTAGAAATGATCTCCATCTGTTAACAAAGGTTGGAGGAAATACAGTAAAGAATTAAATCCGTAACTGCGTCCATTTGAAGTGCCTGTGGGACTGTTTAATCTCACATTTCAGGGAATGTGGAAGCTAAGCCTCCCACAGTTTCTGCTGCATACAGCACAACCTATGCCCAAATTGACTGTGGGACAGATACAATCCATCACTTGTCCAGCTGTCGAGTTTATTTTATGCTCCTCTGTAATAAACGTTTGGTGTGGTGACTGCCTGCTTAGCAATGCTCACATAGATTCAAAACAAGTAGAGTCCCAAGCGCTTTTTTTTGGTCATCTTCACTCTTTTCCATTGCTTTTAGTACTGCCACAATGTCTTTGGATTGTTTTGCTGTGAAGTGCATTTGTTCCTCTCAGCTGAGCTGGGTGTCACTGGGCTTGTAAATGGGGCTGCGCAGAGATGCGCCGGTGGGCGCTGGAATGACGCTGGTCCTCGCACTTCTTGGACATATAGCTCTCTGTGCAGCCATTAGTCACCTTCCCCCTGGAGGTCTGCGTGCCATTCTTTGCATCTCCACTGACCATTAAACATTCTGAAGTAATATGTTAATCTTAAAATATTCCATGTTTGTTGTCGCCTAGTTGCCTCCTGATGCATGTGTGATGATCCCATAGCATCTTTCTTTGAGGCAGTGCTTTGCGCGTGCTTGGTGTATTTCAGTGAACAAAGAAATTGCATTATCAGATCAGAAAACTGCCCTGTGTTTGATAGGAGCTGACACTGAAAGACTCGCATCCCACACTGATCACCAGGGAGTTACTCTGCTTCCCATCAGCTGGTATTAATGGTAATGAAAGTGGTGAAAGGTGGTACCATTGGCTCTGTAAACTGGCTGTCCCACCAGGGATTTCTATGGATGTTACTTTTTTTGTTAATTCTTTTAAATACTTTGCCCCAAATAAGACAATAAGTTTCATGTCATAACTATCTCCTTCATTTCTTAAAGCATTGTCTTTTATTCGGAGCTGTAAATTTTCTTGATCTTTGGTTGTGAAGCAGGATAAACAGTAGCATCTGTATCTCTGATTACTTTACATGCCTCTATTATGCCTGCTTTTATTAATTTTCCTTCTAATCCATACAATAATGACATGATGCTGCCCCCTTTTTTTTTTTTAACAGTGCTACAGGTCTTTAGTAAATACTACAGTTCAGCACTTCTTCAGTGGTAAAAGGAGAAGGAAAAAATAATGGCAAAACCTGGTGCAATATATTTTGTAGCTTTTGAAGACAAATTAGAGACAGTGAACCTACATAAATATTGCATAAACATTTTATGAAAAGGTTTTCTATGTCAAGTATAGTAACACTTCTCGTTATTGTAGCAAAGCTTCCCAAGCCAGTGTCTTAATCCAAACAAGGCAACAGAATTAACAGGCTGGATGGGGCAGGATGAAACCTACTCATTAATTGCCTATTGAGAGTAATCAATTGGCAAGAGATGACTTAACAGAAATGTCTGTATTTCTTATTCATGAATATTGTTAATCTGAAAAATTTAAACCTGAAATTTCATCTGGAAATTGTTTGCTGTATGGCAGCTTTCAAATTGTGGTGCTCCTGCTGAACATCAAAGAAGGCTGAGCTGTTAGACTGTGTAATATCTAATTATGTCCAAAGCACGAGTTTTAGATGGTCTCTTCTGCCTTTGAGACTTCAGGTGAAATATATTTTCAGTGCAGATCTTCAGTAGCTCTGTCCTCTTCTTTGAAAAGCTACGCACAACCCCGTGGTCTGTAAGAAAGGTTTTGACTCCGGGCTATCTCGGGGCACAGGGAGGCTTGCGGCCGCCTCAGACAGCAAACCAAGGGAGGTGGGAAGGTGGTGCCAGCTCCTACCTTGCCAGACTGTGGCGTGCATGGCTGGAGGCTGCTATTGAGCTTGGAGATGGCTTTTCCCAGCCCCCAAAAGAGCATCCACAGTTTTGCCTAGATACAGTACATTAGATGATTTGATGCTTAGCTGGCATTCATCGTCCACAATAATTCTCTTTTGATACTTTATCTCTAATGCAAAGTTTTTATTTTCAGAAAATAATGGATTACTTTGAGTTTTATTAAAATAATGTGAGATCTACTCCACGTTAGTTCATGTTACTGGGGCTGTGCCACGGTGCAGTAGTTCACTGCACACGAGTGGTCACATTGATCATGGAATATTAATTGGTTGTGGACTGCAGGCTTTTGGTGCTCTGACTTCAGGTTGACAAGAATGATAGCTTTCATTTGCATGCAAAGTCTCCAGCTGTCCCTTTGAGATGGATGATGAGATCTGGCTTCATCCGTCACCACTTCTTCACTTTTTCATAAGACAGAAAGAAAAAAGAATTCAGAAATCCAAAAGATAAAATGTCATAAAATGTTCTTTGCAGATCTCCTTGAAATGGAGGGTTGCTTCAAGCATCTTATTTCTGCCCGGAGTCCAAGAGAAACATTTTGAGTGCAGGTGAAATGATGTATCCTTTGTATTAAATACACTCAATTCATTAAATAAAGCACACTCCATTTGAGATTTTCATGAATTATATTGCAAGAAAATGCAATTTACATTTAGCAACAATTTATTACACTCTTTTCTATATTTCTCAGGAAACTCATGCTTGCTTCATAAAAGAAAGCTGCAAGGTCCACATTTAGGAAGAGAATAAAATGATCATGTATAATCTTATCCAATCTGTGAAATTTATAAATGCACTGAAAAGAAAGGTGTGCTGGTAACTGTAGGAGTATGGTAATTTGAGATCATCAGTGGGAGCCCTGCTAACACAGAAGTCTTCTGCTTTCCAGCACCTACCCCCCAAGGACTCCAGTGGCAGCACTGGTACCCATACCGTCAGTGCCACTGAATGCTATTAATGCTTCACATCAAGGGATGCGTAACAGTCAGTTGCCACTGGCATTTGACATGGGTATTGCAGTAGTGTTAAGTTACAACAGCCCTGTTGTAATTACTTTGTGATAGGCACCTTGTGGGATTTTGTCAGCTGTACTTTATTAATGTGCAATCTATGCTATTGTTTCTATTCCACCAGAGTCCTCCTAAGTCATGTTCTGTTGCATAAATGCCATCAGAATCTCACCATTTCATTTTCTACAGCCCTATGTGACTTGATTGCCTAGTAAGAAGGGGGCAGAAGGTCCTCTACAAATCTGCATACTGGAGGAGCCCCAAAATTCAAAATTTAGTTCCTTTCTACTTTTCTTAATATTTTCATGAATTCAACAAAGCTTGTCTAGCGCCTGATGCTCCTGCGCTTCTCCCCATTTTAGTTTCTGTATCTACATGTGCTCTGAGAGCATCCTATGTGCAGTGGCTGAAGGCATCTTAGGTGAGAAGACTGGCAGCAAGACTTCTGTTCAGAGGTGATTTCACAACTGGGCTTGCCAGCTGCTGTTGCTCATTTGAAATAGGTGCCCTGTGCTGCAGGGCACATCCTCACAGCAGGAGCTGTTGGAACAGCTGGAAGAACAGGACAGACAGACACAGCCAGTCATTAAGGCTTTTCACTGCTCTCAAAGTCAAGGGGGCTACAGTCAGGGCCAGCTTCTTGGTGCCAGCAGCATGACCTCCCACGCATGGGTCTGCTCCAGGTTTTTGAGGGCTTAATGGGGTAGAATCAAAACCACCAGTAATGATCCAAGAGCATTTGAGTGCTTCAAAATTCATTTGCATTGAGAGCTGCATTTCAGCCTAGACACAGCATCTTCCTAAAAATGGTGATTGTGTTGTCCCTCTCTCTTTGTCATAAAAATAATTCACGTGATGAATTCTAATTATTTCCTGCTAATTTAAAAATGCTAACCTCCTTCTTGCAGAAAGCTGTCCCACAGAGGCAGACCAAACAGTGCATTACAGCACTCTTGATCCTAGGTGGAGTTGGCAAAAAGTGATATTCATGGTGCTGGTGGTAGAGGGGGAGGCTCTATCCGGTTGCCGTATCATTTCGCCCCGTTGTCCCAAAAGATGCATTTCCTGCTTGAATAGTAATAAATAGAGGAAAACTCTTTGTCGCTCGATAATGACTCCTGGCTTCCTCACAAGTTCTGAGTTTACTGAGTTTGAGTTTATTGAGAATAAGTGCTCAGTGTTTATTTTCAAAGGTGGAGACATTTATCCTGTGACAACATTCTGTTGCAGTGGCTTTATTTCTGTTACAGCAAATGACAGATGGAGGTGCAATCATCTTGTCAGCTTGATGCGGCTGTGGTGCAGGAAAGGCGGCACAATAGCTGAATGCTGAAAAGTGTTTTGACTGACTGGTAGAACACTACAATACAGCTAATCAGGGAGCTGTGTCCCCATATAAACACAGCCTCACGGAGCTGCACTTTTATGAATGAGTTGCTTTATGTGGTTCTCCGCTGCTTTTCACCTTGTGTGGCAATTTACAGCTGTGCCAGCAAACTGAGAAGCGATCCTTCTGAGCCGGTAGTGGGACTTGCTGGTGAACATGTGTTAGAGGCTCAGTCCACAGAGGATGCTTATTACAAGACCACGTGGGAACCCCTGGCTCTTTAGACAAGCTTTTAACTCTGCAAGTGCACAGTTCAGTCTCTGGCAGCCAAGACTGTAGCTGTCACTTTTACATTTACATCTGCACAATTGGCTCACACATTTGCTTAGGTGTAAGCAGCAACATAACAGATCAAGCAGTAGCAGGTCAGGCCTGAAGCATTTTGCTGTCAGCCATTGAGAAATCTGCTGGCACAAGCTGGGATTTCAGATGAGCCAAAGGGCGTTAGGTGCATCTTTTCCAAATGCTATAATGCCGCACTTCGCATAGCAACATGTGCCCTCTGGTTAACACACGGAGCTAGCATTTCGCACACAGCTCCATCTTCATCTCTGGTGTGAAAGTTACAACGTCACTGCCAAGATTTTTAGATGCCAAAGCAGATCTAAGCCATGCCTGGAAGCATGTGTATTTGAACTAGGAGTGAACAAAAGCTTTACTTGGGGTATGAGCTAGTTTCAGATTAAGGACCTGGCACACTGTTATTTGCCCCAGAGGATGCTACTCAAACGCATCAGTTCTGCTGTCAAAAGGTTAGCCAGATTCGTGTTTGAATGATACTGGAGGCTCTGTGTTAATTACTGGTGGGAAAATGCCAGATCCTTTGATTTAAGGAAGTAGGTTGGCATGCAATTGTCTCATAGAAGATTTGAAACAATTTCGTTAGATTCCCTGCATTCTGCTTCATATTTGGATAATTGTTCCTTTCATCATTGCAAATCTCATGAACAAATGTCCAGGAGGTACATCCGTAGCAAAATTATAGAACAGCAAACGTACTTTGGGTACATCACAACAAGAGAAAAAGTCATTATCCACACCGAGGAAGAAGAAAAAGAGGAAAATCTTGCCCCAGCATTTGACCGATTCTTAGCCACATATGAATTAACATTTTTACACATCTGCCTTCAGCTGCCTTAGAAGAGCTATCTGTCTGGTCTTGAAAACAGTTCAGCTGCGCTGTCCCAAGAAAGAGGCCCTTCAAATGATAAGCAGCTGTATTTGAGTGCCTGACCCCCGTGCTGACTGGCTTCACACCGGTAGGAATTCAGGTGCCTGGAGCACAGGTGATCCCTGTTGGCTTAGAGCATGCCTTCACCTGACACAGGGGTGTTAAATTCAGAAGTTGTGTTTGGCTGGGTTCCCCAACGGTTGCAGTAAGGGACTTGCCTTTGCAGCAGCAGCAGCCGAGGCTGTTCCTGCCTGCGGCTGCTGTGAAAGGAGGGAGTGGGGAGAGCACCATGAGGCTGCTGCAGTACGAAGGTAGGAAATAATGTGGGGAAACAGGGTTGTGCCAGGTAACTGACTGCGGGGGAGCTGGGCTTACTGAGATGCCTGGTAGTTTTTCCAGCCGATTGTCATCCTGTCCCAGTTCTAAGGCTGTTTCTTTTCAACTGCTTTGTGCTTTTTCAAGAGAACCCATTAGTGTGTCGCATACAAGTTTGGATATGGGATGAGATATTGTTGAAATGGTAAGGCTGTCGTGGGGAAATAAGAGAGCTGCTAGGCTCTTGTTCTGCCCTGCTACTTAAAGGCAGGTGCTGCTTCTTCCAGGCTGTTGTCTTCTTCAGTTGGCCTGTGGGTAGCTAGACGTCGCCCTGTGCAGCAAGTCCTGCTCTCCCTCGTCTGCTAAAGATCACTGGGTAGCTAACTGCAGGGCCCAGACCTCTTGCAGCTCTCTTCTCTGCTTTTCTGAGGTGCTTCACCTGGGACAGCATACTTCTTGTGCCCATGAAGAAGGGACCATGGAAATACCATGTTATGGGAGAGGAAATGCATGTGGATGAAGAGTTGCAGGAGGTCTGAAGAGTGTATTAACTTGTACAATGCTGTGCCTTTAAATCTCGTGAAGACCCCCCCCAAACACACACAAAGCGTTGTTGAAATCACGGTGATTTGATTACTGTTTTCAAGCCTGTGCGTTGCTTTCCAATGGGTTGAAAATATTCATAGGAGGAATGAGCCCTCTTAGCAGTCACCTAACAGCCTGACTGCTAAATGGCCTCTGGCCACATCCACTGAGCTCACGAGGGACATGCATGTGTTTCCAGGTGCCTCTGGGTAAAGGAGTCCTTCCAGCCTCTCATCCAGCACCGGTGGCCCCAAGCAACGCCCCAGGTAGCATGCCAGGCGTTACTCTAGGACAAAGCACAAAACCCTGCATGAGGCCTCCACTCAGACTTAATTCGGTGTTGTAGAGCTGATACAGCGTAAGCAAATATAGCGAAAGACATCCCGGTCTCTCTGGGATGCAATCCCAGAAGCGAAGGCGAAGAACCCCTCGGAGCGCTGCGTTGTCAGACCGAGTGTCTGGGAGGGTTGCTCTAGATGTGTGGCCTCAGGAATTGATGCTTCGGGGAACTGCTAGCATCCTTGTTCCAGTGGCTTCACTGTAGTAGTATTGCTGCTCAGAGCAGCCCAGGAGCATGTCATGTTCCAAGGGATCTGAAAAACTGGTAGACAGCTCTATCCCAGCTCTTCCTGTGACACTAATGAGATGTATTCATGCTTCTTTGCAGAAGTACTGCTGTATGCTTTTCATAACGGGAAGCATGTTTGCAGTGTATTTCATTGTTATAATTTAAAGTGGTTTTGTGGGATGTGAAGCAAGAGTTAGGTGAGAAACATGTAATATTGCTAGGTTTGTTAAAGACACATTGATACAGTAACAGCATTAGCTTTTTGTTCTGCTTCCCCTTTTAGCAAGGCTGAAGATCAGAGTGCCACTAGGATCTATAAAATTGTTCGGGGAGCTCAAGAAACTTGTCTTAGAGGAATGTGCATTTGAATGAAAGTTGTTTATGGACTACTGTCAAGTACAGAGATCCTGTTTTAGGTTAGAATTCCTTGCAGCTGAGAATATCTTGCATCTTCTTACTGTTTCAGGAAGACCAAAAGTGAATTTCAGAAGGTGAGGAAGTAATCTGTTGTCTGACCTCTAAAATAAGGACAGCTTTTGTTTTTTATAAGCATGCATGACATTCAAGAGCCCGCAGTTCACTGCCTTCTAGACTCAGAATCCCTTTGGGCCATTTCAGTTCCTACATAAAGAGCTCTGACAGGCTGTCCGTTCATTATAATGATTATCCTGCAAGAACAATATGGCAAAATAGAACCATTTCAAATGTGATACTTGGGAGCATATTTAAAAAACATCCAAGATACAAGTAAAGCTAAGGCAAGCAGGGGGAAACCCTGCTTGGGGTGGGTTGTGAGGGGCACCAGCAAGTTTTCTAAGTCCTACAATGCGCACAGAGGACAATTTGGTACCAGAGATGAAAAGTAATAATATAAGGAAAGTCTAAAGGTAGCAACATAAGCCTGAAAGACTAAGGAAAAAAGCAAAGTGATGGTAACATAGCAGAAAGTGAAACTCTGCTGGGGGCCTTCATGAAGCACGAGGGGCCACACTCAACTGGGATGCAAGGTTTTGGTGGTTGGGGCTCTTTTTCCCCCCCCTACATTTCATTAGACTTCCACCCCCCAGAAAATCTACCTGGTATATCAAGTTGCTTAGAATTGTGTTTTTCTCAAGCTGATCTCTTTCTCCATTTCAGTCTTTCCTTTCCTCGTGCATGTGCTGAGCTTTAAACACATGATAACGTGTCCTGAAGGAGTCCTGTAAAGGATCAGTGAGTGTTGCTTGTTCTGGCCTAATCTGGACAAAGGATCCAATTCTGTTAATGTCGGAGTTAAATCCAAAAACCCTTTGCAGCCGCTGTGACCTTTCCATTCCCTCCAGCGGGTTTTGCAGCAGGCCCATATGGAAGCTTCAGCAAAGAGCTGCACGCTGCTGACAGGAGCCCTCTTCTTTTCTTTTCTCTGTGCTGGACATCTGGGGTACGCCTGTGTTTAGAGGCAGGCCAGTGTGTTGCCCTGCTAAGGAGGCTGAATTGTGCGCTTCTCAGGCAAAAATGCATTTTCTAGAGATTTTTGGTTCATTCCTTTAAGAAGTTATTGGCCTTGGTTGCACAGAGGCAGCTGAGAATATTAAAGTTTGACTGTCTTCTTAGCACTTCCTTTTTCTGTCTCCTTCCAGCAGGCATTCTGAGGAAGTCTGCCTAGAGAGTATTTAAAAAAAAAAAAAAACTAAAATTGCAGAAAAGCAATATCATCAGGTTGTGACTCTGGTGATGAGGTTCACCCTCAGCAGATGCCAGGGCCAGACAACAATACCCCTAATTTTTCTGTAATGAGTTGAGAGACAATGGCAAGCAATACCTGTGAAGAGGTTCTTCTTATGGCTGGCAGCAGGTTACAGTTCAACTAATATAATTCTAATCTAGTGGCTCTTGTTTCTTGCTAACATTATTTATTGACAGGGGTTTTTCTTGAATTCAGGTATAAGAAAAGCAGAGCTCCTGTATGTGTTAGACAGAAAAATATCAGTGCTGAAAATGTGCTGTCATTCTCATGTTCCTCCTTACCAAACTTTCTGGCTATCAGCATATTGGGTCTTCCTGGAGAATGTACTTTTTTTTTCCTGAAGTTTGGGGAATGAGCTTTCCTTGAAGGAGATGTGACCTTTGATTAAGAAACTTCTTGTTTGAATTAAGTTTGAATTTGTGGAGAAGATGGGGAAATAGTAATCTATCCTTGCATGTTACGGGATTTTATGAGGAAGAGCTGCTCAAAAGCTTTTAGCTATTTAAAATCATATGCTGCTTAAAAAAATCATCAGTGGAATGTGTTCCAAAGTCCCTTGGGTTTAATGCCCAAAGTTCCTACTTAGAAAATTTCGGCTTTGGTTAGGATTGAAATTCCTTCAAAAGTTGTGAGACTGTAGGTTTGGCAGTACTTTCTTATCCTCTAATGACAGTCAGAGGACTTAGGTGCGTTAGCATAGCAAATTAATTAGTTGTTCCTGGCAGAAATTTTCTAGGCACAGGCTAATCCCCAAATAATGGGATTGTACAGGTGGCCTTGATGATGCTTCTGTGTCAGTCTTGTGACTTTCCATTGAAGGCGTATTTCTGAACTGCTGAATTCTCATCAACAGAATTTCCCATTTATCTTTCATTCTTGTGCTTTTAGTCTTCTTAAGATGCTGTTTAAATCACTTAGGAGATTCCTGTGTTGTCCTTGTGGGTAAACTGTACAAAGAGTTCTTACAGACGCATGATTTTGACCTGAAATGTTGGCTGTTGACTTTTTACTGAAATGTCTGCTTTGTGATAAGCAAAGCATGGTTAAGTGTCAATGGAAGGAACTCTATTTTCATTTCAATGAAACTGGGGAAGTGGATTGCGCTGACAGTCTCTTCTTAAGGAGTTTAAAATAATAGTGTCACCTATCAAGCAAAATCAAACAGGTGTTTCTTTAACACAATTTGTCATTTTCTTCAGATGTGGTCTTAATGTCTGGTAGCTGAAGATTTTTTGATAGAATTTAGCTGTCTCTGCCTCTGCACAGCTGCCATTTGATAGCTGCTTATCAGAGCTGCTGTCACACACTAGTGAAGTGTGTGAGTGCTGCACCCCTGCTTCAGCCTCTCAGCTTTTCCGAAAGCCCTGGAGAAGGTGTGCTGCGACACTGACTAGGTGTCGTATGGTATTGTATGTAGATTAAAAAATGAGAAAGAGTTCCTTTTGCTGCTTTGTGTTAAGAATGTAACTCCTGAAATTGTTCATTTCCACTGACTCAGTGGCCACTGCAGCCACGAGGAATTCAGCACTGCATTGGCAGCGTAGCAGCCAGAGCAGCAGTATTATGTAATAAATGTTCACATGTCATCAAGTGTACAAACATTTGGTTGCTTACATGACAGAGCTTTTCTTATCCAGTTATTTGTCTCAATTTTTCCATTACATTTTCTCATTTTCTTTTCTAGCTTTACTCACAGACAAGCCTCCAAAGCCATTGTTCCCCATGGAGAACCAGCCAACTGTTATAGATGTCCAGCTGGGTAAGTCCCCTTGTGGGAATAATAGATCCTAAACTTCCATTCTGGTAGCAGATGGGAAAAATTGAAAGTGGTAAGAAAGGTTTAGCAGTACTGTTATTACATGCAAATCAATTTGCAGCTTCTCATTTGTAACTGTAATATTTACTGTCATGGCAATTTCAGGGAATGAACTTGTGTAACATCAGGGGATCGCAGTACTAGTTGGTTACATGGGGTATGAAATACAAAGTTCTGCAGGTCTTTTTAATATATGATTGATAGAGTAACATGCGTCTACATCGGTGCTGTATTGATCTGTTGATGTTCACCTTAAGACAAATAGTCCCATAAAAGAAATGCTGATTCCTTTAAAAGTTAATGGAAAACAGTGCGTCTTCAGGTTGTTCTGAATGTGTACCAGAAAGGCATTTTGACTAAAATGCTTGTATGCTTTTCTCAGTCCTGTTGTGTTTTCCTGTGTGATTGCATCTCTCTGAATCTCAGCTGGCAGCACGTATTTTCCCTCGTGTTGAGAAACTCTGTTAGAAAGTTCTGCTAACTTTGGGGAGCTCTGAGGCATCTTGGTGCTGAAAAAATTGCTTGGCTTTGAAGTTTGAGGTTTTTTCAGTGCCTTGAAAATAGATGTCTAATTTTAAGAGACATGAGTGGAGTTACTGTTGAGGGCTCTAGTGCTGTGAGCTTAAATTACAAGAGATGCATTGCAGATGTGGATTATTTACTCTGTGCTGAGGGTGTGGTATTTTCTTTCTTCCTGAGCTTGATTCTCCTACTCTTTTATTCTAAAGTTGGTTAGGATTCAGTGGTGGAATAGTATTTAAAAGCAAGCAGAGTCGAAATGAAACATGTAAGGTGGCTGGTGAGTGTGGTAAAGCTTATTGTCTGTTTTTTGTGACGTCCTTGTCCTTAAACTAGGTGCCTAACAATTTCAGCAAAACACTTGAGGTGCCATGGATTATTTAAAAATGGGGTTTGAATTCCTGAATGTGATTGCTGAACCGTGGCAAGAATGTGAGTCATTTGTGACCTTAGCTAAATTTTCTCTCATGTACCTGAATTGACTCGGGAGTCTGCCAGGACTTGCACAGGGAAGGCAGCAGTGGGTCTGGGAAGCAGCCAATACCTGCGGAATTCTGCAGACGGGATTATGTGCCTGCTCAGGTTCCCTTCCTGGGGGCTCTTGTGTGTAGCTGAGCCAAAACTGACTGAGGGAGAAAACACAAAATGGGTCTGAGGCCACACTCGGAAGCCCGACAAAACTAACAGCAAAACAGCCATCAAAGTTTGGATCAGCCCTTAAGGCTGAATTTGGCTTCCAGGTCCAGCTTCTAAAAAGTCAACTTTCTAATGATTTCCCCTGGGAGCAAACTGTCCCTGCGTGCAGCTGTGTAATAAAGGCACTCCGTGCACATCTTTGCTTCCCGCATTTTTATTCCGTCTTCATTTCCTATTCCAAGTTCCTCCATTCCATCAGGACTCTGTGTTTGTACTGAGCGCTTTCTTTTTTCCTACATGAAAACATTTTGTTCTGACTGATTAAAAAGGGTTTGATTTAAAATAAATAAAAATGAAAACAAACAAAACCCCTCCTCTCCTTGGAGATATGGCTCAGTAATAGGATTTTGGAATATCTCTAGAGGGAGATATAAATCCTGCATCTTTATATGCTGGAATGTATTCCATTAGTTGTCCTCTAAGATCAGGGAATTTGCATATGGTGCTTTCTTCTGATCTGGTAATGGGTTTGGTTATTGCCACTAAACCATATTCATATTATGCTGTAGAAGATAAATGCTTAAGAAAGAACCTGAACTTATTTCTGTAATATACAGTGAAATTTACTGTATATCCCTCCTGATTTTAAATGGCAAATGGATAAAGCTAGAAAATTCTCAGGGAATGCCTTCAGCTCGTGGCGGCCGCCTGCGGCTCCGGCCTCGGAAGGCACGCTGACCTCTGCGGCGTGCTGCAGGCCCTCTCGAAGCGCTGGAGCTTTGGAGGAAAGCGAATTACCTGATTGCAGTGAAGTAACAGCATAAAGCTCTAAGTAAGGTCATCTGCTGGAATACTCTTCTGAAATCTTGCTAAACTCGTAGGAGTTTTAACAAGTGACATTTTTCTGTGTTGTATTAGACATGAAAGCATCGCTTGAAAGGATCTGTGTTTTAGAGGGCCTTTAGCCCATGGAGTCGAACCATCCTATATGCCTGCTTTGTCAGTGGTCATGCAAGCATGAATGTGCCACTAAACTACAAAAGAAACGGAGCTCAATCCATCTACTTGTTCTGCAGAGATTATTTTAGATTTCTATTGGAAAACTAATCTTTAAAGAAATGGCTGTCTTTGCTTTATGAGCAGAGGAGATTAATAGTTATTTACTGCCTTTATCCTAAATGATTAGCACAATGCAGTACAAAATCTTCCTAGAACTCCAGGCACTGGCCTGACTATTTAGCAGCTTACTTGACCTGATTGCAGGCTTCCGTATTCACCTTTTGGCTTTCACGTTTTGTAAGAAGATTCAAATGAAAATAGGTATGCACGATTCTTATTGACAGTGGATAAAAGAGTTCCTTCAGGCTTCAAACATGGCCCAGAGCCTGCCTTGTTCTTCTGAAGGAGCATGCTTGTACTTCTTGCTTGTTCCCTTTTCCTTTGGAATTTGACAAAGATCAAAACCAACCCTGTCAAGGTTATAGAGAAGCAGAAGCTAGAATTTTCTTTTTTTTTTTTTTTTCTTGTGTTCTGTATTTGCTTGTGTTGGAGAAACGGAGGAAGAGAGGAGAGATGAGCACAAAACAGCATCCCAGAGGACTAGAGAAATAGTCCAAAATAATTTCACTGTCTTAGATGCTTTACTGGGTCAGATAATCAATTCATCTCTGGGCAGACCTAGAAAATAACAACAGTTTGTTTGTTTATTGTTCACTTGCTTCTTTCTTTTCATAAAAAGGGGGGAAAAAAACCCACCACTTGTTGTTTGTTTTATAGCTTTTGGAGTTGGGGGACAGCATAGCAATAGTATTTTATTGCATGATAATACAGCACATTTAATCTTATATCTTGATTGTAACAAATAATGTTTATTCTTACTATAAAGTATATGTTTTTGCAGATATGAGGTTAATCTGATATGATTTGCTTCCTGAAAAAGGATATTCCTGAGTTTCTTCATTAGATTAAAATCAAATTTGATTATATGAGCCAAAATACACACAGGTCTTCTGCCCAGGAGGTAGTGTGGCTTTAGCAGAAGGCTCTGGAGATTGCATTTGAAGAGCTTTGTGCCCTAAATCCTTATTTTTCTGTTTGCAAAATGTGACCGTCTCCCATGTAAACGTCTGTATGTGAACTTACTAAAGCTTATGACAGTGTGGTTGAAAGCAGTTGTTCAAAGGCTCTTTTTCTTGCTGTTGCTTTGACCATACAAACCTAGCTGCCTCTATGGATTGTTTGTACCAAATAGCTAAGGCTAGAGAACTCCTTGTATGATTTACAAAAGTAGAGACCAAAACCCCTGTCAGAAGTCTTCAGGCAGGGGTGCCGTAAGTTTTAAAGATCTCTCATCTATTTTCACATGCAGCTGTTCCGACAGGGACTGGAGCATGCTGTGCTGCAAGTCTGAAGATGACTTATTGGTACATCACTCTGCTGATTTCTTAATTATTTTTTTTAAATTCTTTTCCAGCTAACTTTGTTCACTCCTAGTACTTTGTGAACATGGAAGGAAAGATAACCAATCCTTTGAATTTTGATTACGTGATTACAGAGTAGGTCTCTTCTCTGAACTGGCTTCTTTGCGTAATTTTGGTGGTACCAAGGAGCCAACATCTGACTGGTATAAAAGCAGCATGACAGGGGTGTCTGCCTTTGTAGAAGAAAGGAAGCACAGTTGTGCTTTGATTTTTGGCTGGACAAGGACCTGTAAGAATCTCGCAGGAGCTGTATCTAGCTAGTCTGTTTAAGCAGCTCCCAGAGCCATCTAGCTTGCACCATTGCTGCTATTTTACACTTGTGTGTTCTCCGGAGTATCAAAAAAGCTAAAAACACCATATCAAAATAGAAGCTAGGGCTTTCTGTTCTGTTAATTCTATAACATGTGAAACAGTGATTGCAGTGTTAAGTTAGTCTTTTCCTTATGAATATTTATTGGCAGCTAGGTGAGACTGGAATGAATGTTCATGCCTATATTAAGTATATCATTTGTGTATCACTGGCTTTTAAATTAGGTACTGGTTTTGTTTTCAGACATTTACTTAAGAAATGTAGCAGGAGTCTTAGAAAACAAAACAACAAACATCTATGTTAATTCATTTGCTGAACAAGGAAAATGTCAAGGGATTTGCCTCACTAACTTCATGGTAGTTTCTATGTCTAAAGATGCTGAGGAAAGAAAATGTGTAGTTTATGAGGATTCTCACTTTTCCTAATAGCTGACCTGTTCAGAAAGATTTTGTTTCTAGAAGATTTAGCAGTGCAATTCCTTGAGACTGGTTATTAAGCAGATCAATAGAGCTACTGTAAAACAAGCGCAAGGGAACACACAAAGTTCCAGTGTCTGCTGACAGGTATGGGAATAGAATAAAAATAGTAGTTAAAAAAACAGCGAAACGTCTTTTTTGTTTGAAGTGCTGGCTCCATGCTCTTCTGTTGAGACTCGGAGCTCTTGTCACTCCGTATGAAATGTTGTGGCAGCCCGAATACACATGTGCAAGGAGCTCTTGGTCCCATTGGAGCAAGATGGGGGCACAGAAGCACGCCAGGCTTCCAGAGCTGGCGCCTGAGTCGCCACACAGCACGTTCGAGCTGGCTCTTCCTCCTGAAAGCCTGCAATCTGAGTAGACTTTGGAGGATTTTCCTGGGAATGGAAAAGGCATTTGTCTGTTGTAGAGCCCATTGGCCATCGAATTGGACATCCCTTCCCTTAGGGAGAAAAGGAGGGGAGGTAATGTCTTCCCCCCCCATTTGCTTCACCCATTCTGTGGGAATGCCTGAGGTGTTTGATGTACCAACAAGTCATCTTCAGACTTGCAGCACAGCATGCTCCAGTCACTGTCTGGCGTCCTCGCCTCACAGCCATGCATTCAAAGGAACAATTTTCACGAGGGAATGAAGAGAAACCAGGGGTGTGCTCCTCAGGAGCTGCCTGCCCCTGCGGCACAGGGGGTACAGCTCCACAGCTACTTCAGCCATCCATGCCTGTGTGAAGGGATGCGGGGTTTGCATCTATTACGATCATTTTGTACTAATCTGCAGGGAATATTAGAGACAAATTGTCTGACATTTAGGTTTAGAAGTAGTTCCCTAAATACTCTAAGTGTATTACCACTAATGCTTTGATGCTAATTTAGTGTGTTATTAATGTCCCTGCTTCTCCCAGGGATAATGGAAAAATGTTGTACTTCAGAGACTTGAGGCTGGGTTCTGTTGTTCAACTGGCATAAATCCTCAGTTTTACCTTTTGTGTGGTTAATCCAGATATATGTGTGAAGCAGGGAACAGTTTGATATTTGCACACTTCTTCCTTTTGCTTTAATTGGCTTGAAAAGATAAGGCCAAATTCTGACTACTGATCCATGTTTTTTTTTCACATCCATTGGGGTCCATGGGATTGGCATGAATATGTCAGAAAGCAAGATTTGGCGCTCAGTATTTTTCTTTTGTACTTCTATAAACTATTGGTTGTGTTGATTTCAGTGGTCATTACATCAACCTTATACTCTGAGGACGAAATAATGTCTTCATGGAAAAAGCTGATGAATTGATGTTAGACAACCTTGTGGTTCCATTCACAATAGCGGTACTTTAGATAAACCTGTTGTGCTTCTTTTAATAAAAGAAAGTAAAGAAGAAACGTCCCAGTAAGTACTGGTTTACACATCTTCCAGTGGCATCCACACAAGGGCAATAAGTAACTTATGATTGAGCAATGACTCGAATCTTCTTGCACCAGTAAAACTTTCTCTGAAAATCGCGATGATTTTGTGTGGGTGCCCAGGATGCTCATCCTGAGCACTTCACTGGGGCTAAGTTGTCATTGACAAACACGACCATCACTCCAACCACCCCAGGCATGCAGCTGTGCTGAACTTGGCTAACGGATCTCCTGTGTGGCTTCTGGATTTACTGCGTTTGAATTGTGTCTGAGAAACGGGCACGAGTTTATTTCTGCAAAAATGAAATTCACCTTGGGGGACAGAGTGTGGAAAAGACAGTCTCCCTGGAGAAAGGGGGATTAGGGCTAGTGATGAGAGCAGCGCTTTTTTTCTCTGCCAGGGTTTTCCTGACCTTGGTCTGGACTCTGTGCTCTTTTGAAGTGAGGATAGTACTCTTCTGTTTTCCAGGAGTGTTATGATAATAAAATCGGGTGGTATCAGAGAAGTGCTCTGAGAAGAGCAAGGAGGACAGCTAGGGAAGGCTTCGAATCATGGAATATCCTGAGTTGGAAGGGACCCACAAGGATTGAGTCCAGCTCCTGGCTCCACAGAGGACTCTGCCAAAATCAAACTATTTCTGAGAGCGTTGTCCAAATGCTTCTTGAACTCCAGCAGGCTCGATGCCGTGACCGCTGCCCTGGGGAAGTGGCCTGGCTTTGACCAGGACTTTTTCCTCGGGGCCTTTACCTTCCTGGTTCTGAGCCTGCCTGCAAACACAGAGACAATTGACTCTGCAGCCCACAGACGTATGCTATTGTGCATTGAATGTCAGGCAATATTAATGTTCCAAAAGAGAGAACCACAGGGCAAAGTTTGCACCATTTTCTGTGCTTGTTAGAAACACTGTCACTGGAAGGGATTCATGTTCTGCCATTTTACATTGTCTCTACAGTGTTTGTCACATGAATGAGTTATTAGGCTGTGAATGCCTCATATATTCTGTAAATTACAGGGTAGAAACATTCAGCAGTACTATTTTGACCTTTTCAGCATTCTGTGATTTGCTGGGCATGCCATTTTACATCTCTTGTTTATGGCCTCACTAAAATGTAGGGATGGAGCAGAGTGGGCAAACAGTCAAAACATCCAGGGCTGCGAAAGGTCAGGGCCCTGCATCACAATGCCGCTGTTCAGCGGACAGTGGAGATTAAAATCCAGAGGAACCATTCTCATGATTTCTTTCCTCACTGAAGAATAATAGAAAACTGTACTTCGTAATCTGTTCCAAAGGCAACAGCGCAGGAGATGAAGAGTGATGGCATAATTTTTACTTCTTAAGATTTCAAAATTGTAACGTCATGATCCTGGAGGCCATGAAAATCAAAGCTGTCTCAGTCCCTCAAAAGAAAGGAGGTGAAATTCCACCTACCAAATCTTTGCTTCATTTAATCCATTTGATAACTTTTGCTCTTAAATTCATCCCGATGCACTTGCCTTTGTTTCTATCCTACAGAAACAAATAGCTGTCTTAGGAAATTGAACTTTGACTGTTAAAACCAGGTTGATTTACTGTTCTTACGGGAGACATTTCGGTCCAATGAAGTCCAAACGAAAGAGTCAAAGCAAAATTTATCTAGAAATGAAGAGATACTTTTATGACCTACTGAAGGCATATGGTACGTGACTTCTCAGTACCCATAATTGGATGGAAAGTAAAAATATATAAAATACTAATCTGTGGAAAGGTGCTAAGGCACACAGTTTTCTCCTGCACATTCTTAGTTTAGCAAACGAGTTTCCCAGTAAACAACTGTACCTTTCTAGTACTGAGTATGCTTTTGTCATCTGTTTATGCTATGGGAGGCTTATGAACTTTAACATGCTTGGCCCTAGTCCCATGAACAAATTAATATGATTAGTCATGAAAATATCCCATGAGATTTCTTTGGTGCTTAGTCAGGTGTGTAGTTACTCCAGCTCAGGGGAGCATGCGATTAAGCGCATAACTCTGAGCAATGCTTTATATTGCTCAGATACAAATTTTGCTGATAGACTTGTACACTGCATTAATTAAAAGGCATAGGTAAATTTAGTTTTGTATCTAGCAGAGTCTTAAATCTAAATGAACTGCATACAGCACTGCTAGAGACTCAGTTCTGAAGTGTGCAAATGGTGCTATGTGCTTTGCTGCTCAGGTGTTATGTAATTCTTTGCAAACTCGAAGCATTTTCCACATCCCTCTGATCAAACTGGGTGGTTTGAGTTCAGAATTTTAATACTTTATCTGCAGTCTTTTTTCTTTTTTTAAAAGCATTAAGTGTGCTGTTTCACTGCTAGTGAGCGGAGTAAATAATTGATAGCAAATAATGTATTCCATGAATTTTGCTGCTTTATGTGAAGGGAAGGATTGTCCATGTGGATCTTCCCTCCTAAGTCGTTCAGATACATTCTGTAAATGCTTCTGGACTTGGAGGACTCCTTTGAATAGTTTTTTGCTAAGTCCTGAATATGCAGGATTTGAAAGGTAAAACTGCTTTGATTGGGCAGGCTGATCAAATGAAGCTTTCTGTTTCCTGATTACATTACTGTTAACTCTTTTTTTTTAATGATTTCCTGATCTGCATTGATGAATTTGAAATCAAATTTATAGATAATATTCTGCAGCCTATCATTCAAATTGTTGATACAAATAAACATTCCAGGCAGAAAACTGCTTTGCTGGAGCCTTTGAGCATTTGCCCTAGTAAAGTGAATGCATAAAGAACTACAGTAAGCAGGGGGGTTCATTTGTAAGTGTGGTGGATATTTGTGGTTTAATTTTATCTGAATTCATCTGGCTCTCATGCTTCACTCGGTTTGGAAACTAAGTTCTAGAGGCTGCCCTGTTTGCAGGAAGAAGTTTGCTTCACTAACGATCATTGACAAAGCACTTCCCTTTAGGACTGCAGTTTAGCTTTTCTAAATATCATCTGGCAGAACAAGTGGTGTGTAGATACCAAATTGTTGTTCACACTGTGGGCCCCCTCCTTCTATTACACTTGGGCACTTACTCAGATGCAGGAGGCAAGTGGATTTCTCTCAGTTTCAGAATTCCGGATCCCAGCATCTCACAACCCAGCACGTCCTTTGACCTGTCTTTTCTGAAACGCTTCTCAACTCAGAAGACTTTTAAACTTGTGATTTCAAACACCAAAATTGTCAGCAAGCATTTGGGGCTTACAAGCCATAGTTTTGCCTGTAAAATAAGTAGGAAACCCACAGGCAAATTACAATGTGTAGTGTATAATAACAGGCATGGTAGTCTTAGATTATTTTAGAAGAGCATTTTTAGAATAAAGACCAAATAGTTCCCTGGGAATTTGCAAGCATCTTCTTTTCTGTGCTGATTTTCTATCAGGTCCTTTGTTCATGCCTGTCATATAGAATATTCTGTGCCAACTGAGCACTGAGGTGTTTTCCAGTGTTTGCAAAACCAAGCTTGCATTGCGCCCAGAGACCTGCTGGTTCTTTCTCTCCTGGGTGTTGTAAGGCTCCTCTCTCTATAACTTGTAAGTATAGGTACATAACATATTCTTGTTTCCTGTAATGCCTGTTTCACGGTTATTTAGCTTAGTGTCAAGCACTGAAGTCCCCTTCAGAGCTTCCACTCATCTAGTTTCTAAGACCACATTAATTAAAACTACAAAAATGTCATGATTGAGAAAGCTTTGGGGAATTTCTGTGGCAATTAGTATTTTTAATGGAGATACTGTGATCCTACTTAAATATTTCAAAAGTGCATCAATTTAAACATTTAGGGAGCCCAGTTAACAGAAGTATGGCATATGATGACTTGTGGCACAACAAAGATTAAGTGACGAATGGGAGGAGCTGAGGTTCTAAATTATGAACAGAGACTCTAAAGAACAGATGCCCAGGCCCCGTCTAGTTCCTGGTGTTCTGTTCTGAGATGAGCCAAAGGTGCTTCGGTCTAGAGAAGGTGTTTTTGATCTGCATGAAGAAGCACCCACTGTGGCATGTCTTTAAAATAAATTATTAAAAAGAAAAAAAAAGGCAATGATAGAACTTCCAAAATGAAGATTTTTAGACTAACTTATTTGGGGGTAGAAGCAGGTCTGGAAGAGGGGATGACATCTTCTTGTCACTGGATATTCAAGAATATTTTCATTTTGACTCAGAGTGGAAAACAATAAATTGTCAAAAATGTAATTTAAACTCAATTTTGATCAACCTGATCTGCTGCCAGTGTCATCAAAATGGTGAAAGCTTTAAATAGACCTAGGACTCAGTACTTGGTTATGAATGAGTGTGATGTCTCCTGTAGGAGACTAACCATGGCCTCATAGCGACAAATGTATTGTTCCTGCTCTGACACTAACTAAATTTTAGTCTTTGAAGCCATTATTACTTGTGTTCACCCTTCTGGTGGCATGAATAGAGTATATTTGGTCTAGATCTTTGGGAATTCTGGAAATGTTGTTTTTATTCTTTTTATAATGGAAGCCAGAGAAAGCTTTTTAAATAGCTTTTTTTAAACCAGACAATAATAAATGATTATGAGATCAAAAGTGGGCAACAGAACAGCTGGCATGAGTAAAAACTTAAAAAAAAAAGTATTTCCTTGCTGTCTTCCTGTTTGAAATCACCAGTTTTCAAAGCTGATGCTGACTCTGTTAAATCTAATTTAGTTCCTGCATCAACTCAGTTGAAGCAGAAGCGTAACTGGGAAGGAAACCGATGTTCTCTAACATGATCTCTCAGCAGAATGCCACATCTGCAGTGTCAGACACGTGAGTCCCCACAAACACCTGTTTTAATAAACAGACAATTTGCTAATGTTCAGTTATGCCCACAAATAGCATCTGTTTCTGGCCAGTTGTCTACCTGAATAGAGCATCCTTCTTAATCAGTGAAAGCCTCTGTTGCGTAACTGGTCTGACTCATTTTTATCCAGAGATGGGAATTACCCACTCCGCTCTCTACCCTTAATATCCTTCTTGAGGGAATTGGTAGAAAATAGTCTGCTGGAACACAGTTCCACCCTCCTTTCCAGGCATATAGAGCAGTCAGGGCTTTAGATATGTGCGTAAGAATACATTCATTTTTGGAGCTGGGTGTTATTAAAGTACAACATAGGCTGAATGATAAATAATGATGGATCGCTGCAACTCCAAGGGCATTCCCACAGCGAATATTTCTTTAACGTTGGCTCAAGATTAGCAATCCAGAAAGGTGCCCAAACCTGTTTAGTGTGTTGGATGCTGGCGATGTGCTTTAGGGGAGCTTTCTTCTTAACAGCAACATCTTCCTGACACCTGGCAGTCAGAAACAGCTTGTCAGCTAGAAGGAGCCTGGACAGCTGATCCATGCAAACCTCGCATCACGCATTGCCAGGGTGCTGAACGTGTGCCTTTCACTGTGTGCCTCTGGGCCTTGGCAAGAGCCTGGCTGATGGGCAACAGTAAGGACTTACTGCACTCGGTTCTTCCCTAGGAAAATCTTGTATCTTTAGACTGAAATTTCAGATCTAGTAAGAAGTTCTGTCTGCATGTGAAGGCCTCTGGCTGTATGTACAGCCTTCCAGTAGGTGAGAATAAAACTACTGCACTGTGTAATCTCTAAGTAATATCCTGACTCCTCCTTGGAAGAAAACAGCCTAGTGGGAGTTATAGTGGTGATGGAGCTAATCTTTTTTTTTTTTTTTCTTCCTGTGCTCTGCTACTAGTTAGTAGGGTTGCATTTGAAGTGGATTCAATTATTAAAGTATTTTATTGCTTTTCTTACTAAACATTCCTGATGGGGTTACAACTAGCGACCATTGTACTTAGACATAAGTGAAGCAACTTCCTTTGACCTCTGCCCACACTTGTAATAAGTAATGTATTGCCTATTTATTGTTACAAATAATAATAAATTGGTGATACAAGTAAGTGGGTGGGAGTGAGGGACTAGCAAGTCAAAGCAATAAGATAATGAGATTTATGCAGTTTTAACCTTTCAGGAGCAGTAAAACAGCTGACCATTTACTGAATCCAATAACAAGAAGTGGTGTAATATAGCCAAGGAGAAGCACATCTCTAACCCAGTGAGAGTGAAACTGTCACTTAAACCTTGCAGCAGATTTTTGTAAGTCAGCCTGTGCTGCTTGTTAACAAGATCCAAGTCCCAAATCTTTCCTATTCCGTGATAATTCTGCCTGGCAAATGCTGTTTGGTGATAAGTCAGGTCAGTGGAAGCCAATCCAAACTGCTTGTGGTTTGATTTATGTTCTACACAAACTGACCTACACAAATCACTGGGAAAACCACTACATGGTTCTGTGGCCTCTGATTGAAAAATGGGATATTCACTGCTTATTCATTCTCACATTACATCTTCAAAAAGAAGTGTTCATGCAGTCCAAACTCTGCTTAGTGAGAGAGGAAGCAACCCTTAAGCCTCATCTGAGCAAACAGCAGTAGATGTTTGTTTTGAGTTCATAATGCACCCTGACAAGGGAGGTCACTGGATAGAGGTAGGCAAAAATAAAATTAAAATTGAATAAAAACTGAAACCCTGGGATAAAATCGCAATGTTCTATTTTTATTTTTGAGACAGCTGAGCTCACTGGGATTTTCTGAATGTCTCTCACCAAAGCTGCATATTAAGAACCTGGAAAGCAAGTGACACAGCACAGAAGGGAGCTGGCTACTCCCTGTGTACTGAGCAGAGATTTTTTATTTCATCCATCATTCACAACCTGCTGCAGTGCTTCCAGAACTTACTGAACGTATCTAACGTAGGGTGGAACAAGACTAAGAACTCCGTTTGCAACGTGTGCTCTGTTACCGCTCTACCTCTGAACTGAATGCTATAAGTTGCTTTGTAATTGCTGCTTTTAGTAGCATTGTTAATCCTATAGGATGTTGTGTAGCTCTTTACGCTGCTCCTTAGGATCCACAGAGGTTTCAGAAGTCACGAACTGGAGCTCTATAAATTGCAAGACTGTCTTAACATTCAGACTTGAGAATTTTGTCTTTTTGTTTCTTGCAACTGTAGATTGCACCCAGTTTTAAACTTCTACCTGTAAGGACATCATTAGAACTGCACTTCAAAAATAATGTCCTGCTTCTCTATATCCCACAGCATATTGCATAGTGTCCACATTAAATGTTTTTTTGGCCTTCCAGATCATCCACTTCTCACTACTGCACAACAGAGGAAGAACAGAGTAGCAGTAGAAGAATGGAGCTGGGAGTTGCTGGCTTGGTAATAGCTGACCAGCCTTGGGGGCTAGTGGTGGATGAGCTGATCTCTCCATACCCTTCCTGGCTCAATATCTATTATGTTATATTATAAGAAGCTAGAGGTTTTAAAAAGAGCAAGACTCCTGGTAAAATGCAGAGATGTTGATGAATTTGAAAATGTACATCATCTTTCCTTTCCGTATTTTCCATTTAATTGCAGCTAATTTAAATTCCATAATCAGATTATTAAAATGGCTTTCATTTGTCTGCTTCTTAAGTACATTTCTGATCTTTGCTGTTAGCATGTATATGAGATGTAATTGCCTGTAGCCCTCAAAATTACTGAAACTTTTTTGGTTTCCATCAGAGGTCATGGATCAGGTCCTTAAATGTTATAGCACTTAAGGAATACAATGATGATACAATCAATCATTCATTGACAATGATACAATCATGAAATAAGTAGGTATGGCTGGAAACTTTCAAACCTTTGAGCCAGTTGAATTTGGGTGATTTAGTCCTTTTACGTTGGTTTGGTATTAGTGAGTGAGCCAGGGTACAGGAAGCGCCAAGCTGAGCTGCTGGTATCATAGGGCTTGGCTTTGGGACTCGGGGTTTGAGTTGTAGATCCTGCTTGCAGTGGAAGAGATGAGGACTTGCTCAGCCACTTGGCACCCTAGGTGCCTGCTCTGCCCTGACCAAATGCCTGAATCACTGTGGTCCTCAGGTGCACGAGGGTCTCCTTTTATCTTTTGTAATGTAGGTTGAGTTGGTGCTACAGAGAAGGAGGAAACAATCATTTCATCCCATGACTTCCAAAGAGTCGCTTCAGGGCCATGCTCAGGTACTTCCAGCTGAATTAACTGCGTCAGTCTCTGTGGTCAACTCTGTCAGCAGGTGCCCAGTGTTTGGATCATCTCAATTACTGGCAGAGAATGAATGACAGTTTGTTCAGTGGTTAAGTACTTTAGGAAAGAATCCATAATTGGAGATTTTGGGGAGGATGGAGGGGGTGAGGACTACAGTCTCTGCTTTAGCACAAATCTTTCTGTCACCTCTTCTTGGGGAAAAGGAGATTGTGGGGCCTGTTGGCCTGCGTCAGAGGCTGGTTTCCACCTCAACGTGAAACACCTCTAAAAAGATGGCTTTGTGGCACCTGCATCTTTTTGTTGGAGCCATCCTTTTTTGTTTGTGTCTGACTCCATATGTTACATCAAGCTGGACTTCAAAAGTCATTATTCCTTGCAGACTGTGTGCACACCTGTGAGGACAGTGTCTGTAGAAACACAAAGCTGCAGGTGCCCTTGCAGCACGGAGGTTACTTCAAGATGAATTTTATAGCAACTTCATTTCTCTGCTTGTGGTTCCCATGCCTCATGAGATTGAAGTCAAACTTAAAGAATCATTTTCCAAAAAAGAAGCAAACAATGACTTAGCAAATCCATACCCCATAATTCACCATTCAGACTTGGGACAATGGCAGCATTATGTCACTGTCTTAACAGTGAATGTTGCCTCTAAATTTGTACGTTCTAAGGATGGAAAGTGAAGCAGCTTTTTTCTGATAAAAGAAAGGCTGGTTGTCTTTGATATCATAGATTAATGCTTGGATAGTTACTTTTTAATTGCTTTATTGCCAGAAGTTTTCAATGAAGCCATAAAAGAGGAAAAAATGATCAGCCTAATTGCCTCAAGATGGATATGTAATGCATAAATCTCTTGTTTAATGGATCTAGTAATAGACCACCTGTTTCAGTTGCCTTTTCCCATTCAGAATATGAATGAATGCTTCTCTCAGATGTTCACAAAGAGAAAACGCAATTGCACCGTCAAAAACTCAGTGATTTTTCTTTTTTCTTTGAAGTTTGTTCATTCTTGTTCTGTGCATCAGCCAATCTTGGTACGTTTAACCTTGGGAAAACAAAACCATTTGGTATGATGCATAAAGCGTTGTGTATTTCTGTTGCCCAGTTGTGTTTAAGTGAGAATAGCAACAAAGACACGTGTACATTAATAAACATGGATCAGGTCCCACAGTATGATGTGGGCCCTGTGTATTCCATGGTGTGGATTTTTTTCTTTCCTCCATGGCTCCCCGTGTCTTCTGGTATTACCTGACGTGGCAGGTTTCAGTGGGGAGAAGGTGTTTGAACCCCACAGCCTGTCCTGTGATTCCATATGTTAGTTGTGGGTTTGGCCTCTTCCTTTTTGTGGGTAGGGGACTTCCTATCCCCTGAGTCATTTCTAGAGATAGTGAATTTGAGTGAATAGAAAGTGCATTTTAGTAAATAGAATCCTTTGTTTTCCACTGTGCAATGTGCAGTTGTTGCTGGTGGTTTTTTTTTTTTCTTCAGGATTGTTTAAATAAAGCCAGTTCATGTTTGTAAACAGCTGAAAGCACATACATAGCCAGCTAACTTGCAGCCTTCCGAGTTACAAGCAGCCGAGGTGGTGTCCTGCTGCGTTTCCCAGCATGATCACTGCGAGCACCTCAGGAGAGGCGACCAGCAGTGCTGTCTGTGCGGCTCTGCCATGTTCCCTGTGGTAAATGTGTTCCAAAGATGTGCGTTTTCCTTGTGGAAATAGGTTCCAGGGGCCTCTTTACAAAGCTCAGCCCCACAACAGTAGAAATGTGAGACTCTAGGACTTGTATCTGGAGACTTTATAAGCCCCAATGAACAGGGGAGTCTAGCAGGCATTAAAATAGCAGCAAACAAGGAGGGTGGAGAGGGAACACATGAGCACTTATTTAGCAAAAAATCAAGATGTCAAGAACAAAATCAATCAAACCACCAAAAAATGTAAGCATTTTTTCTTTTTGAAATATGTCTTTACACACCAATGTAAGGAAGCTGGGTAATAAGTAACAAGAAAGGGAATGCTAGTTTATGGGTATGACCTCAACCTAGTCGATAGAACGGAAATCTGGTGGGAATGATTTGCACGATGGGAATGTTAAAAATCCATGTTTATAACCTATTTAAGAGCAGATGAGAGGAAGAGGAGCAGCCTGTCAGAAGTGGCATTTGCTGCTTCTGAGAACCTGGAAGCAGTTTCTGATGGCTGTGTACATATGGATCGGTGCTGTAGCTGTTAAAGGGTGGGATGGGGAAGGGGCTGGGGTCTCTGCAGACCACGGTTTTGCAGAGGGGAGCAGAATCACAGAATATCCCGAGTTGGAAGGGACCCATAAGGATCATCGATGACCTGTTGCGAAGCCTTCTGCTGTGAGTTGTGGGCTGGGGGAGCTGTTCCACTGTGTTGAATTTCATTCCTATCGCAGCAAGCTGGAAATCATGCTTTGTCAGCAATAAAACACCCCCCGGAGTACTACATCCTTAGCAGGGGATTTATGTGTTAGCTTCATCCTGACAGGCAAGGAGGAATAGACCAGAGCAGTAAAAGCGAGCTGAGTTTAAGTAGGCAGAGAAGGCCTATGATTTGGCAATCCACATGATGTGTATAAAGCCCAAGCTGGTGAAAAAAATCTTCTGAGCATGAGAAATACTGTATGATACTGGCTTTATTTGTCACTGATGCTATCGTAGCATTGTGGTACCTGTGCTTCGTTTTATGCCGTGGTCTCTGCTGCTGTACCCAGCCCTTCCCTCCCCATCACGCCCTGCTCTGCCTCCATCCTGTTCCCTTCTCTGGGACCAGGGCGAGTTCTCCAACCCTCTTCTGCCAGTGCGGAGGAGAAAATGCTTCCCTGTGCTCCCTGCTCTCCTCGCTGTGCTCCTCCCTCTCAGTTCTGGCTGTTTGCACTTCAGGGAAACTGGAGAGCAGTGAAGGGAGACCCATAAGAAAGGCTAAAGAACGGGGAGGAGTAAAAGGTCTAGGAACGCTGTCTTCAGTGTTCAACACCGTGCCAAATAGCTTGGTCTGTGAATTACATATAGAGGGAATTGAAATTTGATGATGGAGAGCTCTTGTATCTATTAAGCTGAAGCGCATAACAAGATCCGATTACTGTGTGTTGATGCTAGATGAGTGTATGCTAGACTTAAAGCCCATACTTTTACCAGGGAAGGTAATACAGGAGTACAGCAGTTCATCATCCTGTGGCTCTCCATCAGTGCTGGTTCTTAAATCAAGAATTGGGCTCTGCCTGATTCGAGATACGTGCAGTCAGATCTCATCCTGTGGCTGGTGTAATGGGGGAGCCCAGAATGGGGGATCAGAGGGCCCTTCCACTGCTGCTGTCTGCGAAGAAGCTGGGTGCCTGGTGTTAAGCTCTTGAGCCTGTAGTGTATAAGTGACTTGACTTTCAAAATGTTTTGAGCACCCATAGCCCTTTTAAAGTCAACAGGATCTGTGAGAGTTCAGACCTTTGACTGTCAGGACTCGATACATACAGTGACATTCCTGCTCTGCAATGGTTAATTGTGCTGGAATGCCCCCTTATTTACAAGTACACTCTGCAGAGGAACAGTACATGGGAGAAAATAGCTTAATTCAGCCTAAAATGTCCTGGTTTTCTTAGCTGGTCAAACCAAAGTACGTTTGAGATGCAGGCCCCAGAGGCTGAGTGATTGCCTTACTCCAGAACAAGGCAGGGCTCCCTTACCCTGGGACTCCCACCCTGAAGCCCCTCCTCGACTTCCAGTTTTGTTTGCTGTGAGCTGACTTGTAGTAGAGGGAAATCTGAGAGATGCACCTGTGTGGAAAAGGTGTAAATCAATAAATATTTTATTTTATTGAACAGTTATTCCGGTGCACTCCTTGCTATATAGCTATGCTTATATAAAGGTATCTTCTATTCCTAGGTAGTTTCTGTTCTTAGCATTGATTGTCTGTGCTTGTATGTGACGATTCTGAGGTAATGTATAGTTTTAATAACCCCTTTTGATGGTCTGAGTTTACACAAAACAAATATCAGATTATGCCTAGATTTTATGTGCCAACTCTATTTCTGTTTTTATTTCTCTATAAATAAAGAGCTAAGCTCTAGTTACATATGCCTAAATGCCTGCAAAGAGGGATTTGATTCCAGAAGTTGTTGCTGTAATGCAGTTAGGTCTGATTTTCTGCTAGCAAATTCCATTTTGAATCATTTTAATGCAGGAAAGGAAAATAGATTGTGAAAGTTAGCTGCTTCTAGTGTTCAGAATAACCAGCTTTTTTCCTTAGCTCTGTGTTTTATGAAGGAAGGAGTCTGAAAATTTGTTGGAGCTATTTCCAAAGAAATAGAGGTGCATGGTGCATTCTGCCTCTTACAAGAAAAAAGTAACATATAAATCCCGTGGTTTGCCTAGGAGCATATAAAGCCTTATACTGTTTAGTAAATCTGGCCCGTATTACCTGAAAGTTGAGTTCATAAATAGCTGTACCAGGACCGGATGCGTTCACTGCATCTGATGCTTTTACTGTAGTCTACAACTTCAGGTGCTGAGGTACCCTGATAAAATCAAAACAGATGCTCAGAGACTTTTACCTGCTTTTTCCTTATTTAGTTCCTTAACTTTGAATTGTCTCATTTTAGGCTGTGGCTTTTTTTTAATGTGTAGTAACATCAGTGTTTTCCATGTCTCTGGAGGAGATGCACTTTTTACTCACCTCTCAGAAATAAAGAGCCAAAACATTCAAAGGTATAGCAAGCTCCCTGGGAAATCCTTAAATCTGGACCTGGTATTTTATCCAGGGCTGTTAATGACCCAATTTTATTGGCTTCCACCAATTCCCAACATTCCCATCTGTTGGATAAAATGATGCAAACTTTAGCAAAGCCATTGCCTTATTCAAACAACTTGTCCCTTTGCCTGCAATGTGCTGGCACTGGGTATGCAGCCAAAAGGGATAATTCATTACACCAAGTTGTCATTTATAGGATTATTAAATTAGAACAATTACGCTGTTATATAGACCCAGAACATCCTACATCCGTTGTTGTCATGGCCATGTATTGTATGATTTAATGGAATTCTCCCAGCCCAAGAAAGGAAGAACCATTGATGAGGAATTACGGCTGTTTAACAGCCTTCAAAAAGGATTTCATTTGAACATAACCTGCAGCTCCAACCATAAAAGACAAAGGCTAGTCAGCCATACCTGTGTTGTTTAGGGACGTTCATAACTACGGTTCTGTTTGCTTCTTTTAGGACTTCACTTTGTTTACCTATATTAGTTGACAGCATTTCCATGGGGAATAAATAGGCTTTGATCTGCATGAAGAATTACTAATGCTGGGTGTTAAAACTTCTAAATGTCCCAAAAAATCATAATGATGTTTTAAAAATTATGAAAGTGATGGAAGAGAAGGCGGGGATTTATTCTTTTCCATGGACTCTTAAGAAGGATTTTGCACAAGGTCTTTTTGTTATAATTTATTCTAAGCTGAATGGCCTATGAAGGCAATGAAATGAGGATGATGGAACAGCAGGAGAGAAAGAAAGCAAGAGCTATTGAGAGAGAGAATGCGAACTGGGGCAGGAGCTGGAGGGAAGGAAGGAAAAAGCCATTTGGGGGGAAAATGGCAGAACAGGAAGAGAGAGAGAGTCATCTATCACTGAGAAGAAAAGCAAAATGAAAAGGTCTTGGTGGAGAGGAGAGGATTTTTGTGTAGAATTAAGAAATGTCTTTACCTAGTATCCAGTCTCAGGAAAGCTGTCCTAAAAAAAGAGATACATAAACAGGATACTTCACTTCTCCTGGCTGTTTAGTCGGATGTATATGTTTTGTTAAAGTATGAATAATTTCCGAGAACTACATTCGAACACTGGCGTCCATGCTTGACACTCCCTGAAACCCGGCAGGATTGCTTTGAAACTCACCGTAGGCCCAGACTCTTTTTCTGTTACGTATCTGTTGGCAAATGTATGTGACTGTTTAAATTAATGCATCTTGGGTGTATGTAGGGGGATGAGCCCACACATGTGTGTATCTTCAGGCGTGCACAAAGCTGTGCCACAAATAGGGCAGCGAGAGTTGGTGCGGCTGGGTTCTGCGACTTTCTCCATAATGAGTGCGGATCATCTCTCCGGTTCTCTGTCTTGAATCATTCAGTATTATAGTTATCGTTGATTATTGCCTGTGAAGTTGAGCATATGGTACCGAAAGGGTTCTAAATGATTTTGTTTTCTATTTTATTGTTATCCATCTGATACATACAACCAGGCAGCATAAGGCACTTAATTCTTTTCACCAATCCCTTGTGTGCAATATTAAAACAATTCAAAGCAGTGCATATTTCAGCTGTCCTTTAGAGATGAATTATTGCTGTTTCTGCTTCATGCAGAAGCTTGGAAACAGATTTCTGCATAAATATGGTATTTTGCTTGCAAGTAAGGTTTTAAAACCGCAGTTACATGAGATTTAAATCTAAATTATTCTCCATTTGTTTAAATCTGTGATGAATCTTTAATTAGGATATCAACAGCAAATCTGAAGTGAGGGAGGGAGGTACTGTGCAGTTGTTAACCATTTCAAAAGCATCTCTTACACTGGAGAAAAAGCCAAGATTCAGGGTGAGAAACACCTTACTGCGTGGAGGTGCCCACAACCCTGAAAACATTTTGCACAGGAGTTCATGCAACTCTCTCAGCTGCTCTCCTCACCTTTTCAGTTAGGCTGCGAATTCAGTGTTAAAGGTGAAATATTTAGCTCCAGAGAAGTCGAGGATAAAGCTGCTACTAGTGGAAATAACATTTTGCTCCACTGTCCACATATAACTAAGGACAGCTGAGCAACTGAGTTCTGCTTTTGGGCAGGCAGTAAGTCAGGATACCCAGCCTGATCGTGCCTGAGCACTGTCTTGCATACATATGTTCCTGTATGCTGTCCTGCTGGAAAGTTCTGCACCCACCTATAGCACTTCCCCAGTGAGGTGGCCAGCCGGTCCTTTTTAGTTCGTCTCCTCTAGTCAAATGCAGATGCTGGTTAAGGAAATGGAATGGATAAATCACAAAAACACCATCTTCTGTCCCTCTGCCCTCGCAGGGAAAGTCATTGCAAAGCCATTTCATTCTTAGGTATGGTATTGTGCTACCTGCATCTTTTCCTCACCGTAATCTCTTTTTCTGTGTCACTTATTAAAAATTCTGACTTTCAAACAGCTATATAAATTTCTTCAAACATCTCCTGACTCAATAAAAAAGGGAGGAAGAGATTAAATTGAACGCTCAAGCTTCGTTCCATCGTCTCGCTCACAAAAGTGTTCAGATAAACTAGGAAATAAATCTTACTGTCCTGTCAGGTCATTTCAATAGCTCTGATATTATTTACAGTCTCATCTATATAATCCTCGCTCACAAGTAATCGTAAAGTTCCCCTTCATGTTTCCCCCAGCCAGCTTGTGTGATCCTTAGAAGTGCAAGGTGCAAATCTTTTGCTTAACTTCAGTTCAGATAACAGACAGGGATCGTGCAATAGGGGTGCGTGGTTCTTCTCAAATGATGATAACGTTCAGTGGGATGGAAAAATTTGGAGACAATTTGCCTCATTTTTGTAGCAACAAAGCTGGAAGTGGGCTGCTGCTGCGTGAGTTTTTCTGGAAAAGGATTCTTAAATTTCCTTTGCAAACGCAATGGTGTAGGGAAGGGAGGTCTGGGTCCTGCTCTGCTTTGTGCTGTGAGGTTTTGAAAGGCCTGGGGAAGAGGGTATTTCTTTGGTTGATTTGTGCTTTCTGGGTAGCTTATTTGAGGGAGAGCAACGATTCCAGGGCTGCTGATAGTCCAGAGGAGAGCATTCAGGAAAGGAGTAGAAGAGACTCCAAAGTCTCTTCTGGTCTCCTCGTTTTAGGCCTTCAGTGGTGGCAACTCCTAGCCCAGACTGGGCCCTTAACCAGGGCCATAGCTTCATTTCAAACCAAAGGCTGTAGTCCATCCGTGCACCCCGGGGGAAGTCTGCACCAGAATCGGCTCCCGCACCCTGCTGCCTGCTTTGCCATCACCCGCAGGCATCGCTCCAGGTTTGGGGAGCGCTCTGCGGGCTCCTCCAGGAGCTGCGGTGCTCGCACCTCGGGGGCACCAGGCTGCGCTTCTGGCGAGCTCCAGTGTCACCAGCAGCCCAGCGGCGGGGCTGGCAAGGGCTGTCTGCAGGGAGCGGAGCCCTGCTCGGCCTTGGCAGGGCTTGCCACCCCCCTCGGGAGGTAGGAAAAGGCTCCCAAGTCCCCCAGAATAAAAAGACAGAAAAGGCTTTTCTGGTGTGTTACCCTTCGGGAATGAACCCTTGCAAGGATGCGTGCTGCAAGTATGACCGCGAACCCTGCTCCTCCGATGGGCTCCCTTTCCCTCGCTGTGAGGCACGAATGGCAGAGCCGGGCAAGGACCCAACTGTCAGCTCTGAAGACAAGGGTTTTTAAAAGTAAATGCCTAGCTATAAAGAAACCCTTGGGAAGCTATTGGCATATGATCTGTGCCATAGTACATCAATATGCTGAAGAAAGGAGAAGAATTTGCAAACATCACTGCATACTGCTCTGAGTGGCCTCTCCTTCCGAGTATGCTTTGAACAGCTCCTGGCGGAAAAAAGTGACGTTGGCTTTATTTTATTGAAAGCCTCTAAATGCTTGTGAGACATGGATTTAGAGAATTGGACTATTAGACCTTAAATTATGTGTACTGAATAGATTACCTGTATTTCTAAATATAGATTTCTGTTTTTTAATCCTCTATTACATAACCTGGCATCACTGATTTTAATCCTATAGCACAATGAGAAAACTAGTTATCTTTTAAAATAAAGCTTTGCTACAGGTAATGGTTGGAAAAATAAATATGTACTCTTCTTCTGGACTAGTGAGTACTGGTGCTTATTGCAGATATTTTCCTCCATGCCTACGAAAAGTTGTTATAGGCTGCTGCATAACAGACTTCCTTTGTTTCAAAATGTAGAAGCTTTTGCTGCAAATACTTTGAAAATCAAATCTCATCACATCTGCTTCAGATGGTTTAGAATTCTGTTAGGCAGCTTTTCTGCAGGTGTTTGCTGATCTTTTGCTTTTGTTTCAGTTGTCCCAGTTTGATTCTGTCTGAGTTTTTTCCAATTTGATGTCATCCCATACAATGTATGGCTGTCACAGTTCTGAGTGGCTAAGATGCCATGGTGCCTAACCCTGTTATGCTCCATAAAGGCAGGACTTGGAATCCCTCAGTATAATCTTAGCCACTAACTCTTTTCTAAACCCTTTACAAATGGACACAATATCATTTGTCACGTATATTACGCTCTGACAGATGAAAGAGAGATATCCCATACCATCATAATTTAGGATAAACTGCATTTCTGAGTTATTTTTCTGGACAATAATGGGGAGGAGGTGTTGAACACATGGAGTTTTGGTTCTGTTTGGTGGTTTTGGCAATATGCAGATTTTATTAGGGTAAGTCTTGAGTTTTAGTTATTTGGTGGTACCCTAATTTGCGTTCTCTTTTTCTAATGACATAATTCCTTACTCTGCTGTTTAATAAACCAGATTCTGTCGCTGTCACTGTGGCAGAATCTCACAGTAGTAGGTTTGTAAAGATGATGTACACACCAAAAAACGCAGATAGGTGCAGGGCGCAGATGAGTGCAGCACACATGGCTGTATGGAAGGCCCTGCTAATTCCTAGCAGTTTTTGGTGCCAGGTGCCTCGCCTGTTCAGGTATGATGCATTTGTCACCAGGCACCTCTATATTTCTGCAAGTCAGGCCACTTGCTGAAGAAAAGGCAGCTACTTCGACATCAGTGGGGCAATTTGCAACCCTCAGGTTAGTGCACCATGAGGCAGAATTAATCCTATGACTAAAATGCTCATACTTTATTTCAAATCAAAGTGGAAACTTTGACTTTTCCCAGCTGCTACCCCTCATTTAATTTCTTCTCCCATTTACTTCACAGTGGCTGTTAATTACATAGTTCCTGTTCTCTTCCCCGGCATCTATTTTCCAGTGTTTTGCATGAAAGTGGTAGATAATATGGTGTGTGTGTCTCCTTGGAGATGTGGCGCTTCAGAGAGCAGAGTTGTAAAGGGATTTGGTGGTAATCCATATTGTTTTGAATAGTTTATGACATAGGTAAAAACAGTTGTTACGCTGTCATAGAAAATTGCTGCAGGTTTCATGCAAGTGTTGAATTTCCAATAGTCCTTTGCAAACTCTGAGGAGTTGTTTTTAGGGGAGGGAACAGTCGTTCCATGGCTCTGATTATTTTCTATGCTAAATACACTTTAAGATCAGGGTGGCATTGGTGGTGGCAGAGTGGGTGAGATGAGGCCACTCTGGAAAAACAAGCTCCAGTTTGTCAGCTGCAGAACACCTGCAGCTCCGCAGCCATTGCAGGTAGCAAGAGATCACCTCCTGGGGTGGTGGCTTCCTTCACTCGGACACAGTTTTGGCGCCCATAAGAAGATGAGGAACCCTTTGGACCCATATTCATAGCATTTTATTGGAGCTGGGACCTGGGCTCTGACCCCTGGCGTGGTGCAGCCTGGTCCACAGACGATACAATTCCTTGGGGACAGCGATGATATCTTTCTCACGCTGTCTTTGAATCATCCGCAATGTCTGACAGAGCACTTGGAAAAGGCACAAAAAGACTAGATGAATTTAGAAGCACAGCCATCTCATGGGATAATTATGCCTGTGTCTTAGCTGCCATATTTTATTAGCCCAGAGGAACAAAGGAAGCTGCCGAACGCTGAATGACTTTCAAGGAATCAACTGTATCAACCATTAGCTACTGACGGCATCGATGTTCCTGTGAGCTGACATGACAAGTAACAAAAAGTTTTGGCTATAATGAGAAAAGACAAAGGCAAACTGATGTGTCACTTTGATCTCTTTTTAACAAGGTGCAAAATGCTTGCAGATTTGACACGGTATCTTAGTATGTATTTTACTGTGAAATTTATGGAAGTCATCAGTACCAATAGCTGAGAAAGCTGGAGGTTTGTTTGATTCAATCCAGAAAGGGATTTTGATGTTTTAAGTATTTGAGAACTATATTCAAATTGAGAGAGGCTAAATCCTTGTAACGAGGAGCTGGGAGAAGGGCAGTCTGCCCATACACTCTGCCACACCACCATCCCTGAGCAAAGACTGCACATTAATGTAGTCGTGCATCGTACACCCAAGAGCTACTGGAAACCATGAGAACTCTCCTAAATATGTGTGTGGCTAAGAGGAAGTGCTTCTCTTTAAATAGCCCAGTGCACTGTGGAGCACGTGTGGAGCTCCTCTGGCCTTAGGAGCTGCCACCCTCATGTCATACATGTTGTACCTTTGGACCACTGCTTCCGTGCTTCTCCCTGCCTTGTGGAGAGGGCAGGGTTTGTACCTGGGTTTTCTAGTAATGGTCACAGCTAGCGCACCAAATGTATTGGCTCCAGCATCCCAACTTAAGAACGCGTTTGTGGAAATCTGGGGGATGTTTTAAGTGTGTGGGGCATTGGATCTGTGGGAGATTGTGAGAACTAATGACCTGAGTTAAAAACTGCTCTAGCAATGGCAGATGCTTGAGTAAATATATCGAAACCTGAATAGATGTTCCTGATCTTTTAAAACTGGCCATGCCCACCACATTAAAATGTATGTTCAAGATAATTGGAAATATTAATACACTACAGAAAAATGGCATCATATTTATTTTCATTCTTTGTACTAAAATAGATTTTTCTTCAACATTAAAGGGGTAATCTCTGAGGTATTTGTTATTTCCAAAGAATTAATGATCATTTAGTCAGCTAACAGCCCAAGGCACAGCAGAAGGGTTTAACGCTGTGCCAAGTGGTAGCTTCTTGTAGGAATGACTGCTTTCAAAGAATTAGTTATGCAAAATACTTTCACGATATGCCAGTGAGCTAAATGGTTTACAGCACTAATAGTCTGCTTGTTTTTCAAATCATTTACCCTAGTGATTTAGATGCTGCAAGTTAGATTTACAAATCTAATCACCGCTTGTGGATGAACTGATAATTACCCGACCAGTAAGTATGTGAGCTTACTCTCAATCAAAAAAGCGGAGAGATGTATGGTTGATGTTGAAAGCGTGCCTGAGGACTGAGTCCTGTAGATAAATCAAGTCTCTGGGTGGATTTTTCGGAAAGCTGATCCAATTCAGGGTCTGCTGAAATCAGAATTTCTGCTTCCATGCAGAGCAGTAGAAGTTCCTCTTCTGCTTCTCTCTTGGGTAGCACCAAGACTGTTACAGAAAATGTTGGTGTGCTTTATTCAGGCTGAACTTTAAAAGCTGAGATTGTTCAGAAATCCCATGCCACAGAGGCACGCTATTTCCATATGTTGCAACATCGCTGGCAGTGCTATAGCTGAAGAATATCTTCAGACCTTGAAGTTTAAGGCAAAGACACTGTTCAGAAATACTGAGGCTGCCTGATCTAGAGCCCTAATTTCTGCTTGCAGAACACTAACTCGGTTGACGTTCACGTGAATGCAGTGTTATATCACTTATATCTTCCCTTATCTGAAAACTGCAAATGGAATATAGCTTGTGCTGTCAGTAACAGTCCAAAACATGACATACCCACCTCAGTCCTATTTCTTTGTGTATGCTAAAGCCCAATTCTATACGACTCCAAGGGTACGGGTTCAAATCTTGTTAATAGAAATGACAATCACTTCACTAGTTTTCCCTCGTGTTCTATGGTTTGTTTTTTTGGGGGGGGTATCTGCAAATGTTGGTGTAAAATTGATGTTATCAAGACATTTTCACTGATAGTGAGGAAGGCATATCATACATTCATCGTTGTCTGAGTTCAAGTCCACGTTTGGCATTAGCAAATCTAGACAAACTCATTACCTTAAATTTGTTAAACTTTTTTTATGATCTACGAGGGCAGTTCAACCAGTTTTATGGAGCATGTCTCACTTACCCAGCTCTCAGCCTTGGGAATGAGAGTGTGTCCTGGTTCATTCGACAGATCAAGGACTGTCCAGCACAAACTGACAACGTGATGAATATGCCCCAACCTTACCCCCACTGCCCCTCAGCAGGAATAAGTACTGGGCTGTTGTCTTTCAGATGACAACATGAAATCTTGCACTTCTCTTGCTAGTTCTTTCCAATTACAACATGTTTGCCATATGCTCTGTGAGTGTTCACCCTCGCTACACGGTGCTGAAAAGTGGTAGCAGACTTTCTGCAGTGTTAGCAGCTCTGGTGTCACTGTCTTACTAAGCTTCTTGGACACTTTCCATTGTGAGACACTGTTTTCATTTGCCTTCATTTTAGGTAAAATGTAACCTTTGAACTCAAGTTTTCCATTCTTGGGGCTGTGCCTCAGGCAAATAATTTAAATTGAAGCAACTCAGATGTATGTGGGAGCAAAGCAAAAGAAAATATTCTGTTTGACTACTGCTTTGCAAACAAAAGCTTGCTAGTTTGGAGATGAAAGTTAACATAGATTTTGGGAACATATCATTTGGCATTTCCTAGAAAATCTGCCCAGTTTGACCAAGTTATAAGCTTTCACAGTGCAGGGGAACATCTAGACTTTCACAGGTTTCATGTTTTCTGTCATTATTTTGGGCTTGCCTACATGGACCAATGCAGTTGGATCCAGCTGGCCAGCCAGAGGAGACCTGTAGGAGAGAACAGGTTTGAAGTCTTGTCTTAGCTCTGTCTTTGCAAGAGAAGAGCACTTCATCCTAGCATCTGAACTATGAAGAGGATAAAAAAATTAGGTAGTGCTAGGTGTGATTTATCTCGCCAGTGGATCTGTTGTCTGGAGCCTCATCAAGGTATTTCTTAAAGACTTGATGCTCCCAGGTAAGGGCAAACTTTTCCTTGCCAGTATTAATTTGCTGAGTCTCCCTACCCTCTGGGATGTTTCTGTAGCACTAAGAAAGTATGTGGAGGGTTCCCACTGGCCATGCAAAGAAAACTTTTGTGATGAGGAAATGAGCTTGTGTTCATAAAGGGAGAGGGAAATCATTTTTAAAATAGCCTTGAAGTGGAAATGGGCCAGAAGCCAAAAACTGTTTAAAAGCTGGATTGAGGGCAAACAGCCTTGTACTTAGCTGAATAAATTCCACAGCTACACAGTAGTTGTTAATCCTGAGCTGGATTATGTGTGTTCTCAAAAGCACTCTGTTTGTGGCCACTGCTCACAGTTGCATCGTGAACCTGGCTCCCCTCCGCTGCGGGTATCGCAGCAGCACAGCCTCGGCTGGCGTAGAAACATCTCCTAGAGCAGGAAGAAGACTGAGCAAAGCGGTCCATTTTCCCTTCCTGGTAAACACTGATCGGTAGCATGGATCAGAGTTGCCTGTAAATTTCAGGATGATATTTGCCATGCAGTTGTAATTTCTCCAGTTGTGGAACTGAAGTCGGGCACAATACCATTCAGGGTTGTGCATTTGAAACTGTTCCCTTTATTGCTATGGCAAGAGCTGATGTCTTCATCGTGTTATTAATCTTAGATATTTCCTGCGTACAAATGCATCTTGCAATTTAAGTATCCGAGACTTCATTTAGAATCGGTGAAACTTTAAATGACATTAGCCTTCCTGGGATTTTACCGTTTAAATGTTGGTTGTATCCCACGTGAGCAATTCATTACTCATCTTTTTATTGTTTTCAAGTCAGGTAATAATCACCTTTGGCTTTTGTCTTTCCTGGGTGGGTGTTTTTCATTTGAATGAAGATGAGATGTCTTGAAAAGACTGTTTATTATTGCAGCAAACCTATTATGCATTGATACAGAGAGCTGTGCCTCATTGTTGAAGGGAATAACAATAACAGCATGAAGCAGCTCGGCAAAAAGAAGTGGAATTAGAAAAGAAAATAGCTGTTGACATCCAGGAACTGATTCAGCTCATGTATCAGTAGTTAGCGATAGTATGCTACTCGGCAGGAATTGGTTTTAGCTAATGACAGTAAAAGGGATGACAGGACTTGTGGAATGGAAAAAAATCAAACAGGCTGTTATCATGGGAGCTCACAGGCTGAGAGGGATGGGATTTTCAACACAAATCCCATTGCTGTAGAAGTACAAATATCCCCATTTTTTCAATGGAAACCAGAGAGACTTCAGACTGCATAGGTGCTCTTTTGAAAATCTTCTTGAAGACATTCACAGAAGACACAATAGCATCTTTCCTGCAAATTATATCACACTGGTTTCTGTTATCCTGTTATGGCCTAGGTGGGATTTTTTTTCCCCACAAATAAGGAGGGCTGTTTTTCAGTTTGCATGTTGCAATTTAATAGTATAAAGAAAGGGCTTAAAAATTCTTAAAAATTGTTCCATGTTCTTAGCACTATTTTAATTCATCTAGCACTAGATGAATTTATATTTATTAAACAGAGGAGAGATACTTTGATTTTGCTACTTATTTCTGCATAAATTTCTATTTATGGCAAAATACGTACCCTGCTGATGCAAATTATGACGCAAATAATGCAAACAACCGAAATATAGTATTATTCCTGCTGTGCATAGCCTGGTGTACAAGTGCTAAGACAGCAGCTAACTTGGCCTAATACTTTGGGTAACTCATTCAAAGCCTGTTAAAGTCACGAGATCTTTCCGTTGACCTCAGTGGGTTTGGGACCTGGCCTCTTTGAATGGCAAAAGCCCTACTTATTTAGGCCCCCATGCTTACCTTTAAGCACCGAGTTGCCCTGTATGACTTCAGCAGGACTGCTTTCAAGCGTAAGCCAAGCGCGCCTCGTACACCGCTGGCAGCCGGGTTAGGGGTGCTCTGTGGGGCACCTGCTGGTTCAGCTCGGCACGCGTGGGAGGGCGGCGGGTTGCGAGGGAACCTAGGTAGAGAAAAGAGTGGGTTAAGATTGGTCCCCCTCGGCAAGCTTTTGCAGGTTGTTGATAGAAAGCCCTAACTGGCGTTTTCAAGCTCATGCCTCCTCCCAGCTCATCTGCAGCACTGCTCCTGTCGAGGAGCGCGCTAGAAGTGCCGACACGGAGCAGCTGAGGAGAGCTCGGTGGCAGCACTGACCAGTGGCACAGTCACACGGACACCTCCCTGAGAGGCGAGGCTGAATTTGGGGATCAGCGCTAGCAGAGAAACTAAACCGCACGGTGACAGCTGTGCTGCATTCCCTTTTGGTCTGTGTGGTGCCTCCCACACCTGTGTGCTACTGCCTCGCACAGAGCAGGCATCCCCTGCCCCACGCACCCCAGATTTTTGCAGGTTGAGGCAATTTCTTGCTACAGATAAGCCCTGTGGTGGAGAGTTGCAGTTTAATTCTGGTAGTAAGTTGATTTGGTTTGATATAAATGTTGAAGAATATGTGGATCAAACCTTCTCTTTTACTTCTCAATAGACAACTTCTAGCGAGGCTTAAGAGATCTTCGAATTATGATCTTTGTGCATGTGAACCTAGACTTGTATAGTGGTGACATCTGCTATTGCCTAATCAACTTCCAAAGAATAATAACAGTAATCATGGAAAATGGATTTAGGAAATCTGTGCTTTAATTAAATCTGCTAAGTGTCAAGTTTTGTTATAGCAGTTTGACTCTCTGGCTGTAAGTTTTGTCTTCTCTCTTATGACAGAATTAATCAAACTCAGGCAGAACTATACCCTGTATTTGCTCTACTTAGCTCAGAGCTATTCACTCAGGAAGCACTTTCATTCTGCTCATAATCAAACTTATTTGTTACTAAGATTCATAAGCCTTTCCTTTCGAATCCGAGCACTGCCGTTCACCCGCAGTTGCAGCCACAGTATAAAACTCAATGGAAAACCTAGTACAAAGCTGTCAGTAGCTATATGCATTTTTCTCTGCTGTAGGGAAGGCATCAGCCTTTCTGGGGGAAGAACTATTTTTATTTATTGTTTAAAAAAGGATGTTTCTGTGTTAAAGCAATATTCTTAATATTCAATTGTTCTACCGCAGGTGGGACCTCTGAGCACTACCGTAACGCAAAGGACTGTTTCAGTGCTTCTGGCTTCCCGAAAGCCCCCCTCGGGACTGGGATGCTGGAGTGCAGGGTACGGTGTGTACACGTGGATGGGGCAGAGGAACTGCTGCCCCCTCTGTTTTGTAGAAGAGAGGCAGAATTTCACGATGCGAGGCGTGATCGGGCTCTGCGTCTGGTTTTCCCGAGCTCCCCCATGCTGGAATAAGGCCTTTCCTGTTCCTGATGCTACTGTGCGGGGCTGCCTCCTCCGTGTGGGAGGAAGCCGGGTTTTAAAGCCTGTTTTTTAAAAATAGCTTCTGGGCGGGTCTGACACTGGTGGCACCTAGCTCGTTTGTCCCCAGGCACTACGGCTGTGCAATGGGCAAAAATAAATAAATAATCGGCGCCTGAGCTATAAATGTAACCAGCAAATAGATAAGAGTTCAGTGTCCTATAATAGCGTGTCTTTTCGCTGACTAGCAGAAAGGCAGTGACTCAGCCTGGCTGTGTACATGCACTGAAATAGACTTTTCAAGTTTGGAGACAAAGGCCTTTACATCCATTTATAAAATTGCCTTTAAAATGCTTGTGAATGAGTTAATCACACAGGCATCTGATTAGACATGAACGACTTCACTATTTTTTTTTACAGGATTAGGTCATCCCAAGAGAATCGTAAAATGAAATAGAATTCGATGTGTCATTCAAGGGTGACTAATAAAATGCAGTTGAAACAGTGCAAATAGGGAAACAGTGCAAGTAGGAATTTTTCGAGCCAATGTCACAATTCCGTGTCCTTCACCTGCCCTGCCGGAGCCTGTTCTTGATGAAGTTGATTGAAGAAGCTGCGCTTGGCTTGTGAAGGTCTGGACCAGGCCTCTGCTTTCTCCTTGCTCCTCTTCGTCCCCACCTCGAGCCTGCCCCCAAAGGTCACGCTGCCCTGTGAGCGCGCTGCAGTGGTGTTTGGGGAGGTTGGATGCAACTCAACATCAGAGCCGTAGGACTCTGGAAAACGGTAGAAATGTCACGGCTGCTGCTGTCATAAATCTTTCTCTTAGGAGCATGAGCAAGTGCACAGCTGTACCCTTGCTGTACCCTTGCAGTCCTCCAGAGTGGTTTTGTGCCTGCTCTCGTTGACTCCTGCTGCCAGCGGTGCCAGTCCTGGCTTGATCACCCTTCCCACTGCTCAGCCTCCACATGCCAGCTCCCCGAAGTGTCCCATCCTGCTGCTGCACGGCGGCTTTGCTTCCCTTCCCCAGCTCCCTCTTCTCCTGAAGTGCCCAGAAGCGGAAGGCGGATGGTGGTCAGCTCGCTGGGAGGATGCTCCATCAGCCTGCCCGGGCACTGTCCCCCTCAGCTTAGTCACGGGCTGGTACCTGGTGCTGCGGGGTCTCTGCCCTGTCCTCCCCATACCTCGTCACCATTCAAAGTGCAAGGCCATGGAGCACGTGCAGCAACCCAGCCGGGTGGGCTGTGGGCTCTCAGAGTTGAGAGAGAGGCACGCGTACATAGAGAACACTTAGGTATTTTGTAAAGTACAGTAGAGGAGGATCCAAACCTTGCCACTTGCAGGCTTTCATCTTATGCTAGGTACCAACGTGAAGCTTTTGGTAAGCTAGTCGTCATTGCCTGGATATTTGTAACCTGTTAAACCCTGACAGTAATGGACTCTTGCGTATAAGCTCAGAGAGCAAGAGGTACAAAGATCATGTTTCTTCTGATGTCTAGTTTTCCTGCAGCTTTAATTGTGAGCAGCACCTAATCGCTATCAGTCAGCTGTCAGATGCAACTCTGGGAAAGGAAAAAGCATCTGAGGACAGCTGAGAATTAAAAGGAAACGTGCAAGTCGCTTAATCACTGGGGTGCGCCAGGCTTTGAGGTGTCTTTCTCTTTGCATTCTGAAGAACCTTGTTTTATACCTGTCCGCTCTAAAGAATGAATGCCGTCTTTCCCAAGCACTTCTCTAGTGATGGCAGTTGTCTGGGGAGATGAAAACTACACAGACTGACACAGTTGCTGATATGAAGAGGCTTTGAATGATGCGCTCTCCACTGTTGTAATAAAATGAAGAGGTAGAGTCCAAAATCTGTGGTAGCTGGTTCCGAATATGTGAAAAAGCTGCGCAGACCAAGTCAGGCAGGACAGCTTGGAGAAGGTAGCAGAGCATCCTTCACCTCTTCTACTTAGTACAGAACCACAGGGGAAGGCAACTGGCACCTCACTTTTGGTTTTGGAAAACCTTCAAATATCCAGCCAGATACTTGATCCGGTATCAGTTGTCCTTTCAGTTTGCATTTTGGGAATGAGAACATAGGCAATCCTAAGCCTCAGGATTAGACGCTTGGTCGGGAAAATGCTTCCCTGCTCAGCAAAAGTTGTAGCATGTGTTTACCTCCTCTCTCTGGGCAGATTTAAAATGGAGTGCTCTCAGCTGCTGGCATTGAAAGGACTAACTGGGTGCCTGGTGTTTTACTCGGTGTTGGGATCCATTAGCCACATGGTGTTTGGCGATATACATCAGTGATTTAGACATCTGTGGGAAAAATCAATGGAACACCAAGTCCTAATTCACTTACGTACTTAAACAAATGTACCCTGGAGATGTTCAATACGCTCTGCTTTGTTGTGATGAATCTTCAAATTAGGCTGGCCCAAACCTTTATAAGTGTTATTAATAGCGTTGCATTAATATTTTATACTGATATGCATAATCAGGTGTTTCTTAATTTAAATTCACGTTAGAGTGATGTAAATGAATTCCCACCATACTGGCTGGTGGCACTCCATAATTCCAGTTTGCCTGTGTAGCATGTCACTGTTTTGCAAATTAAGGATTGTTTTGCAAATTAGGGATTCTGGGACTTTGAGTTTTGATGCTGCCAAAATGGAACTCAAAAGCTTTGAGATGCACTGTAGTTAATAAATCAGGAGACTAAAGAGGGAAAAAGCATCACTCCTGGCTTGTTCTTGTTTTCTAACATCTACCCACTTTTTGGAAGTCAGGTTTAAGTTCTTACTGTACAAAAGGTGACCATGAGTTCTTATTCTTGCGAGGAATGTAAAAGTAATGGTTTCAGGTCTTAAACGTTTGTTCTCCTTTCAAGAGTGGTTCCTCTGCAATCGTTGCCCCAGAGAAAAGTATGAATAATCTCTTTTTTTTAAAAAAAAAAAAAAAGGGGGGGAAAGAAAAAAAAAAAACTGTAGGTGGGAGAGAGCTGCTGAGTAAGTAGTCCTAAGAAAGTGAGCTAAAGCCATCAGCAGCTAGAAAGAAAAAATAAACTATTATCTTATAGACATTAACCGTGGTTCCCTATTCAGAGGGAGAGAGACTGGAAGAAATGTAGTGTTAAGGTATACAAAAATCATCTCCTCAGGGACAAAGATTGAAGGATATGTAGTGTGTTGCCACAGTTTGAGGGAGAAAAGAATTTCTTGTTTGATTGAGAAGTTGCTGAAAGGAAGAAGAATAATAGCTTTGGATGTAGGGTCTCTTCAAGAACTAGTTTGATAACATCCTGCTGTTCTTGGGGGGAAAAAAGAACCCTGTGTTGGGATAAGTAAGATTAGGAAGTGACCTGAAGACAGACTTTGGAGGGCTTGATCTCATCCTGCTGAGGGCAGTTGAAATAAACCCTTCCACTGGTTTACATGGGGCAGGATCGCATCCTATACCTGGAGCAGTCAGTCACTGTGATTTCTTCCCTCTCCTAGCAAGGAGCTCAAGTCCAATTTAAACTGCTTGTTCCATTGAGCCGGGGCATGATCTTCTGGTGCCTTTGTGCGCACTCCAGACCAGAGCGCGTTGGAGAACCACGTGCCGTGCTTATGTGAGCAGGACCGGTGAGGTGAAGTCAGTGGCCATGCGGCAGGAATGCGTCCACTGCAACGGGATTCAGGAACAGGAACTCAGGTGCTCTCTGTGGTCTTCTGCATGAACGTGGTGCCTCAGCAGAGGACAGAGCCCTGGGTAGCTCTGGTATGTAATTAAGAGGTGCTTCGAAAGTGCCTCAGTCCACTAATGACAAGTCCTTTAATTGCTGAATTCATTTTTCTGGGTGACCGGTAAAGCAGTTTGAGATGTTACTTTACAAGTAACAAGTTGATGTGTACATGTGGAAACTAAGCCAGTGAGAATTTAAATGTTCTAATAAAGATAAATAAAAAGCAGAACATTTAAAAGAAGCTTATTTCTGTAATAATGTGAAATGTTAAGCACAGATTTACAAGCATAAATAAGAACTCGGGTCACAAAATAGGCCGAGACATTACACCAGCACCATTAAATAGATGAAAGAGCAGCAGTCAATCTAGTATATAGTTTTCCTTTGCCTCCTCTGAAGCCAGTGAAATTATACTGCTTTAGGGACACTGTTTGAAGAGAAATCAGAAATATCCGCTTCCTGCCATGGCCAAAATGGACCTTCCACCACGGGTGTCTCGGGCTGCAGCACCAGCCCCCTTGTCACTATTGCCCTGGTGTTTGGGGCATCACGAAATTCAGCTGTTACAGGGCGGTGAAAATGATGAGGAAAATATGATGGTGATGACCAGGGAGTTTAATTCTCGTCCTGCTGAAATCGATGGCTGTTTGAATTGCAGTTGCTAAATTCCTGCCTACTCCAGGAATTTCTGAAACTCTTTTTATTCCAGCTTCTTTTTAACCATGTGGGTGCTGGTTTGCACACTGACTCCTGGAGAGGAGCAATATCATTCCAACATTGCTTGGGGCTAGTGGAAGTACTGCTTGTTTTGTAGCTCTGCAGGGCATCTCTTGTTTTCTGTGCTCTGAGTTGGTGCCGGTAAAACAGCTCAGGTAAAATCCTTGTTCTGTTCTGCTAAAACTACCTGGGAAGCACTAGTTTTGGTCATCATCTATTCTCCCATCTGATCTCCTTTCGCCCCTCCTTTAGGACCAGGCACTGACACTTTGCAGTTACCTGGATATCGCATGTTCTCTATACATGTACCCCAGTGGTCTTGCGGTGGCTCTGTTTATCAGCAGCTGATGCAGGCATAGTAGAGAAACATCTACGGCATGTTTGAGCAGTTCCGCACTTAAGGCTTTATACATAATAATAAGGGAAAATGGGTAAGCAAACTCTCATCTTGTTTTACAGATCTCTCATGCCAGCTTGTTATTTTCTTTTTTTTTGCCTTTGGAGACTTGACCAGAGCTGGAACATTACAACATGTTTTATGTTGCAGAGACACTTACATTTCATCTCGCTTTTCTTTTTTTTGCAAGTGAATGCTTCCTATTTCAAGGCCTGTTCCAAAATCCACCTGGGATTTTCACTCGTGTAAAATCACCTTCAAGTCCATAGGAGTTTAACTGGAGAAATTAAAGTTGTTGAAGAGAGGTAATTTAGGGAAGTCCCTAACCATTTAAGAAAGCAACATGCATACAGGGTAAAGGATTCCCAACACAGTGAGGTGCTACCTGCTATATAAATATATATGCTGCCACAGGTCTTTCCTTTTGGAGCCTCTATAGTGTTTGCCACAGCGTGGCTACTGAAATGCATTTAATTCCTAGATACCAGCACAGGTTTTCCCAGTATAATTTGTAGAACTTTTAGGCTTGGGATTTCCTCCTTCTTTACTACAGTGGCATGCTATAGACTTTGTCTGTGCTTGGCAATGTAATGTCTGTTGCTTATTGACGATGGAGCTGATCTAGAGTAGTACTGCAAGGCTGCTGGTGGGCTCAAAGTGAACAGAGCAGCTTTGGGAGCCCCTGAAGGGCTCCTAAGCAGAGCTCGGTCCGGTTCAGAGGAGTGTATGGAACTGCCAGCGAGGTGCTGTGGGAATGTCACCAGGGAGGAACTAATAAGAACAAATGAGCTGTCCTTCACAGAATAGTATTAACAGCGTGGTTTGGTAATATAACTTAGCGGCAGTGGTGGCAGAGCTTTTTGATGTCTGGTTATTGTGAGAGGTGTTGCTACCTGTCAGTAGCAAGTTTGTCACTGGAGCCAACAGCTCCCCATTGCTGCCCTGCAGTGTTTGGTGATTAAAACAAACTATTACATCTCTTTGAAAGGAGCCAAAAGTGTATGTAGAGGGATAAATGTATTTACTTGAAGGTCAGAAGAAACTGGAGTATCATTGTGTGTGATCGCTGTATGTGAGCTTACCCAAGTACTCTCAAGCTGAGCCCAAGGTCTTGCGTCTGTGCAGTGTGTGTTCTCCTAAGGCATCCTCCAACTAAAAAGTCGAGAAATGGAGAACTCGCTGTATTGCTTGGCTCAGTGTTCAGAAGTAACGCCTTGTTTCCCAAACGAATTTGTCTGGCTTCAGTTCCCAGCCATTAGTTCTTCTTGTGTAATTTCCCTGCTAGACAAAAGAGACTGTAAGCACCCAGTGTTTGTTTGTTTGTTTTCTCCCTGGAAAAGTGCTTACACTGTGTAAACTAGTCACTTGTCAATCTTCTTTTTACAAGCTAAATGTATTGAGATTCCTGTAGTCTCACTCTATGGATTTTTTCTCCAGTAGTCAAGGTTTTGAGTCAGTTTTCTATATTCTCTCCAGTTTTTCCAAGACAAGACAAGAACACACTGTATGCTAACAAAGGTCTCGCGAGTACTGTTTACACTTCCCTACTTCTCCTTGTTGCCCTCCAGTATTCGTATTTAAGGACTAAATTAGCATTTTCATCCGGCTGAGATCATAATGGGGGCTCGTGTGTATGTAGATATCTGTATGCAGTCCTTTACAGTAATGCAGATCCTTTCTGGAGTTGCAGGTGCATTCCCCTTCCTGCAAGTAGATTTGCATTTATCGTCTCTAAAGGTCTTGTGTTTGGCTACATTAAAATATACTTAATTGGACTGGACCCAGCTTGCTGATGATCCATACCATTTTCACTGCCTTGTCTTCCTCACGACGTATCACTAAGCCACTTCGTCACCTGCAAATACGTGGGCAAGTGATGTTGTGTTTGCTTCCAGAGCAGTGCTAGCGCTCATCTTCGCAACCCTTCCTGTGGAGCGCCCGCGCTCAGGGCTCAGTCCCAGCTGACGGAGCGTTCACACCCACAGTGGATGTCCCCTTGCCCTGTAATTTCTTCATCTGGAAGAAGTCACAAAATTTGAGAGTTTTGTTCCATGGCTGGAGTGTTAATCTCGTTGTATTGTCATTGTCAGAGCGTGTTAATACAGCCAAGTGAAAACTGTTCCTCGATACAATCTATTGAGTATTTAAAATGAATTAAATTACACTTTTAAAGCATCTGAAAGATGTGATACTAAGTCATGATGGATCTTAAAAGAAGGGTTGGCTACCCATTATGTGTTTTGAGGGTCTACTTAAATGTAGATCAAACGAAAATCAGTTAAAGTCAAATATCGATGAGAATATCCTATGGTTTTATTTAAAATCTATCCATTTTTATTGGTATAGTAATTCTTTTTGCTAGTGATGTTTATTAAGGAGAGAAGCAAAGTGGGAACTGGGCATGTCCAAAGTATAAGCTGAAAATTTGGTCAAGGGAACTATGCAGGCAGAAGGAAGAAATTAGGAGATTAAAAATTTGCTAGGTAAAGCCATGCTGCGTTTCTGTGCTATGTGCCTGCAGGTTTAAGCCCTGAAGCGAGGAGAAGGTTTGCAGCTAAGTTCTGTGAGTGCTCAAACTTTTACTTAGCTGGCACACAAAGGCCCTGCTCATCCATATGATCATTTACTTTCCTCCATAAATATTCTGTTTTAAACCTTTTTAGGTAGCAAGAGCCAGGTGTTTAAAAACTAAAGCCATCAATAAAGCAAAATACCCACGTGTATGCAGGTTCACTGGAGACTAACTTGTAGTCAGTGACTATAGTCCTTGAAAATGACATTCTCTCTGCTTCTAGCTTAGTAGCAGCAGGCCACATCTTGTCTGACTTATTGATTTCAGTGGAACTATTGGTATGAATAAGCGAGAAGGCTTTGACAGTACGTTTGGATGCAGTATATAAACTCAGGTTCTGACACACCAAAAAGATCCCTTTCTCCAGTATAATAATTCAAAGCTCTGCGTCTGCTCTCCGGTGGCATTTGCGGGGCTCAGCACGAGGAGGTAAATAATAACACGCTCACCACCATTTATTTTGGGCAGCAAGGAGGCGGAGGAGCGGTGCTGGGTCCCTGGATTGCCTGGACAGGATGCAGCTCGCCGCTTTGGGGCGGCACGGAGCCAAAGTGCCTGGTGAGCCCGCCTGGGCCCAAGCAAAGAGCCCGGGGAAGCTGAGGGTGGGCACAGCAAATGCTTCTGCCGGGGGCAGCACAGGTTTGGGCCGGTGCGTACAGAGAGAGCTAAGCCCTTGTGTTTGCTCCCCAGCTCCCAGGCTTCAGCAGAGCTCGCTAGCTTGGGAGCAGCCCCAGAATCAAGCTACTCCTGCATTTCGGTGTTGCGCAGCCCACAAAATACTACGCCTTCTGCTGGAAGCCTTGCAGGGCTCAGGGCTAGTCAAGCAATTCTGCAAGGGCAAGAAAAATCCAGATGGACGTCGTAGTTCCAGCTCAGCACCCACTGTGCTAGGGATGGGCTGGCTCAGGGCAAATCTGCTCCAGTGTCTCCAGCTCAAGGCTTGATACCAAGGAGCCCAGTGCTCTGCAGATGGGGAAACTGGCACCCACAGACTTGTCCAAGGACACGCAGCAGGCTGGTGGCAGAGCTAGGAATAAAACCCAGATTTTCAGCACTCTTATGTCTTGCTTTATGCATTATGCCCTAAGACACACAGATCATCCTTCTGAGCTTTGCTTTTGTCTTTTAAGCGGGAAAAATAATCACCAGTGTTAGTAGATTGTGAATTTCCCAGATAAACCATACACATGCATGCATTTAGGTGTCTGTATTATTTATTGCTGCCTTTCACAGGCAGAGCCATTTCCGATAAATCCTCCCACTAATATAGTCTGCATTTATACTTCGGTGGTCCCTTTGGCAATGGGTTGCCACTGCCATGATCAAGTTTCCCTTCCTTCCCCCTGGCTGTTGAGTATCACTGAACACCCGCACAAGTCTGTACATTTATTTTTGCAGGTGTACCAGCACACTGTAGTATCTGTACAAAATAAAGCTGTAAATTAAAAGAAACATCAAATCTTTAGTGGGGTTGTATTTTGCAGGGGGAAAAAAAAAGTGACATTAAATGCTTAATGAGGGATTTCTGAAAATTGGCAAGATAGTGCTGGGAAAATTCATTAAAACTTCATTGAAATTCATACGTCCCGTTGCCCTTTTTGGGGTACGCAGGTCCTCCTTTCATCACGCTTAACGTTTTAAGTAAACAGCCGGTAAGTGAAGTATCGTGGGTTGCCAGCAGTACCGCAGCAGCGGCTGGGTCTGCTCCGCTCCCGCAGCAGCCGTGCGGGGTGGCTCGGCCAGCTGCTTGCTTCAGGCCAGCACGGGCCCGCGCTCGGCTCGCCGCAGCGTGTCGGGGGGAGCTTCCAGCAGCGCGCGTGATTCAGGGCGCTGCAGGGCTGCGGCGGGGGAACTGCTCCGGCTGTTGCTCGGACAGATGGCGAGCAGCGCACGGAGCAGGGAGCATGCGATAGGTTGGTGCCAAGCCTGGGACTCGGTTGCCAAATCTCACATGAAGCGGGGCTGTGCGGATGAAATGGAGACATGAATTATAGTTTGTTAATGTTCATTAAAACTTTGGGGGCTTCTAATCCTGCTGGGATGAAAAATTCCAGAGCAAATAGAACCCCCTAGGAACCCGCTGAGTTTTCTACAAATGGCTCCCTCAATCTCTGATTTACATTCGCCTTCTTCCCCCAAAATGTTTAATTGCCAGGTGTTTGATGGCTTCAGGCTCCTGACTGTTATGAAATTGAGAGTAAGCTTCTAGTGTAAACAAAGCCCTCACTTCAGTAATAAACCTAGAAATATTTCTACTCGTTCCACTTCACAGTGCTACAGCAGTCTTGTAGGAGATGCAGGGTAGTTTGACAGATTGTGATAAAAGCAGTAATAAATATGTTACTATTTATACTGTCAAAGTGACCAGATTAACAAAACAAACAATCAAACCAAAAAAAAAAAAAAAACCAAAAAAAAAAAAAAAAAAACCCAAGAGCACTGTCGTAATCTGACTTCCAATATAGAAAGCCTCTCTCCTTTAAGCCTCTTTTTGGGGGATTCTGGCTGGGAACAGAGCTCTGCTCCTATACAAACCGCAAGGTCCTCTGCAGGCAGCAGGAGGGCACTCAGGGGGCAGGAGTGGGGTGTTCTCAGGAAGCTGCTGCTCGAACAGATGGAAAAGCCCCAAGTATTTATGTTTGAAGTCTGAAATTATTCTCTATTTCTTTTTACATTTTGGCTGTCATTTGCGCAACTCAAATTGCACAGTGTTTTGCCTGAAGTGGGGTTCATGCCCTCAGCAGTTTGGGATGAAATCCAGACAGGGAATTCCTGTAAGCTGAGCACCTAAACTTTGAGACACTGAAGAAAGGGAACCTTGGCCCTGGAGAACATTTAGACCTAGGCGGTGGTGGGCTGTAAACCAAGGCACAGATGGACCCTGCAGCAGCGTAACTGATGAGGTTTCCGGGAGTTCCTGCAGCTTTGACAAGATGTGGCCCGTGGTGTGTCTGCACTGCAGGGGAGAAGCGTGTATTTGCTCATTTTATTGGCAATGCTTCCGGTTGCATAACTGTGTTTGGTACGTAGCGATGGAAGAAGCTAGCCGGAGAATCATTCTTCATATGTAATGGAAAGTTTTGCAAGTAAAGCACTGAATTTCTTTAAGAAGCATGATGAGTAACTGGGAGGAACGCTAATTTCCCAGCTGGACTTGGGAGCTCTGTTGCATTGGAGATCATCGTCACTGGCAGAGCGCGCCAGTGCTAATTGTCCACGCAACTAACTTAGAAAACGAGGTAGACTTTCAAACAAAAGTTAGAAACTGCAACTGGATGAAAGGCGAATGTTTTGTTGTGCTCACAAAAGCCCTTTGGAAATGTACTGTTCTGAGCTCAAACCATGTGTGGTGTCCAGGGATGGATTCAATCCCCTGCTTTTTCTTGCTATTTGGATGTTATGTTTGTTACACTGAGACACGTGACATTTGGAATTGACTCTGGCTTTCTATCTTTAAAAGTAACAAGGCTTTCTTGGCTGCTGATACTGGCTTTGTTGTAAGTTTCTGCAGCTTGCACTTTTCTACAAAGCTTCTCCTAAGCAGTAAGGTGTTTTTTGTTTTTGTTTTTTCCTTTGTTGTTGTTTTACTTTTTTGTGTTTTTTGTGGGTTTTTTGGTTTGTTTTTTTTTTTTTGAAATTCAGTCAGTGCCTGCTTTTCTCTTGGGTTTATTTTCTTTATTGCGGCATTTAAGACTCAATTCACCCATCTGAGCAATGGGAATACTTCTCGCCACAGCAACAGAAATGAACAATTATCTCAACTATGTGGGAAGCATTCTGTATGCTCCAAACAGACATTTTATTCCTCACAGAACATCATCTGGTAGGGTTCCGTATTCTAAAACCGTTACCGTTTTTATACAAAACAAGCTATTCTTTTGATTTGTTGCCCTGCAAAGTTCCTTGGCAGGGAAACGGTTGTGTGTTCAGCAGGGACAGTTAAAGCTATTACAGCCTGGAACTTGAGGCCAGGCTTGGAACTGCTTCGTGTTTACATCTCGTAGAGGGAATGTGTTGTCCCCGGGTCTGGGGGTTATAATGGAAGACCTTCAGATATAGGAGATTAAAGTGAAGTTTCCTTAACCTTGATGCAAAATGGAAATCCTGATTTGCTTCTTCACATTTTATTAAGGTCAGTGGTGCAAATACATACAACAGCTGCCTTTGGTTGTGCTCATTCTGCTGGAATTGGTCACTCAGACGTTATTACAAACTGTTTCTGAAAATGCTTCCTCAACACCCTTTCTGCCCATCCTAGCTGGCAGGAAGAAGCCATTGCCCATGTTGTCTGGTAGAAAAAAAGCCACCCCCCAGAAGCACAGTCTCCCTATACTAGGGCTTCATCCTTTGAGCTAAGTCACCATTGCCAGTTTGAGAATGTCAGACAGCAACTTTGAGGAACATTTAAATATACAAATATTTGCCTATGTGAAAATTGTAAATTTGTTCAGAAGAAGTTACATTTGTCCTTACCTTAGGCTAAACCAAATTGCAGCGCAGAGTAATTTATTACAAACATGATATTTAGTGGCAGTTAAACCCATTTACAAGCTGATCTGGAAAGCAAATTCTGTAATTGCACACATGGTTGTTTACAAAGGTCTTGGCATAGCAAATAATATTAAGAGGATAACTAGTAAGGGCTGAGGAGTACTTGTTCTGAATAAATATGACTGGCTGAATAAGGGGGTGAAGTTAAATTAGTGGGGCCTCTCTAATTTAATCTCATCTTCCAGTAAAAGAGAGACCCAGCTATAACATGAACTACCAGAACTTACTACTATGTGCAGAGGAAAGACATTTACTACTCATTTAATCTGCATTCAGATGAAAAGACATTTGCCTTATTATTTTTAATTCCTTCATAAATTTGGAATGATATTGCTTCCATGACCTTGTTATAATTAGCAGTAGCTATTTCTTGTTAATGAGCTATTACCTGCAAATCCATATAATTCATCTGACAGGCTGACAGCCTGACTAATTAACAAGGTTTGACCAGCATCTCAAGCCCTCTGCAAAAGATTTTCTCCTCTGACACTAAAAAAAAATGTTCTCTGAGGTTCCATATATAAATGTATCAAACACTGTAAATGGTTTTTGCAGAGAGGTTACAAAATCACCCTGCCAAGAAGTTTGTCTGTAACATTCATCCAGAATAGCAGCCGTTCTCTAAAAATCCTGTTTTGCACCGCATTTGTCCTGTGATTAAAACTGTGCTCACAACAATGATGTTTATAAATCCCAAGCAATCCATAGTGTCACTTCTACATGGCTTGCAAAAGAAGACTTTAAAATAGAAAACACAGCCACCCTGCATAAAGAAGCCTCTAGACCTCTCTGCTGGCAGAAAACAAACAAACTTTTGAGAAGGTATTTGCACGTTTCCAACAAATGTTGCCACATCAGCTTTTACAGCCTGATCAGTCAGACCTCACAAGAACAGGAGTTTTCTGCACTTCGGTGGAATTTGGATCTGGCCCTGGCCCTTCTTGGCTGTGCATTCCTACCTAGCCCATCTTCATCGCCTTGTCCCTTACCCATGCATGGAACAGGAGATCATTTCTCATTTCAAGGAGGTGTTTTTTAGGTGGCATTAAGGCAGGGTTTCATGGCATGATGGTCAGAAAAGCTAAGACATCTTGTAATGTGGCTGCCTGGTGCTGCGCTTGCACGAGGAGGCTGTGTTACGGCTGCTGGTAATTCCTGGCTTTGCCCCCTTCATTTCTTGGTGATGCTTTGTGTGACTGTTTAATGTGTTGCGAGTGTATCTAGAAGCTCTTCTATAAGGAGGCGAGATCCGCTTATAAAGGGTGTTGTCCAGATGCGTAAGAAGATGCTGCCCACCACAAAGAATGCCCCAAACTGAGGGGTGTTCAGGGGATACCCACTGCTTATCCTGGACATCACAGGACTTCATAGAGCTGATGGGGTTAAAAGACTTTTTCTCCTATGGAATTCCCATGGAAATAAATTTAGGGTTATTTATATTTCCAGTGATGAGTAATTGGTAAATTCAGGTGGATTCAGCTTTGTTGTTCCCTTGGGGAAAATTCATCTATACTTACCTACAGTTCAGGTAAAGATTTACGTTCTGATTGGAAAGCGGGGGCTTCCATCTTTCTTACCCCGTTTGCTCTCTTTCTCACCGCTGTTTTGCTTTATACCTCTCTTGTATCCTATTGTAATACAGAGGAGATCTGTAACGTCTCCTACTGATGTTATTGTTTCTTTTTTTACTTCCCAGAGGAGAAACTTTTTGACAAATCAGTGACTGTGGCACACTCCTTCCCTTGTGAATCAGCAACAGATGTTCTCACCAGTCTGCTTCCTCTGGCGAGTGGCATCCTCACCATAAGCAAGAACGATACGCTGCAACCCTGCTGTAACTGAGAGCTGTCCTATTGTGGTAGTGTCCATGCAAAATCCCACTGGAGTCCGTGCTTGCTTTGACCTCAGTCCGGGTAGTTGTGGTGTAGCCCGTGTCCGTAAAGCAGGTGACCTGGGTTCGTTGCAGCAGCGTGAGGATTCCAGTACCCTGTCCCCAGCAGTGTTTCTGTTGGCCTGGCACAGGAGCCTTAGCGTAAAAGAGACCTGTTGGTGCCATGAGACGTAGCCCAAGGCCTCCGTTTAGCAAGTCTTTTAAGCACACAAGTATGCCATTGATGTTGGCACTTAAATTTACACACTTTTAAGCATTCTGGTGAACAGGGACTTCAGGGGAAGTTGTTCTTCTATGGAATAGAAATCATGTGAAACTCTGGAAGGAAGCTATCAGCAAAAACATTTATAGCTCTCAAGGTTTTTTTTTAATTGTATTTGGCTCTGGGAAGGTCTTCAGCAGAGTTTTTGGGCTTTTAGACCAAACAACACTCTGACCTCACACAAACTGGGTGCCACCCTTGCTATCTAATGGGGGGAAGATTTTGTTTGGGGACGTGGCATCATTTATAAGAATTTTAGGCCTTAGAGTAAACATAATGAACTGCCTGCGTTTCAAGGAAGAAAATGAGGAATAGCACCTGGGGCTGTGTGGGCTCTCCGCAGACGCCACTTCAGCACAGCAGTGCGTCCTGTGCCAGGGATGCAGAGCTGAACACGGAGCAGCTGTCAGCCTGCAGAGCCGGCAGCGGGAGCGTGTTCCTCTGCGGGAACCGCGCTGTCCTCAGTCCCGTAGGCTTCCGAGTATTGCAGATGACATGCAGATTAACTTGAGTGCAAGCGATGGCAGCTCTCTGCTGATGAAGGTAAGAGGCAACAAACGTGTCTTTCGCTGATGGTTTCCAATAGGTAGAGCACACGCTTAAAGCACTATTAGGTTATGGGAATATGTTGTGGAACAGATGAACTTCCCCGTATGACAGGGGACAGCGTGATGAATGAGAGACTCACCGCTGATGGCTACTAGGACTGAGAGTGTGCTTCTTGGATAAATATGCCATTAATCTTCTCACGAGGCACGTTGCTATTGTAGAGCACCAGACATGTCAGCATAGGAATACCATCAAAATCCAGGTAGTGAAGGCTCTGAAAGACAGGCAAGCTTTGGTGCTAGCATCATTTCCACCTCCAGCTTCAGCCACCTACTTGGTGAGTTATTGTTATTGTATTTGTAAGTAACTCTCTGCAGACAATTTACATCTTAACCAACGCAGCACATTTGCTTTGTGACAGCTTTAGCACCCTGATTACGTATAATCTGTTCAGGCCGTAGGGAAGAACTGCTGCTCGTCTTATTCCCTCATCACTCACGCGCCCCTCCTGTCTCTCGCCCTGCTCCGGCAGGCAGCAGGAGGGGAGGCAGCCTTGCACTCGCTCCCCTCACCCTTGGCTTGCAAGGGGGAGCATCCCAGATTCATGGCATGACACAGAGAAACCACAGGACCCACCCAGGGTAACCTAATCCCTTTCTGCCCAGGGTTTTGCCCTCAAGGGAGATTTGTTTTCTAGAGCACTACTGTCTGTTCAGGCAGGACACAACCTCATGTGCTTTAAAGCTATGTTTATAGAGGACGAGACCTAAGCAGCTTTTACCTAGCTCCTAGGTTCACGAAGAGCCAGAGCTCCAGCAGCTCCCGCTCAGCACCGCAGGTACGGGTGTCAGTACATTGTCACCATTCTCCCTGTGCAGGGGGGACTAGCTGTGTAATAGCCCACAGCTCCAGAAGGCTTAAGACATCTGCCTTACAAAATATGGGAAAAACATGAGACAAATACTTAGTGTTCTTTCAGACAGCAAAACACATATCAAAGATAACTGATTTAGGCTCTGGAAAAAGGATGACTCAGTCTCTGTCCAAATACGTACTGAGTCTAAGAAGTTATTATATAGGTAATAACAAGGGAAATTTTTATCTGGATACATTTTAAACCAACAGGAAAAGTATATTCTGTCCATGTCACAAGCTGACTTTTGTGTGACATTTGGTAATAATTGTGCTCCTATATTAACAAGGAGAATGATTGCTAATTGCAATTGTGTGATAATATATGCTGCTATCAGTATTTATGTGCAATTGGTCACAATCTCAGATGATAAAATGATTCTGCTCCTAGATGCTATTATGGAGAGGCTCAGTGTGTCAAAACAGGCTGTGGAGACATTGGTAGGGTATGACCATCAGCGGCTGTGAAATGCAATGCAACCTGCAGCTCAGGAAGTCCTTATAATGCTGATTGCTGAAGGGATGAAGTGCATTTCAGGGGAAGGATCGTTGTTTTCCTTTGGCATTCGTCCCAGTTACTGTCAGAGAAAAGATAGGAGGATAGATGAACTTCTGGCCTGATCCAGTATGGCTGTTTTTATGTCGCAAGGATACTGTTAATTATTCAAGAGCAAAGAAGATAGTCTTTAGAGTAGTATGGCATCGGTGAAAAATGGTAATAGACTTGGACAACTGCACAGGTTTTGACTGAGGTGCTGCTGATTTAATAAGCAGTCAAGACCTAATGGAGTTCACTGTCACTCCAAACACACTTTTAAAGTGTGGCTTTAATTTTGGAGTAAGACCTCTCCAGGCTGAGAGCAGTGCACTGTATCATTTGTTAGCAAAGTGCCATGTATACTAGTAAGTGCATCTGCGAAGAACTTCATGTGGAAGTGAAAGATGGCAAAGACTTTAAAAGCATTAATGAGTTGGAAACAGGTCAGCAACAGAGTCCTGGCTTGTTAAAAATGTCCTCTTGGTTCAGAATAATTGCAGTGTTAGTTGGGCAGACATTCTCAGAGCAGCACAGCAGACTCAGATGAACTGGAGAATTAGAAATGAATCGCAAAAGGTCCACTACCTTCTGCTGCTCACAGGAGGATGGGGAAATGTCCATTTTTAGCATTACCAACCAAAGTGATGCTTTAATATTTGTACAGCTTTTTAAAATGCAAATCTCCCCTTTAAGAATGGGTTCATCCATCTGAAATCCTTATATGTAAAATTATATTGGGCTACATCTTCAGCTAGCTAATGTAAGTTCCAGGGAGTTGTCTATTTACAGCAAATGAGAATCTGTCTCATTTATCTTACTGCTCTGCTAAGAAAGCAGCCATATCATTCTAGACCTTCCCTCAGGCCAGAACTGCCAAGAGAACTCTGAAAAAGGGACAATTTACTGATAAGCAGATTTTCATTCAAGCCTGGGGACCACTTTTGTATTTGTTTGTTCCTCTTCTTAACCTAAAACTAATTTAAGGAATTTCATGTTTTGTATTTTGGATAACTTTTCTTCTGCAGATAAATTGCCAAATTGACCTTTCCCCAAATCCTATTAGTGACCTCTACATTTTAAGGAGTAATAGGGTTTCTTCCTATCTGTAGAACAGGAAAAAAAAATATCAAACAATGTGTGCAGAGTCATGAGAAAGAAGATTTCATTAGATGTGTGAAATTCTAGAGATAAGAAATGTGCTGGGATTAGATTTGGACAACAGCACTTCAGTAGTCAAGTCTGCAGGAAAAAAAAGCCTGAAAAACAAAAGCTATTTAAAAAATAATCTTTTTGCTAAAAGTCTTCGTAGGTCCCCTGGGTTTTACTGTTTCTGTCTAAATGAAGATGTGGGTCATCTTGCATCGCTTAGATGGAGTATATCGCATAGATGATATCTGCTGGGAGCAGTTCCCACTAGAAGTTGACCCAGTCGTGCAAATTCTCCTTTATTTGGGGATTTTTCATGCCACTAATCCAATCAACATTAGTCCACAGGCTCTCAGAGCTTAAGGAGAGACAGGATCGTTAGTTCACTTGACTTCATCTTTTGTGCATTATAGGCAATTTAATTTTCAGTAACGCCTTGCCTTGAGCACAACATAAAGTGTTTAAAAAATTATATAGTTCAGGAAGACAGCTGGCCTTGGTCTGAAGGTGTTGAGAGCTGGAGAATTCACTGTTTCTCAGAGTCACCTGTTCCAATTGCTGTTCACATTCACTGTTCCACATTGCTGCTTTCTTTGCAATGAAAACTTCTTGCTTCACCTTTCGGTTCTTGAAAAGCCTTCTCTCCTGTACTAAGAAGTCTTCTTGCACTGTCTTGCATTTCCTCCCAGTGAAATCCTTGTATACTATAGCGTAGACATTTCTCGATCCTCCTTTTGACAAACTGAACACAGCGGTACTTTCATTTTTCTGCAAGGCCTCTCCCTGGCCCTTCCAAGTGTTCTGCCTGCTTCCCTTTCTCAGCTGGTAGCAAGACCAACAGCTCAAGACTCAGTGACTGCAACAGAACCAGCTGCATAATTAAGGAAATTTTCACAGAATCGTGACCGAAGACGGTAAATCGAGGCTTTGGCTAAGTAGGTAGAGTGGCATTGATGACGAATTCTGTCGGATACGATGGGAGCCGGACTGTGCCTTTGCACAGGCGAGTGAAGAGAAGTGTTGTTCAGCACTGGATGCTGCCAAGTAGTATAATTAAATTTGCTGCAGTCAGCCAGTCCACATTTGGCATACAAAGAAATTGCACACAACTTGCTGAAATGTAATCACTGAGTCACATCATTGAGTGCTTAATCTCTAGGAAAGTTAACTTTTTCGGCACAGGGTAGAGCACATCAGCAGGATTCTTTCTTGTTTATTCCCAGGTGCTGATAATGCCTTCTGCTCTTCTTGCAAGGGAGATTGTGGGCAATGCTGTGGGAGCTGCTTTGATGTCATATCACATTGCTTTTACAAACACATCAAAAATGCAAAAGCACAGTTTGTTTTCTTTAGCTCAACAAAGGGGCAAGTACACTTAAATCGGAGAACTTGCCAATACCAACATCTGAGTGTGTAGGCTTCATGATTAGACAGATCTTTGGGGGCTTTAAAACATGGTGCCATCTAACGAAATCCTCAGACACACCACGTTCCCCTTACTGTACTTGGCAGGAATCTGTTAAACGAGCAACTCTTCCTTTGGCAGCTGTGCCGGTAATTTCATAAAATGAAAAGGCTGTGCCAGTATTTACTGACCGCACAGCTGCATTCACAGGCAACGTTACAAAGTCATTCCTTGACATGCCTCCTGTGATAGTCGGGCTCCTGCTCTGTTCTAATTTCCTTGATGCCTGCTTCCCAATGTGTGATGTTCCTTTGAAACATCGCTACTTATTCATTTGACAGTTGCAATGTCAATGACAAGGAAACATAGTAAGTGGCTGTAGCTTTGTAAAAATAAGTTGGAAGTGAGAAAGTCAAAGTCCTTGTAGAGTTTTGAATCTTCAGCTCTCTGCTCTACCCCAGGAAGTATTGAGATTTTGCCCATCTGAAGACCCCAGAAATGATTTTGTATGTTTGAGTCATGTACATTAGAGGGTCATTGTCTGTCCTTCAACATTAATGCTTTTTCTGACAAATCAGCAAGGAAATGAGGAGACTTGAGCCTGTAAGGCAACAGTGGTATTTTTGCTTCAGTCACTTGATTTGGCATTTGTTTTTCAGAGGCTCTGTCCAAAAAAACATCCCTGCTGTTAGCCTCTTTTGACGCCAAGTAGAGCTTCTCACATATATTTCTGTTTGTTCTGCTTGATGCTTGATAACTCTCAAGCATCACCCTGAAAGTGAGAACAGGCCTGTCTAAAGGAGAAGTTTGTCTGTGATTCTGCTTTTGGTCTGAAAAGCAATGAAGAAGATTTTCCAAGTCCCTTCTTTGTCACTTCAAGCCAGTCTCACCCTATCCACCCAGAGCACTTGCAATTTAACCCCAGGCAGAAATTCTGATGGTCTTCAGTGTCCATGGGTATTCACTATTCTGCAAACCTCTATGGGCTATGCAGGCTAAAACTGAAGCTTTTGCATGGAAGAGAATCGGGAGAGAATGAGGTAACTGGGCAGACATGACTTAGGCAACTATAAATGATCATAGGAGACCTTTCATCTTGTTCCTCATGCTTTGGACTTAAAGGTTTTTTTAACAAAATGGAAGCAAGGAGCTCTAAACATAGTTGAGAGGTTTGTGTATCAGATTTCTGTTCACCTGCAACTGGACAGTCATTATCTGCTTTCAAAACACTGGCAGCAAAGCCAGCTAATGAGCCTCTTTTTTCAGAGAAGAAAAGGAAATCAAGCTACATTTTCTACATTCTTAAATCCTTTTGAGGATTCTATTCTGAGTGAGACCCTGATGAAATGCAGAATTTTCAAAGTACTGGCAGTTTAGAAATAAGAACACAGGACAGTCTAACAAGTAGCCAGATTGGAAGGTAATCTCATGGATGGCTTTTGTGCCTACTCAGACCCTTCCTGCCAGAAAGGCAGTAGTGGTTTTAGATGAGATTTGTGATTCATGTGACCAAAAAACATTTTCTTTCATCTGGGTAGTAGGGTTCTGATCACAAAGGTCAGTTCTGAAGATGCAAACACAAATGAATGAGAAATGCTGTGCTTTCCTAGACCTCTTCAGAAATATTAGTTCAGGATGCTAACACAAACATATTGGCTATAGTTTTGTTTTTTGGAAAAACAGTAATATAGAATTCTCTTTTTTCTGTTATCCCCCCACTGATTGACTCTATCGATTTTCTTAATAAATGGGTTCCTGAAGCACTTGTTTAGAATGCCAAGGACAGCTGCTGAGTGCTGTTGGTACATCCCTGTCTATCCCAAGAAGAACATGCACAAGCCTGGTGGTGGTACTGAAATAATAACAGTAACAATGGGTCCAAATCACAGAAGGGATGAGCCTCTAGAGCAGCTCTGCAAGTCTGTGTGAGCTTTGTGTGTGTGCTGAGGGTGCAGAAGACCAATGGATGATAGGTGTGTAAACACGGCGTGTGTATAAATTCCAAGGGAACTGTCAATAAGAGTGTCAGTGCACCCTTACTAATAGCCTACTAATTGTTTGCTGGTTTCTATTGATCTTTAAATTGCATAAAGCCAAGATCAATTTCCTGAGTAATGCTTCTGACATTTGTAAGCAGTACCCAATATAATAACTGATCTTAGGTCGTCTTCTCTGGAACTGACAACGTTGTAAATGTCCACTGATCAATACATTCCCAAATAACGCTTTAGTGATACCTCTTGGAGGAAGCTGTATGTCTCATAGAAGCTATACGCACCACAAGGAGCTTTTCTGAAAGTGCAGAATGAGGAGACCCTCTTTTCTCTGACCCTCACATGTATCCATCTCTGTAATGTTGTTGCTTTCCCTGGGCCCATTTAAAACAAAAACAAAGAAAAACTAGCACCTGTATTTAAGAATTGAGTCTTTTAGAGAAGAGCTTGGTGGGGATTCTGAAAAATCTTCAAAAAAACACATTCATGTTTGGATTAGGCAGTCAATTACATTATGGTTCAGTGTGGGTTGTTTGTGGTAATTTTCTCAACCAGCACCATCTTGGCATGAATTCTCCTGGGACTTCCTCATCCCCAGCCATCCAATCTGACAGTGAAGAAGAGAGGGATCAGTCATGATTCCTTCCATAGAACCATTCCCCAACCCCAGGCTGAGAGCACCTGATCTGATTGCCAGTTGTACTTCCTTGCAGGGAGCTAAAACATTACACTATTCTTTACTATTGGCAACTTGAAAAGTTGAAGGAAAAACAAAAAAAAGTCAGGCTCCAAAAATACATGAGATAGTTTGAAAATATATATAAATGCCAGAATGGTCTTCAGGCATTGCTAGGCACTTCTTCATACTTGAATTAGATCACTGAACTTCATATTTCTCTGTAACCATCAGGATAAAACCTGGCATTCTCCTCTGGATCTGTGCCTCAAGGAGACAGAGCACTAGAGCATGTCTTTGCAAAATCTTATGCAGCAGGGCCCCACAATACAGTTGCAAGAGTGGCATGGGTACTTTTCCCTATTCTGAAACTTCAGCATTACTGGCTGCTCGACAGAGCAGAGATTTAAAGCACAGTTGTTTCTGCCCACTTGTCCCCAGCTCTGGCTGGGTCAGCGAGGTGGGTGAAGGAGAGGGTGGGTGTCTGAGGTGCACAGGAGCACTAAGGGAGGTCTAGGCATGGTGCTGTCCCAGCCTGTCTCCTCCTCATTTGCTGACAATGGTTTGTTTTTCTCCTGATGGGAGAATAAGAGTTGCAAATGGAAAAATGCCTCCAGCCTGGTCTGTGCACTCATATTGATCACAGACTGTAGTGTAAGCTCAATCAGACACTGTTCTTCTAGTAGCAGAAAGTCCTTCTGGTTTGGGAGGGAAGCTTCTTCCTGAGAACAGGATCTGGGCTCTTGATCTCTCAGTCTGTTTGCTTTTATCAGTCCCCTTTGAAGTTCTTCTGCCTTGTCTCATTCTTGCAGTAAGTATCAAAAGCCAGTGTGGGTTTGGGCCAACATCATTAAGGTAAGCAATAGGCAGTTATGTGCTGAGCAGCCTCCTGCTCCCTGCGGTCGCAAAGGAGCCTCAGTGGCAGTCTGCCCTTCCCTGCACCACCTGATTGACTGACTCTCACTTTTAGTCCCTTCTGTCATTTGAATAACCCTGCTAAACCCAACATAAACTTCTCCAGTTTAATAGAGCGCTTATTGCATTCCTTCAGTTGTGGCATGTTAGTGGCAAAGACCCTGCCTGGAGTGTGGTTGAGACCAGATATGTTGGATGTGAAGTGAGAGCAGATGAGTTGGGTTCAACTCCTGTGGCAGGCAGCACCCATCGGTGGGGCTCAGAGGGACCCACCCAGCATGGTGCTCAGTGAAAGGGGTCAGCATTGAGGACATTTGGGTCCAACAAGAATTCTATAAAGACATTGAAATGCTTCTCCTGCCCCCGGATGGAAGGACTCTACTGGTCTATGTGAAAATTTTGCACCAACTATGAAGAACATGGTAGCAACATATTGAGGACTCTCCTAGCTTCCAGAAGCGGTTAAGTAACAGCCATATACTCGTGACAGGGAGGTAAGACTAAAGTGGGTCAAGACATACTGAAATAGCTTCTTTTCCTCAATCTCATGCCATGAGGAGGAGCTCTCAAAGCACTGGTGATTTGCACATAGGCTGTGTTCTGTCTTAATGAGAATATTTTTTCTGCCTGCTTTCCCCCACCCCTGTAGATTAGGTTGTATTAGGGATCTGCACATCCCACACCAGCAAGTAGTTACAGAATCAGAGCCTGGTGTTCTGACTCCTCATTATGACAGAAGGGTTGCTGCTACACATAACAGCAGACATGAATGCATCAAAGAAGACAAAGCTAACTTACTCAGACTTGAAAACCTAGCTCTGGGAAATGCCAGAATGATAGAAATTAGACATGCATCAAAAGCAATAAGATTCTTTTCTTTTCCCCTTTTCTTTCGTTCGTAAAAACAAATTAGGTTCAAAATACAAGGATCATCATTATAACTGGTCACCGGTCTTTGATTTTGCCCGAACAGCCATACCTGCTTGAATTGTTTACAAGGGCTCTGACAAACAAGAATAGCTAAATATATGGAAAATTCCCTCAACAAGAATTCAATGGGTACTAACAATAAGTACAAAAATGTACGTCATCTAGTGACACGCTATGTGCAGGATTGGTTTCTCATTACTGCAAGCCAAGTCATGTAGAACTTGCCGTTTGTCCTCTACCATAATTTATCCACTAACGTGCTAAACAGGTTCATAAAAAACATGGCAACCGATCCATATCTATCTGTTTTATGTTTGGGTGAAGAATATGGGTATTACTTTTATTAAGTTTCATGAAATATCTGCTCTTACGTTCAAAGTGATAGATGGCTCTTTACCAAAGTTTTTTTAAAGTGGGTTGGGGTAGTGTAGAGAAGGAGGGGATGCTAAGGAAGAGAGCAGAGGGAGATCTGGTATGATTTTTATCTTGCTGAGGACAAAAAAGCTATAAACCCTTCTTGCCTTGGGGAAGTGTATGCAAGAGACTTTCTGGCATAGCTAGAGCTATCTATAACAGGACAATATTTTCTGCAAGCCGTCTTAAACACATTTTGCCGAAGTAAATTGATCCTGACAGAATCCTTCCTGTCACAGCTAAGGTCTCTCTTGAGCAGAGCCTGCCAGCTGTGCTGAGATTTGCCAGGTTTACAAATCTCTGCTGGGGACTGGACAGGGTCTGCGATATTAGATTTCCAAGTATGTAGCTGTACCTCTCTTCCAAAACATATTTACTATCAAGCGCAGGGGCTGCAGATGGCTTACAGCTTCCTAATCACTACTTTGAAAATACAACTTTGTCACAGAAATAGTTTCTCCAGGAACAGATAAAAATAAGCTAGCAGGTTTGCATTTGGTCACCTCATTAATCTGGTGTTGTCTTTTCTCTTTTTAAAAACAGGTTGTATACATAGCCAGCACTTAAAAAATCTGCAAGCCCTGGAGAGGATGGTACAGACTCATTGTTTGCAAGCTTCTGAACGTGGGTGCTGACGTTTGTAGTCGTGCCAAGTGATGCACAAGACTATCAAACCAGCCATGAGAGGTAGTCCGTAGAGGAGGAGAGAGAACTCCTGAGGGCACATTTTGCCTTGTGCCTTTGGTTTCACCCCACAGCTTTTCTGAGTAGTGGATCAGAGTTTACAGGGTATTTCCCATTCCCAGAAACACACAGACTCAGCCTCTTTCCATATGCACTCTTGCCAAAGTACAAATTAGTGGGTACAGTGTAAGGATCAGTAAGAGCAGCTTTATGAGCAGGGATAGGGAGAGATGGTCTTGATGGCCCATTCTGGCCCTGAAAATCTGTGATGCCTGCAGAAAGCTCAGTGCAGCTACCAGAGGAGCGAACCAACATTAGACAAATGAATCCTGGTTGCTAGTAAAACAACACAGATTAAATAGCAGGAGAGAGGTTCAATTTTCAGCTTGAGTTGTATTGGCTTAGAGAGGCGGCAAGCTACGTGGTAGGCTCCTGCAGATTTCCAAGACCTCTCTTTGAAATCAATCTGAGCATCAGTGTGCTCAATTCTTGTTCTCTAGCCATTGTATAATTTCACAGACCGTCGCTGTTATTCCCATTTTACACCGCAATGTGTGGAAAATTCAGGTCAGCATCTAACAGTGCAGCAGCAATGGGATTGCTCTGTCTGTGGTCGTTTAAGGAAATAAGCAAAGCAACAGGCAACATCAGTGAGTGTCCTAGCACTGCTGGCATTGGGAATGCACAGAACAGGCCAATATTCACAGGAAAAAAGGTCAAATTAGTGTTTTCTTACAAAATAAATCAGTGTTTTTTCAAAGTTATAAGGCAGTATAATATTGAAAACCCTAATCTGGTAAATGCATATATGTGTACTTAATGTGATCAGTGGGATTATTTGTGTTTCAAACTGCTTGTGTGCATTTAGCAGCATAAGGACAGACCTTAGACTGCAAAGGGAGAAGTGCCTGGTAGTTACTGAGATTGTAATGGGAACCTCACACATCCTCGGGAAAGGGCTTCCTGAATCATTTACGCATCAGTTCACCTTTACTAATTGTTCTGAAGGTATATACTTAATGACAGATACTCACTGCGTATGTGGGCAATCCAGCAATATAAAAAGAAGGCTTATTATTTTAAGAGATTTAACTGTGCCCATTCTATAGCTTTTTTGAGGGAAGGCTAGAGTTAAAAGTAAGTTGTCTAGTATGTCCTTTAAGCTTCTGTATATGTGTTCTTGTGCATTGCATGTGTGTGTCTGTTTAAAAGGTCTATGCAAAATCTGCCATAATAGTCTTTGGGCCAAAATCGAGTGGAAAGCATTGCTAATCTTTGCAGGTAATCTTCAAATCCTCTGAAACATGTAGCATCCACTTTGTATCAGCTGGAGTGAGACTTACTTCATGTAATTTTGTGTTTTTTAATTAAAGATCATTTCCTGCCAGGCATTGTTTAAATAATTGAAGGAATTTACTAACTAAATCTATTAATTGTGTAATGTTTTGGGATAAAAGTGTGAGTCTGCTTAGGACAAGAAGTAAGGAGTGCTGTATTTTTATGCAAGATTAAGACATAAGTACAAGCCCAGGTCCTCTGAGAGGACTCTAAGGAGACAGTGCGTTTCACAGAGTAGGTGGGTGCTCTGCTGGAAAGACAGTGGTTGCAAAACCTCACACAGAGCTGCCAAAACTTGCTTTGCCTCGCTGCCTTTTAGAGCAGCTGTTAGAAGCGGTCCATGGACCAACAAAGTTAGGCAATTGCTGCTCTCTCTGAAGCAGACCCCAGGGCTTTCCCCTTCTTTGCTGTCCTGCATGGATGCAGTGTAAGGAGCAGCCCCGTGGGACTGTTGATACAGTTGGCCATGCAAGTCCATGCCAGATCATTTCTTGGGCATCAAGGAATATGACAAGACAAACCAGCAGTGGTGATAATACAGTATAGCTTCAGTAGTTTGCTTGATAATCTCTGGTTTTCCACAGCTCTGGATGTCACTTTGCTGTACCTTGGCCTCCTTTCTTCTTGCTGGATAGAATTGTTACAGAGGAATCATTGATCTTCAGTCTCTTCATCACTTCTCAGTTTATGGTCAAGAGCATTTACTGTGTGCTACCAAGCCTGGACATGTCCTGTCCGTGGCAACTGGTTCTTTTCACAGGTTTGGAATGCCTCCATGAACTCCCCTTTGATAGTCACTTCCTCAGGTCGTGGCTTGTAAGCAAATCCATGGCTGCCTACAGAGGCACTGTGGGAGACCCTTCCAAAGCTTTGTCAGCAGCTGAAGGAGGAAGGTCTCTGGTGAGAAGTGAGGAGATGTAGAAACATTGGGTAAAGTAAAGATAGTGTCCCACAAGAAAGCCTGCTTGCTTTTGTCTTTCTTGCCTGTCCCATAGCCTAATGGCTCTAGGGACGAGTTGCATGTTTTGTGATTTGGTGCTTTCATAAGTGTTGAGTGCAGGCTGTATCTTTAGACCCCCCGAGAAGCCATTTTTAATGCTGAGTCTTAAAATTTTAAATAGTACAATATTAGCACAAAATGGAGCTTTGGCTAGCAACCCCCAGTTCAAGAAGGCAGCTTCACTGGGTCAGGACTGAGATTCCAAATCCCAGCACTAGCCTGTACCTCATAAAATTCAAGCATCACTTGTACTGACAAATTGCTCTTTAAAGTGAAAATCTGGTGTGTGAGCAGCTCGCCTGAGTTCCAGCAGGAACAGGGGCAAGAGGTGCATCTCACGTGCACGTAAAGGGAAAAAATTGAGGGAATGATTTGTGCGCAATGCTTCCTAATTGTTGCTTGCTGTAAAACAGATCTTGGGCTGCTGGAGGGGATGTGTCTGCATGCGTGTGACTGCGTGCATGCACGAGGAAGGTCTGAGGAGCAGAATGCTGCCTTCGTGCTGGGCAGCAGGGTGCCGGGGGCTCTCGCATTGGCAGCCGCCCCAGCGCGCTTCCTCTGTCTTCAGGAGCAGGTCGTTCGGTGGAGAGAGCTCCAGAGAAAAGGAGGAACAGCAGCAGCAGGGGAGTCTGCAAAGCAGATTCAGGAGCTGAACCTAAAGAACCTGGCCGGCCCTGGGAGAGTGGTTTCCATGGTTAATTTTCTCTTTTGTGTTACTGATTTTTCTTTTCATTATGTTTGAAATTGATAGAGCTTTGTTCAACATTAGTAGCCAATGGCAATAAGCTGTAAAGATGAGACTTTGCAGAGACAGGGCAGGGGAAGAGAAAAGGTGTGAAAAATTGAAATGACAAGGTCATGGTGGGGACTGGTGATGTGGAGGAAGGAAATTTTTACCCAGTGTGCATTGATGAGTAGTTAGAAGAGGAGAGCGTAGTAGGCAGGGAAGTCCTTAGAGACCAAGTTGGCATGTCTGGTGCAAAACAAAAGAAAATTGAACCATTTCTGTTTTAAATGAGTGTATTTAGGAGATAACTATGATTTTCTTGCTGAAGATGAAAGCATGCGAGCATGTTTCCATTTAGGAGGGAACCAATACGAACTGCCCAGCACATCTACGTGTCTGCATGTGGAACAGGAACTACCAGCATGACTCACATCTGTTCCAACTCCGTCCGCTGCAGGTGATCCACTGAAAGTGTGATCATGCTTTGAGACCCTCCTATTCAAAGTCTGTTTGCAGCCAGAAGCTTTGTTGCCTCAGCCATACTCATAAGGTTTCTCCTTCTTTCTGTTCAGCTGTGGCCCCAAAGTGCAATGTGTTTTTGATGTTTAGGAGTAAGCATATATTTTCATTTTATGCAGAAAATAATTTCCAATGACTGAAAAACTAGACTTTTCCAGAAATTTAGCATACTGGAAAACATTGTAGGGGGAGTTGAGATGCTTTTAGTTGAGATAAGAGGGTTCATCTCTGGAGTGACTTGTAGTATCCTTATGCTTCTGGCATTTCTCTGGTACCCCATATTTAATAGGTTCGGAGATGCATTAAAACAACTGCACAAAAACCCACTTTCCCTTTACACGGGGGTAGAGGAAGAAGAAGACTGAGGGAGAGAGGCTGGGCACGTCAGCACGGATGGATGCAAGCCCTCAGGAGTCTGCGGTACCTGCTGCAGCCACGCAGCTTCCTTGCAGCCTGCCAGTGTTGGCAAAGCTGCCAGCCCAGCAGATCCGCCCCGCTTACGCCCTGCCAGGTGCTCAGGTTTTGCTGCACGGGCACAGGGCCTCTGAACCAGGGCTGGCTTGCACAAGGCAGGTGACTCTCAAAGTTGGTGAACTCTGCGTGGTAAGCGACCCCCAGGACGTGCTTCAAAGGGGTCAGAAACTGGGGAAGGAAAAGCACAGCCAAATGCAGGGCAGCCAGCTTTGTGGGCAACATGCACGCTCCTTTGATTGCTTTGGGGTTTGAGGTTACATAAACCTTGTCTTTGTTTAGTCCAATGTGAAATTCCTTTCTGTGAAGTAGCTTTTCCTCAGGAACCAGTGGGGCTCATGGCCTCGAACTGGGTGGAAGTGCTGCTCTGTGGCTCTGCACAGTAGTGCATGTCACCCTGGCTTTTACTTCATTTCCATTTGAGCAAGCAAAAAGTTCCATCGCATAGTCTCTGAGCAGCTTGCAGATGACTCAACGTGACACAAGCAAAGTGCAGGGTGCCAGCAGTCAGTAGCTGCCACAGACTGTCTGTCACATTGTCCTCTCCTGTGCATCTAAAGCCACTCAAAACAGCAGGCCGGGCGGTGTCAGGGAGCGAGGTGGTTTGGGACCCCGGGGGGACCGCAGGGCCAGCAGTGGCGTGGCATGGCTACTCCTGCCAGGCAGCAATGTTTGGGTTCCCCCGGCTGCAGCTTCCCCTTCAGGCATTTTCCATTGGCATGTGGTGCAGGTTTTCCTCCTCTCTCTTCTCCTTTGAAACTACACCTTGCCACGACCTTTCTCCAGCAGCTGAAGAGAAACCTTCTCCTATCAGCCTCTCTGGGGATCTTTGGCCTCTGTTAAAAGCAACCTTGCACTGCTAAAACTACACTGAGGTGATTTTGACAAGGCACAGGTGAGGAACTCCACCGTGACAGCCTCTGTGGTTTGGATTCCCCCAGTCAGGGCTTTTGCTGCCCAAAAGGCTCATTCCCTGTCCCCACACATGCCCCTGCCGGACACATGGGAGATGTTTTCCTATGCTGAGGTTTAATTCCTCCTTTCATTCCAGTGCCCTTTTACTACTCACCTATTTAAAGCCATCTCTCTGAAGCAGTCTTTCTGAAAGGGAGATCACTGCTTGCCTTCCGCAGCTCTCCCCATTAAGCTGCTACATACAGTCTGTAATCTCGGTGCCCGCAGAGCTGTGTACTGCTGTCAGGTAACTTTACAGGGCAGTGGTTTTTAACCCTGGAGGGTTGCAGGTTGCTCCTAAGGGCTCTGAAAGGGAGTTGGGCTGCACCGTTATGTCAGTGGGGGCAAGGGCTCTCTGTAAAGGTCAGCAACTCCAACAGAAAACGTGTAGGGGTCAGTAAATGTGAAAAGGCTGAACACTAGTGCTTCAGGAGTTCAGTACAGAAGTATTTAATGCCTTTTCTGTCTGTTGGGAAGATGAGAAACATTCAGCAACTCACTGGAAAAGAAAAAAAAAAACTTCATTCTGTTACTTGTTTATTTGTTAGCAAATAGAGCTATATTCCTGTGTGGAGCTGGCTTTTAAAGTGGGTTTCATTAGCAGGACAAAGGAGGATGGGAGTGTCTGTGTAGCTGATTTGCTTGGCGTTAGGGAATAGTGAGTATTATTTGGTCTGTTTGCCGCACTTTTCGGCACACTGCGAGGCACGAGGTACGATGTGCTGCAGTGGTGCGCATTTGTTCTCTCTGAGCCGGGCTGTGAGCTTATCCTTAGTGGGAAGTGAGAACTCACACGGGGACAGGTACGCAGAGCGCAGATCTCTCCTACCCTTCCCAGGGGGGTGCTGCTTTCAGGCTCTCCTCAGCAAGCCTCTGGCCAGCCCTGTTGCTCATGACCAGAACCAACATCATCCTTCCTTTACCTGTGAAGATCCTTCTCTTTAGGCAATCCTGCCCACGGCCTGAGTTTTGCAATGCGGGAAGGATGTTTCAGATGCCTCGCCCAGCCCCTTCTCACCACAGGTAGGCCTTGCCTCAGAGGGGAGCCCAGCCGGCAGAGCTGGCGCTAAGCAGCATGGTTGTCCCCCTGTGCTCGGCTCTGGTGAGGCCGCACCTCGAGTACTGTGTTCAGTTTTGGGCCCCTCACTACAGGAAGGACATCGAGGTGCTGGAGCATGTCCGGAGAAGGGCAACAAAGCTGGTGAGGGGTCTGGAGAACAAGTCTTACAAGGAGTGGCTGAGGGAGCTGGGGTTGTTTAGCCTGGAGAAGAGGAGGCTCAGGGGAAACCTTATTGCTCTCTACAGGTACCTTAAAGGAGGCTGTAGCGAGGTGGAGATTGGCCTCTTCTCCCACGTGTCAGGTGATAGGACAAGAGGAAATGGGCTTAAGTTGCACCAGGGGAGGTTTTGGTTGGATATTAGGAAAAATTTCTTCACTGAAAGGGTTGTGAGGTATTGGAACAGGCTGCCCAAGGAAGTGATTCAGTCACCATCCCTGGAGGTATTCAAAAAATGTGTGGATGTAGAGCTTAGTGACATGGTTTAATGGTGGACTTCGCAGTGCTAGGTTAAAGGTTGGACTGGGTGATCTTAGAGGTCTTTTCCAACCTAAATGATTCTATGATCTTGCCTGTTACCTGCCCAACTCAGCAGAGGGAAATAATGCTGAGAAATACCGGGCTGAAATGCAGCAGCAACAGTGTATAAACCAAAATACTAGGGGCCTCCAGTGCAGTCCCAGAGCGTATAAAGCAGACACAAGAAAAGAAGGTCTCTTCCATCAGCGAGTCAGCACAGCTGTGGTGGTGGAGATTCGTGCTTTAGGAAGGCTGATGCTGGAGCTGAGGGCTCAGTCAAGACGATTCCTGCCAAACTGAATGGAATTAGTGCCTTCTTCTGAGCCCCAGCCCGAGGGAGAATTAATTAGCTAAGGAAATAGCGATGTTTTTGACAGAGAAATGAAGGAAATTCTTTCAGACAACTTGGTCCTCAACATGATGCCATAGAAGACGGTTATCCAAACAGTGGGAAAACTTTAGCCAGCCTTTTCTGCCTGTAATAGTCAGCAGAAAAAGACCTGGAGAAAAACCTCTCCAACTTCAAAATGTAGCAGCCACCTCAAGGCAGGAACAGCTCTCCACGGGTATGCCCCAACGCCGGGCACTCTCTGGTGTAGTGTTCCTCTGGGTGTTGGAGCGGGAAATAACCATGAAGCACTGCCGACCATTTTGTGTTGCCCTGCGCATAAAGCAGCAGTGGATTTCCTGAGTCTGGAAATCCATTCCGGACTGCAGCAGATTTTCTGTTGTTTTTTTCCTCTGTTTTGTATTGCTGTGTGAACTTCCTGAAACATATGCAGCATCCCTTTAAAAATCATTCAAAGAAACATTCAGAGGACTTCTGGGGCAAGCATTTGCTTCAGTCTGTTATCAGCTGCAGGCACAGCTTTATTTAGTGCTCTGAGAGGTAGCAGATGCACATCTCTAAAGGCCAGTCCTTTGGTCTTGCTCCTGCACATCTGTGTGTGATTAGACCATCACACTTCCAGATGATCACAATTACCTGGGTCCTTGCTTCATTTTGGATGGTGACAGGAGCTTTCCCTAGGGAGAGAAGAGCAAGTCTGTAACCTTTTCTCTTTAATGCAGAGGTGAAGGCCACATAAACATTTCTGGCACTAGAAAAAGCTCAAGTAACAATCTTGAGGCTGAAGTGCCAATGGTTTCACGTTAGATATTGCAGGGAGCGGCTTAATTTCTTTCTCGGCGCTATCACAGCTAAGGAAAGAGATAAGCAATAAAGAAGAGCAAAGCTTTTTTCTCTCAGGAAGGGTTTTTAAGATTCTGCTCTGAGCTTCTAAGATACTGCCTTATATCCCAGCACCACAGTGGGCAAGACGTGAGGAGGGTAATCTGAGGCTCCAGGATGTCTGAAATCAAAGCCGCTTTCTGTGGGAGCCAGCTTTGTGTGCCGGGTGCTCTTGCGCGGCTGCTCACAGCATGCTGGAACGAAGGCAGGCCGGCCTCCTACCTGGGCCAGAGAGCAGCTCACTCCTGCTTTGTGCATTACAGACTGACAGCCCTGCCCGCGTGGTGGAGGACAGGCTCCTGTTTCCCGATTCCCCTCTATTTTAGAATAGCAAATGGTCTTTTTAAGATCAACCACGTAGGTACAGACTAAATTCTCAGGAGGTTGCTCAGATTAACGGGTAGCATGGCTCTCCCAAGCGGAACAAGGTCACACAGTTCTCCACAGCAGGGAAAGAGAGCTTCCCTCTCCTCAGGATATTTCAAATTCAAAGCCACAGCATCGTCTTGTAAGCCTTGAGAAGGACTTGACACCCATCTCCGCAAGCAGTGTGGGGGGGTTGTAGGTCTTGTATTTATCAGTATTTATTTATTGAGTAAAAAAATTCCTCTCTAGCCACATGGACTCTGTGCCCAGATTTTTGAGGCACAAATCACCATAAATTTGGATAGGATAGTTTCCCCTTTCAGGGGTTTCTACTTCGGGCCAGCGAAGTATTCTTTGATTTTTGGAGTGCTTTAATCGTCGTCACTCAGCAGTGTTGAGAGCAAGGGTGAATTGTGGATTCGGGGCTGTGCCTCCCCTGTGTGTGTGTTCCCTCCCCAGAGAAGGAAGCGGTGGGCCAGAATTTAGTTCTGAGTTAGACTTCATGATTTGGCACTCACCTGGGGAAATTCAGGATTATTAGACTCCTGTGCAACTAAAATTACATTGAATGTGTGGTTAATGTGAGTGCTATCAGCTGAATGCAAGGCAAGAGGCTTAGAGTAAATCTGAGTCTTCACCACTAATAGGTTTAGGGCAGTCAGTCTACTGACTTCTGTAAATCACATCCATCAGAGAAAAAACCAAGGTCATTTTTAGCGTGGCCGTTACCTGAACTGATAGATTATGACTCAAATCACTGAGCACAAGGGGATGTCACTGTCTCTTTAGGAAGGAATAGTTTTAATACTGGGATGTTGTCTGAGTTTATAGAATTTCTTGTGACCCCTTACATCTTTAAGTGCTCACTAAATTCTTTCACCCAAGGCACAAGACCCTGTTTTAGGTCTTGTATCTTGATCAAAAAATTCTTAAACTAAGATTCTGAGGGAATAAAAGCAGAAAAAAATGGCATAGAACTGTTCCTATTCTAGTGAGAGTTTCCTGTGTGTTTAATTTTTGCTAAAAATACGGTCCACCTTAAAGTTACTTGCTTTTTTTTATCATTACTTTTTTTTATAAATAAGAAGGGCAAATAAAAATGTTTCCTTTAATTTTGACAAATCAAAGAATTTACAGGGAAGTTTAATCTCTTTATTGGACAACTGATGAACAATATTGATTCAATCAATGAGCAAAATACAGGTTGTATTTATTGAACTGTTTTACATTCCTACTCCCCCTGAATGTTATGTCTAAACTTAAGTAAATAATAAATGGAAATTATTTACTGGAGTCAGCTTGGAGAAAATGCCACTCTGTGTGGCTGTTGTTTTTCTTTTTGCACTTTTTTGGTAGATGCAGTCTTAACTAAGGACTCGCTGTTGCCCTGACTCAGCACAGCACTTAAATACGTGCTTAAATTTAATGAACAAGGAACCCTCTCCCTATTCATCAAAACGTTGGAGCATTTCTTGACTTCTAAGCACGTCAATCAGTTGTAGGTTCTTGTGTGAGTACAAGCTGATCTCGGTAGCTGTGTCCCTGTTGGTCCCTTTGTGCAGGGGAAATGCACTTGCGTCATCTTACCAAGCTGCAGCAGGTCCCGTGCCGGCAGATGAGAGGCCACCTGCATAGCTGAGGCCAAGCGAGGTGACAGTGTGGTTACGTTCAGTATCAGAGGTGATTGGCATCTGTCTCTTCACCGCCCTGGGTGAAGACCCAGCACGGCATTTGATTTATTTCAGGAGGGCTAGAAAAGCTGGAGGTTGCAGCGGGTATCACCTCTCGTTTCTGGCCCTTTTTCTTAGTCCTCCCACCCTGTTCCTGCACTGTGCTGGGATGGCTGTTCTGCAGAGAGAGGAAAGGACATGGCTACCATCAAAGTACATGCATCTAGGTGATATTCTGGACCTTGTTAACCACACTAACATTTCTGGCCTGCTCTAGGGCACTACAGAGGTATATTCACTTGCTTTTCAGAGAGGATTGGAATTTTCATTGCATCTTTGTACAAAACAGTGTGAAAATACTCCAGTTGACTCCACTTAGATTCAAGCATACTGTTATTTCTGTGTCCCATCTTGTTTACAGGGCAGGACATCTATAGCACGAAGTATTAGTTCACACTCGCTTTATCCTTTCTATGTGAAATGGTGGGATATCCATTCTATAGTCTTCTTTTTAACATGTTTTAGCGCTTGTTTAAAAATCAACACAAAAGGTGGAAGAGGTTTAGAGTAATTTCTTCAGTCTGTTGCAGCTCACAGCTGGTTTTCTCAGCAACCTTGAATGCTCTCTCTGCCTACCAATTGGGAACTCGCTAAGATATACGACTGGATACCTGTTACGTTCTCATGTGAGTAAAAGTCAGAATTTGGTCAACTAATGGTAGTTAATCTTGATTGGGTTGGTCCTTCCGTACGCTTTTTTCTTCACATGAAGCTAGACCGCTCTTTAGAAAGAGGTGCTGGATTTCATCCCTTTTCTCGCCTGAGAGAAAAGATTAAGATGTACTTGCCCAGGAAACTGAAGTGTAAAATGAAAGTCTGTAGAAAAAATTTTGGAGGGCAAGTTGGAGACCTGGAAAGTCCTAAAGTCAGCAAGAAGCAGCAGCATGGGGGATAGGTCCCTGCCTTCCCCATGAGCCAGCAGATCACTGCGAGGAGACAGGAACATCTCTTCATGGTCCATCTCTGTGCGGCTGAAGCAAGCAGTTGGCTGTTTCCCCTTCTCACCATGGGACAGTGATCTAAAGAAGCAAATGTCCCTCTGAATATTTTTTCACTTCCTGCTCTTCTCTCAAAGCAACACACCCGTGTGTTGCCATCTATTTTGGCCATGCTAAAAACCAATATCAGAGAGAAATGGTCGCTGTGCCAACGTGGGGCCATGGCCATGCCCTGGCCATAATGAGATGATTTGTTTCATCTCATTTCCTGCTTAGTTCACACTAGTCTGGATGTTGCTGCTCCGTAAAGTTTTGTTCTGCCCCTTTGGCTCGTGGTGTAACATCTGAGATGCGGCTGGCCCGGCAGCTTGCCTGTGCGAGTGGCCAGCTCACTCAAAAGGCTCATAGGTGAACTTTTTGTCTTCTGTTTCACTGACTTCAGTCCCTAAAGCATTTTGCTGGAGGACTTCATACAATTGCTGCTGCTTTTTGTACTTTTTCAGAACCGTAAACAAGAATGACTGCATAAGGCTGAAGGACAGGTCTTGTCTGGAGCGAAAGGGGATAGAATAGACAAAAATGGAAGACACATTTCTGCTAGAAAAAGAAGGCAAGTCATTAGCACATAGTCCTCAGACAGGTACCCATCCTTCCTCCAGTTGTCAGATGGGGATGCAAGGCTTGACTTCTGCAAGATGCAACTAATGAAAGGAAACCCCAGTTTTATTTCAAACATGGACAAGATGGGCCAGAATTCTGCAGCCCATTCCCTCATGTATTGCTCCCTTGAAAGAAAGCATACCCGTGTGGAACATCCCTGTATCAGCTCACTGACAGCTCAAATTAGGCTGTGGCAGATGAGCACTTTGGCTTTGGATGCCAGCAACAGGTAGTTACAATCTGAGATAAAACCTCTTGAGTTTCCAGTCACTCATCACAGTTTCCTGGAGGTTGGCAGAGTCAAATGTGGTGTCCTGCCTCCCGCCCTTGTGCAAATTTTCCAGGACTGGTTTTTAGCTCATATTGTGCTCTCTAAGAGAGCCTTCATCCCAGCATTTTTCTTAAATCATATTACTGTGCCTAAAAACGCACAGAAATGAGATTTTCAAAAGGATCTCAGTCAATACAAGGCAGCTGTCAAGCTGCTTCTGGAAATTGTACTAAGCATCTGTCTTCATTGCAGGTGAATAACTGAAAAGCTAAAATCCTTGACTTTCGATTACACCTGAGCTCTCAACGACTAAGGCTTTTGAAACTCTGCCCTCAAGGCAGTTCTGAAAATGGAGTAAAGGATTTTAGATTATTTTCATGAGGTTTGCTTGGTTGGGGGGCTGTTTCTGGATGTCCTTTTTGTAAGAAAGTTGCTGTAGGAGATTTTGCCTTGATTGATCTGTTTATTTGTGTGTGTTTGTTTTGTTTTCCAAAAGGCACTTGGAACATTGATAATTTTTTATCAGCAACATTTCAGCCTTGTGTGTGTTTTAGTTTTGTTTTTCTCTTTTTGTGAGAGCCACAGTCAATAGTCAAGCCTACAAACAGCACTTACTTGGACTGGGTCATGATTGTGTTGTTTAAATTAGAAATGGTTGTGGCTGTATGGAATGACAGCAAATGCACTGACTTTTGTTCTTGGCAACAAACTGTCTAGAGGTTCAGTTGGTTTTGTTTCATGTTTGGGGTTTTGCTGCTTGCTGTTAGTGTTATTTTTGGTACTTTTTATATATGCTATTTGCTCACTTGAGCGAGACGGAAGAGCATAAATACCTCATGGCTGTGTGCTCTGTGATGTCTCAGGGTATAAGAAATAAGAGCAGAACAAGAAAGAAGGTTAGAATTAAGATCATAAACTACAGAGGACAAAACAAGACCTAAAGATCTTTTGCATGTTTCTTCTCAAAGTTTTTACTTGGCTCTTTCTTATTGTTGCAGACTTGCCTTAGCGAAAGAGTTCGTATATGAACGAACAGCCAAGTTGATGTCATGTACCACCATTCATTTTTCCTATATATCAGTGCAGCTGCCAGAATACCATTTTAGCAGCTAGCATATGCTGTTCATAACAGAGCCCTACTCAGGGGAAGAGCACCTCCTTAAGACTGTTTCTTTATAGAAACTTGGAGAATAAAACAATCTAGTAAAAATAATACATACATATATGTTCTAAAATGCTTTTAAACTGATTTGAAATGTCTGGAGGCTAGTTAGATTTGATTTTGCTATAAGTTTATCTTATTAAAGCAATTATTATCACTGCACAAAGCAGGTTTCTTTCTGTATTAATTTTGTTAAAAATGCTTTCAGTTCATTAATTCCTAGCTGATCTTTAATTATGTAAATGTTTGTAGGGGTCATATCTAGTCATAAATTTACTGGTTGCTGGAATAGAGCTTTGAAACATTATAGGATTTTCTGTATATATTTTTTTTTTTGTCAGAGAAAATGATTGGTTTTGAATGTACATTATTTTCACTCCATCCAGTAACGCTCAAAACAGTCACTGGTTTCCATGAGGCTGTTATCTAAATAAGGGTAGCGTGACTTAGCACACAGCTAAGCTTGTGTTCTGTAGAATAACCAAGTAAAAGAGGAGGTAAAATAAGCCCAGGTACCAGGTTCCAATTACAACTGCCTTTATAAATCTTTTTGTCCCCAAAAAAGTATGGAACCTGTGATCTGGTAATGCTGGGAAATGTCAAGGAAAAAGAAAAGGAGGGAGGTAATAATGTGCCTGAGTTTTTTTGTGGGTTTGTTTGTTTGTTTGTTTCTAAATCCAGTACTGGGTAAGTCTGTGAAAGATTTCACAGGTAACAGGAACAGATGCTGAAGACTCTGATGTTGCGAAGTGGTGCTGCAGTCCCTAGACCTGTGCTGAGAGGGACCTGGAAAAAAACACGTGAAGATGGGTGACATGAGGAAATGCTTGGGTTTTACTCTACTGCCACTGCCAAATGCCTCCTGCCTTCTTTAGGAAGTCACCCCATGTGTGGCGCGGATGAGCCCTAGCAGCATCCTCTTGTGCCTGGAGCCAGCTGGGCAGTGCAGGCTGATGAACCAAAAAGAAGAGAATTTCACTCAGACCTTGAACAAATCGGTGAAGCTCGGAACTGGCCTGGTTTATTGTGGTGTTTCTGGGTAGATAGAAGGTTGTGGATAGAGTGGCCATCAAGGACAACTGAAACCACGGCATTAACAGCTATTCCTAATTGCTGTGGAATACAAAAGAAGATGGATCTGAATGGGAGAAAATAAGGTTTGGATTTGAACAGCAATGGGAGGAAGGAGGAAAAGAATTGGGAGATCTGGAAAGTGGCTGAAATGCAACAGATATAACAAGCAGGTGACTATGGCAATGTGTATTAGAGACTGTCCTTTATTCCCTGGTCTCAAGATGTGAACGTGGTTGGTGTCTGCTCTAGTCATCATGTTTCATGGGATAAGAGAAGGGATGGAGGAAGAGCAACGGAAGAAGGGAAAGAAGACGCTCTGGGCATGTCCTGGGGGAGATTCAGGTCCAGAGACAAGGTGGAAAAAAGAGCAGAAGCCGGAATGGGAACTGAAAGGAAGAAGCTATGAAATCTGGAGAAAGCATGAGCGTCAAAAGAAATGGGTGAAAAAAGGTATAATGAAGTTTTGATAGGTGAAGTGCGATACTACAAAAAAACAAAATGTGGTTGTTGGGGTGGGTGCTGAGCTCAAGGAGAAACCAGGGAGTGGGTCAGACAGAAAGATGAGACCGGAGAGTGGAATAGACCTAGCAGAAACCAAGGAATAGAAGCAGAAAGGAGCGAAGTGAGAAATTAAAAGGAGACAGTGCAGCATCAGCCCTTACATCTGATGATGTGGTTAGTAGAGTGCCTTGTTTTTATTGTATGTTATGTTTCAGGGGTTGTAAGTTTAAATGGTACGTGGAGATGCCCTATGAGGGTGTGGAAAATGGCTCTGAATCATGGAAAATGGGCTTCTTTGTGAGTCCTGATCTATCAGAGCATCCAAGTACAGGATTTGAATACTGAATTAGGGCAGCCTTGTTGCCTGGTTTCCAGAATCTACAACTTCCCTTATTTACCACCAAACTTTTCAACATCAGTATTCATTGCTCACCACATCAGTCCAGGATAAGTGGACGAGCAGCAATTTTTCAATCAAACAGATGATACTGAACCACAGCAGACATATCCCACGAGGCGCCATGCAACACTCATTGCGTTGGACTGAATTTGCAGCTGCAACATCCTTCAGGTTTGACCCTGGCACAGATGAGCTGGGAGATCTCTGAATGAGGAGAAATTACCTGGTGCTGGAATAGGGAATTTATGAAGTCCTCTTTTTAACCAGTGTGATATTGTTTGCTCAGAAGTGATGACTGCAGGCACCCATGATCGTATACCTAAACCTTTGATTAAGTGAAACCTTTTAAACACAACCCTGTAAACTTAACAAATGTAAAAACAACCTACCTGCTTCAGGAAACACCTGGCACAGGACGCCTCGGCAGAGGGCTAGGGCTCAGCCTCAGGATTTGGGTCTCAGATTGCTGCAGTGGGCACCATTTGTTGCTGCTGCCATCCTCGAGCGCAACGCTCAGCAGCAGCCGGCTTTGCTGGCACAGGCGCCCCGAGCCCAGCGCCAGTGGGGCTCCTCCGCATGCTGCTGGGTTCTGCCCCTTGCTGCTGAGCGTCGGGGAGCGGGAAGGGGATGTCCTTGCAAGGGACCGGGAGAAAATTGATGTCCTCTGCAAACTAGATAGAAGCTACCACACACACAGATTATTTTTCACGAGTCAAGGTCTGTGGTGCCCCTGGCATTTGTTTTGTGGATAAATTGCGGGCAAAGCTCTGTATCCCATATCTTCCTACCCAGGATGTCCTTCTGAAGGAAAAGGAAGTGTGTTCCTTACTTCATGGTTGTATACAATCCAGCCTGCCTTACCAGAGGAATTTAAATCACCCTGCTGCTCTTTGGCCAGTTTCTAGCATTTGTAAAACATGTTAGAGCAATAATGAGTCATATTCGATCCTGCAGACAGCCTAAGAGTGCACTTACTGAGATGCGATAAGTAGCCTGCCTTTCTTGTCCTCTGTCTCAGCAACCTGAAGGAACAAAGCCTGTGAAGTGCCTGTGTAACATCTGCATACGTCGAGTGGGCAGCTACGCCTGCTCCTTCGCAAACACTTCTGTCACTCTCCTGGGGAAAAGACACAGGCACCGTTATCAGAAGGGAACTGCACGGTGTGTACACATCGATAGGAGAAGCTTGGAGCGATGGGGTGATTTTTTCTGTGGCAGCAGTGCACTTGTCTTCCCCTCTGTGTGTGTGTGTACAGCATCCAGCCCTGAAACAGGCATCCGTGGTAACAACATCCAGGTGGAGCTGGAGGTGTAAATCCAGCTAGCAGTGGAGGCAGTAAGGATGTTGCTTGGTACAAAAGGAGGTCCTCATTGCCACTTTCAGTCAGTTCTGCCACTGGCTGGGAAGGACCGTCTGGGTCAATGAGTCCCCCACGTCTTTGCAAGCAGCCATGCGCGGGGTGTCCATGCTAGGAGAGGCCATGGAGCACCTGGCTTCTGGGCTTCACAACGCTGCGGGCACCAAGCACAGGCCCACACACACCTAACCCCCTGATAATTAAGAAAGCGAGGCTCCTACCGTGCTGTGGAAAAGGCTGCTTGGAATTGCCAGCTTGTGAGAAGCCTGCAGTAGAACAGTTGCTTGCCTGTCAGAGGATAGAGCTCAAGTGGTCTCTGTGTCAGAGCTAAGCAAGGCGTTTCTGGTAGGCCGCTGAGGCACTTGCAAAGGTTTTCTGGCTTGGAAGAGGATAAGGATTTATGTCTCCTGGGAAAGGAAGGCTGGGGAGCAGTAGGGGGGTGCATGCATCAAACCATTCGGGTAAGGAAGCAGCTGTGGGCTTCGTTCGGAAATGTGTTTCCATGGCCAGGCTGAAATTCCTGCACCACAGGGCCAGGGGGACTTGGGCCCTGCCCTTCCCAGCGGCTCCGCTCCCCAGCCCCAGGCGGCTCCCAGCGGCTCAGCTGGGCGAGCCAGCAAAGTCAGATTTCTCCCAGAGGGTTCACACACCCTTTTTGTGGTTATCGTCCCACAGCTCATTCTTTATTTTTCAATCAGCCCTACTTGTTTTACTTCGAAGCTGTTCTGAAGGGGCAGTGCTGGGCACAGGCGTCAGCAAACGGACTTGTCTTTTGGTGGGCAAAGGTGCTGCCCCTGCATGGTGCAACCACCACTTTCACACATGTATTAGTCCTTGGGGATGTGAACAAACAGTAGCTTGTCCCAGCAGGGCTGAGCCTCGTCAGTGCCATGGAGCCGTTCTGCACCCTGTTCCTCCTCTTTAATTTAGCCAAACCCTTCATGGGATTTTTCCCCATGAATCCATCAAAGGATTCATGTCACCATGACAGAAGTCTGGCTCTCTACTTGTGGGAATAATTGTGTAGCCCTCCTACAGTCACTATTTAATTTGGACAATCAGGCTGAAATTGTGAGAGAGGAGGTTGAGATGATGTTACCAGTGTCTTTTATTTCTGTTGTTGTTTCTTTCAATTTCTTAGAGAAGTGACAATTGCTTGGGGCTTTGATTGATTAGAAGCCTCCCACTATCATGCAAGGAGATGCTAAAGCATTGATCAGGCTTGTTGTGAGTGGTGTTGTATCTGGCACAAAAACAGGAAAGAATTGGAAAAACGAATGTTTCAAGCTGTAGCAAAAAAAAAAAAGAAAAAACACAAAGAAGGATTCACAAATGACTTTGATGGCTGTTAGACGGGGTAATTTGTTCCTGAGTGAAAGCCTGATTTGCTGGAAGAACAGAGCAGCAGCAGAATGTGGACATTGGAGAATACGGACTGTGCAGTGCACCCCTGAATGGATGCTGGCAAATAAGCCAAAAATACACTTTCTTGTACAAAATAAGTGAAAAAGAAAAAAATCAGTACTTTTCATGAGTAAAAAAAAAAAAAAAAATTACTGAGAAATTGCTTTGGCATAAGCCAGATCTTATGGTCTGTGAACAGCTTTTGTTTTCTGTGCTGGTCAGTCATCTAGCCTTGGCATTTAAGTTTTTAAAGAATTGAAGAACTTTTAGGTATTATAAGCTTCATTTATTTGATGCTTGGAGCATGACTTGTTTAAGAGAGCCTGTGCTGCAGTATTTGTCATTCTCTTTCAAAGCATGTCAGGCCTGCAGTAAGCACGTTCAGAATCGTGCCTGGCTAAATTATTTTGCAGACCCTTTTTCCATCCTTAGCCAGGACTCCTACCCCCAGCATTCAGCTATTTGGCTTGAATAATTGCGTTTCTGCAGATTCTTTTTCAGAAAAAAGAAATGTTAAAATGTATGATGGAGTTCACGCAGATTTCTTGTGAAAACAGATGAAAAATGTACAATAAGATTTAGCAATGCAAGTCATTCCTATTGCCACCGGTTGTGTCTTATCAGCTGGGAGTTTGCAACAAGCCTGCCTGATTGACAGAGTAGGGAAAAAAGGTAAAGCAGAGACTTCTGCTGGAGCCAGAGGCTTTCCTGTCACAAGGTGACCCCAGCAAAGCGGTAGGCTCGGTGATGTCTATGAGCAGGCTTTTCTCATTTCTCCCCTGATTTCTTAAAAACATTCTCTTAAATGTTGATTCATTAGAAATCTCTCTAATCAATTTCTCCATTTTTCAGTAAATTATTTTATTAATTAAGTTGCAACTGAAATGTCTATCTGATTTAAACAGCGACCATTTATAAATGGAAAACTTTCAGGATACCATTCATTCTAGGAACTTTGATGTGGTTAATTAAATGATGCTAGGGGAAGCTTTCTTTAATAAGAACAGTTAGCAGTGGAACTATTTAGTGTGGAATATCAGTAATGATGTCCCAAAGTTTTGGGCCTTACGCAAGATGTGTTGCTGGAGCTGCAGAGTGCCTGCTCATTCTTTTTGCCTGGAACTGTGACCCACCACGCTAGCATGTTGCTTGGAGCCAGCCCCAAAATCAGGACCCGCACAGAGCACTTTCAGTGCTTAGTGTTTCTCCTCCCCACATTCAACATTAGGAGCAGCGGAATTCAGCTGTGGTGTTGGAATCTTGCTACGTGGGCTGAAATGCAGTGAGACGTGCCCTGCTCTCTTCTGGATGGGAATTGCTTGGAGTTCCCTGAAAACCAGTCCTAATGCAGCTGGAGAGGGAAATGCCTCGTGCCATCCTTACGGAGGCTTGTTTGAGGAGGTAAGTAGAGAGTTTGTGCAAGGAGGAGCCAGGGTTGCCTTTTTGACTTTGTCCTGCTAGTCGCTTGCGGAGTCACAGGGGAGTGGGAGAGTTGCAGACCAGCAGCTGCTTCAGTGAGCCACAGAAGGGTGGGGTGTCCTCATCAGCCTGGGGAGCAGAGGAGCGTGTGTGAGAGTTTGGGGTTGGATGGGACCCGGAGGTGTCACCGAGCCCCAGGCTCTTTCCATCCCAGGACAGCTCAGCCCAGCCCAGACGTGCATCATTCTGCTACTGAGAGAAGAGCTGCTTGTTCCCTGCCATGCAGTTGCTGACGCCTCCCTCTGATCAGTGATGGGTTCGTGGGTCAGATGTGGGTTTTTTCAGGTGTGGCCAGCCCCGGGCTTGGAGCTGAAAACAGGAATTCCCTCTGACAGGAGGTTGCTGTTGGCCGTGTTAGTTTATTGTGGTGGTTTTCCCTGGAGGCAGAGCTGGGGAGTAGATCTGCCTGGGCGCGTTCAGAGCGCAGGGGCTGTCGCAGTAAGGGCTGCTGCCGCTTTGTGTCGGGCTTGTCTATTACGGGCTGCGTACCACCAGCTATTCTCTTCGGTTTTCTATTTGTACAGGAAATTTTATTTCTTCAGAACAGACATACTGCCTCAGGATATTTACTTTGCAAGTATAGGAATTTTAGGTTCACCTTATTTTCATTTCCTCAGGGTTCTGATTTTTTTTTTTTTTTAAGTAAAAATTTGCTGGTTCGAGAAAAAGCACAGCCTGTAACATATTTTGCCTGTAACACTTATTGCCCAGCATGGTGTGCCAAGTAAAGGGCATATGCTGTCAAGGCTGATGGGCCATGTCTAGCCTTTTTTCTTTTTCACATTGCTACTATTGTCTTTTTCCATTAAAATCAAGCATGGACCGAGCAGCTACATGCTGGGAGTCACTAAGTGGTATTTAAACAGACATGTATCGCGCCTCTGAGGCAAGCAGCACGAAAGATGTCGCACCTGGCATTCAGCGTGTTGGGAGGACGCGAGATGGACGCAGCCAGGGGCTCCGATTCTCCCCTTCACCTCGCAGGGCTGGTGGCTGGCGCTGGGAGCGGCAGAAGCGGGCTGCTCCGACGCTGTCTCGTAGCGCCGTTAACGTGTTGGACTCTTCACTAGCTGATGAACTTTGAAACTTTCTTAAGACGATGGTCGGTGTTGTGGGATGTACAGATCGCTGCCAATATCCACTTTGCCTCCCGTTCTGGATGTTTGAGCTGGTTGTGTATAATCTGTAAGCATCAGCACGTGTACGGTGGCCAGCTGTGGTACCGGAGTTCATAGTGAATACGGGGATAATGAAAGATTCTGTGAAACAACTTCAGGATAAACATTCTGATTTCCTTTCCATTTCTGTCTTTTGCTATTTGAGAAACACAGACTCAAGTACAGTCTTTAAACGTTTTCTTGCTGTATCCTAATGTTTCAAAAGGACTTGTAATTTTGGCTCTTGACTTGGAAACAATTTAAAGGCGTCTGATTTTCAGTGGCTGGGAATGCTGTGCTTCCTGAATAATCAGACTCTTTTGACATGTCTTAAATTGGGCACTGCAATAATGGATAGACAAGTACAAGTAGTTGACTTAGCACAGCGCTGTGGGGGTTTAGGCAAAGATGCTTAAACACACAGCTCTGATATGCTCTGAGTATGCACACAGCCAGTTATCACTGCTGGGCAGACAAGAGGTAACTGATTAGGGCACAGTAAGTCAATCATGTGAAACCATTAGCCCACGTTCAACGAAGTGATGTGCTCCAAATGACTAGCTCTTTCTGAAAAGTGTAGGCCTGTTCTTATTTGAGTGTCAGAAGAGTCTCCTGCTGGCACTAAAAATGACTGGCGTAATAAAATGTTTCTTCTAAATATAGTAAAATGCATTGCTTGAACTTTCCCCATTTGATCCAAGCCCTGGAAGATTCAGCAGGAGTCTCCAATGACATTAAATGACATCTGTCCTCCCATGTAGCTCCTCTACAGCTGCTTTGTAAGCTGGACCACCTATGCTGGGTGAAAAAAAAAGTGGGTGCAGCAGCTGTATTTGCATACTAAGGGAACAGGGATAGTTCTCCTGAATTTCCTTGCTTTTTTTGTTTTTGTTTTTGTTTTCTGCAGACAGACAACCATCTGTCCTGGCAGACTAAGCACTGCAGTCTTTGACTAGCTAGTACAACTAAAGCTGTAGCCAAACAAAAAGCCATGTAAATGCTGAATTCTTGGAGAGAAAAGGAATCTGATTATTTTCCAAGTTTTATTTTCTTTCTTTTGGAAGTATTTTTGAAGAGCTGAAAGGGAGAAGTTCTTTCCTGTATTGCTTGAGCGATGCTTTGAAGTTCTGTCCTTTGCCAAAAGCCTGTTGACAGTAATACAAGTGTTGGAGCTTACTGGCATCACATATTACTTGGGGATCTTTAAAAGCTCTCTGAACAGCTTACAAGACTTCATTAACATTTGATTTCTACCTAAGCGAGGAAGAAATTATCACTGTGTCTTTTCTTACAAGCGGGTAGGCAGCAGTAAGCAAGTTCGGTGATTTACCTGCCTACTGGGGCACACTCTTCTGTCCTGGTAGGGATCCCAGGAGTCTGACAAAGTTGTCTTTTTTAATAACCAATTTGACAACACTTTCCGTTGCCACCATTTACATACCCTCTCATTGTTCACGTAGTATCTTTCTGGGAAAAATGAAATTATGGATAGTCTGTTTCCTTTCACAGCTGTTTCCTCTAGATGCAAATCCAAATCCATCAAAGCGTTTCTCCTCAGGTTTATAATTATTCACTTTTTTTCCCCCAGTTTTATGTGGGGAGGTTTATCAGGCGTTGAGATTTCTCATAGTCATTCTCTCTATAGCAGCCGTGTCAGTGTGTCTAACCCTCTCTTTTCTTGTTGTCCTCAGGCAACCCGCTGACTGTGGCCTGCAAAGCTTTCTTTGGATTCAGCGGAGAGTCAGGCCCCATGATCTACTGGATGAAAGGGGAAAAATTCATAGAAGAATTAGAAGGTCACATTAGAGAAGGCGAAATCAGGTACTTTCTGGAGTATTTAGTGCTAGAAATGTGGTATGTCCCAAAAGCCTGTTTGTGTTTTTTTTTGTTTTTTTTTCAAAACACATTTTTAATTGGAAGTGGAAACAGTTTTCTGTCTAAAGACAGATGAATGACTTGGAGCCAGGGCAGTGTGACCAGCGAATAAACTTTAAAGACACAGTAGCTATCTATGTGCCTGAAAATCTGTCACCAGGTTCCCCTGAGAGTAGCAGAAACATGTCCTGAGTGTTCTGGGGGTTGCTTTTAGTCCTGTGTGGAAAAGATGCTGTGCACTGCAGCTGGCCCTCGCGGCGGTCTTTGGCAAGATGACGTTCATTTCAGCATCAGTGTTAATCTCAAAGATGAATAGTCTCCTGTCAAAGTCACCCTACTTTTACTCTCCTACTGAATGTGTTGTCTGCTTGTGATACAGCTCTTAGTAGGAATTAACCAGAGCTTTCAAAGAACAGTATTTGCTCCTCCTTGTTTAGCGTTTGAGGGAGAGACAGGTGTCACTGTGTGGGGACGTCTGGTACTGAGCTTGTGCTTGGCTTGTTCCTGATGCTAGTTATCATTTGCTGTACCAGTTGTAAAGAAAACAAACATTTGCATCCACATGAGTGTTTCTGGAGTTTGCACGTAACAGCATCTTCTGGTCTTCCCTGATTAATAATTGCTTGATTAATAGCTCTTTGAGCAAAAACTAAGCTGTGATTATATAACAGACAAAGTGGTTCCAGCTCCTATAAGACGGATGATGAGTATAAATCATAAAGAAGGCTAAGGTCTTTGCATCTTCCATTGCATGCTTTCTTTGGTCTGTTTTCCAAGTTGTTTCTTTCTTCTAACAGTGATTTTGGAGAGCAGGCAGAGAGAGAGATTCGTTTGCTTTATCTCTGGATCAATAATTTGAAGTACACTCATTTATCCACTGGTTATTAAGATATACTAAAATAACTGACCTAGTGTTGCACCTTAATTGTACACAGATGGAATTTATTATATATTATCAGAAGATTTTAAGTGTAAAATCCTCTTTTGGGCTTCTGACCACAAAATACAGTTATTGGAAACTTCTGCCATTGCACATAATCAGCATTTAACAGAATTGTGTCTTCTCTGGTATATGAACAGAGAGTGGTTTTGGTCATGCTCTTCCTTCACATCAGAAGTACTGTTTGAGGTTTAAAGAGCCCTTCAGCTCTAGGACAGTTCCAAACTTTTCCTTTATGTGCATTTCTGTTGGTGAAATGGACTTTGAAAAAGTTGCATTTGTACTTCATTGCCCCATCTCATTACACATTCACGTTTCAAATTGATTTGCAATGATTCAGTTTACAGACCGCTCACTATTCGGCTTCTCTTCAGCAAAGCTACTTCTCACGCACCCAACCTCCTGTGCATCGCAGCCAGCACTAAAAGCACAGCATTTACCAAAACCCACTGCATCGTTACCAGCAGTGCCACAGTCCAGCCCTTCCTTCATTTAGAAGTAGCTATGGCAACTGCAGTAGTACCTTTTTGCAAATGACTTTTTTGTAGTAACAGCTCTTGTTCGTGCGTCCTGCTACAGCTGTGCTGCTTCAGGGAAGCTAAGCGGCACTAACTGTTCTATCAGTGCCCTGAGCCAGCCCACATCTTCCACCCAGTCATATTTATTGATGTATTTCAAAAAGTGTCACGTATGCTTCCAGTTTGATGAGCCATGGGAAACTTGCTGGTTAGATGCTTTTCCCATCAGTTTGCTTGTACGTGGCATTATCAGCATGTTTCTTTTAATGCTGAAAAACTACTAGTTGGGAATTGTTACAAGCAGACCAGTATAATCCATGGGTTGTTCCTTTGACAAATATCTAACATTTTAATTTGAAGGCCCCTATCTTAAATTAGTTCACAAATTTAAAAGTAGAAATCTGAATTTTTGTGCTGTTTTTGCCCTGGACACAACTGCAGTGTGGGGATACAAAACATCCATCCCTAGTGTACATCCTGTAGCATGCATAGTTACGAGTCAATCAGCCTGCTTTCATGGAAGCACTGAAATAAGGACGCATGTGACTTGAGTGCTTCTGTTAAAATCAAGCCCGTGGAACTGTTTGTTTTGGTAACAGGCTTCACCACGAGTACTGTGTGCAGCTCTGGCCTTGTGGTTATTTATTAGACCTTGTTAGACAGCCTCATAATGAAAAGTAACTAATCAGCGTTGCAGGTTGAGAGGTGACAACCCCCTCTCTAACGTGCCTCCTTGCCTTCCTTGACTCCTCAAACGTTAGAAATTCACAGGGCGAAAAGGAGAAAAAGACTTTGCTTTCCAGGTGGGCTTTTCACAGCAGTAATAAAAATGTCATGTAAATTGAACCAGGGCTGTTCAAGAAGGGATCAGAGCCGTCAAGCCTGCCTGCAGGGTTGTCAGTTGCACCTAATTATCTAAAGAGCCCACAGCAAATTTCAACACCATCTCTTTGCCATGGCAAATAAATATTTTCAGGCATAAATCTTATGGTCTCAGCCACCTATGAGTTGCTTCTTTTCCTTCTTCAGGAGACACTGCAGAAGAGTTTGCAGATGCCTCATAGTGCTCAATTTGTAGACCATATTTGTCTTTTTTTTTTCTCCTTGTCTTCACCATTTTTAAAGTGGAAATAGTTTAACTCGTTTGAGAGTCATGAAAAGATATGAGTGGAGACATTTGGAACTGCAGCCTTATTTCTTCCTGCTGATTAATTTAACGTTCTGCCTTTTCACCCGCAGAAGTCAATTGATGGGTGCAAAACAGTCAGACAAGTTGAGGATGCTGTACCCTGTTACGAGGGGAGGCTAGGGGAGGGAGGCAGAATTACCATCACTGCCTGGCTAATGTGTAAAGTATTTTGCAGAGAAGTATGGAAATGGCAGCTCTCCCCTGAAAAGCTCATACTATTTAAGTAGACAATTTATGGGCAGAGAATGAGAAACAGTTACTGTTAAAGGCTAAAGGAAGGACTAGAGTTCATAACCCTGTTCACAGTCCGGATCTTCTGCTATCTAAGGAATTAAAGTTTCATTTTTGGTAAGTCCCAGCTCACATGCAGATTAGTAAAGATTTGGAATCAATTACTTGGTCCTGCAAAGGAACCCAGGTAAAGCTTTCTTATGGCCTTTCCGTCTGTGGTCATATGAAACCTGAAAACTGTAGGGGAATATGGTTTCAAAGCAAAAGTGTTTTAACTTCACCTTCAACTTAGTACGTAAATGCAGTGGAAAAATATAACAAAACACTTGAAAAATCTGAAACATTGGATATTCTTCAAAGAAAACATTTGTATTCTGGCATTACACTTGTTTTTAATTCACATTTTCTTAACCGATAAATCATCAGTAGACAAAATGTTTTGTTTCAGATCAAATAAATTGCTTCAGCCTGAACGAAGAGAAAGCATTGGGTATTTTTTCACTTCACCCACCTCTTCTCTCTCCCTCCATCCTGTTTATTGTGAGTTGTCAAGCACCACTGATTTATGTATGTATTAAATGATGGAAATACTCTTACAGTTTGTTCATCAAACCAGAAAAAAAGAGCCATTATTTTCTCAACTTGTCGGAACTGGCATGTGTTGGCAGTGTTACTGGCAAAGTTCCCACCAACCCAGATAAGGACAGAGCTCCATTTTCTGCGTGTTCAGCAATTGTTGTTGCAGCTTTAAGATCTAACTTGTTGACATTATAGTCCATTTCTTCCCCGAAAATATTGTGCTCCATTTTCTCTGAACCAATTGCAAAATGCAATGAATTAAAGGCTGTGCACATATTTAAAAAAAAAAAATAGGTGTGTGACTGTTTCTGTGGCAATAGTGAATCACAAGCTATAGAGTACTGTTTGCTTTTTTTAAAAAAAAAAAAAAAAAAGCAGGAAGGGTGCTACCAGCATAACATTTAAGTTGTCTGTCAGCATTTTCATGATACATCTCATTCTGAGGAGATCTCTTCCTTGAGATTGTAATTAGCATGAAAATAAGTGGAAAAAAACCATTCTTTTTTATGAAAGCTCCTTTTTAGCTGATCATATATTATTTAAATGTAGGTTAAAGGTTGATTATTTTAAATAGATTCGGAATAATAGTTTATTTTAATTGTAATGTCTTCATAATTGTTACTGTGCATAAAATATGCTTATTATAATAAACAGAAGACAATCTGAACATTCACAGAGTGCTCCAGATTGATGTCCCAGATATCTCCTACATTAATGATTTTGTGTGTTCCCTGCAGCATAATTTGTAAGCCAAAATTTGTAGAGCGTATTGTTTACCAACAGAGAAGAAAGAATTTCCTGAGTTTAAAATATTTAGCTATATAAATGGAATAGTAATAGGTAAATGAGAATTGATTTATCTGATCCTTGGTGGTTTACACTGATTTGAGTCTGCAGGTGGATTGGGCTGTCCTGGGAGGTTTCTTTTCTGTCCAGAAATGATGAAAATTCAGCCTTCCTTGCATTATTTTCAGCACTTGGAGTCAGGGCCAGAATAATGGTTAAAAAAAAAAAAAGAAGGCAGAAATACAGAAATAAATGAGGGTGAATTTGCAAAAACAATGCAATCCAAGTTTCCAAATGCAACACGCATGTCTGTCCTTAAACGATTGTTTTTTCACTTGTCTTTTTGCAAGTTACACAGCCATAGTGAAAGAGGGTGAATATTTGTGGGTGCTCTGGTATGTCTTTTGAGTTTGTCAGATCACACAAGCTTTTAAAGGTGATGTGCTGTATGAAATCTTACTGTAAGTACTTGGTTTGTAGAGCCAGGCTTGCATTTTTGAATTTCAAGTGCAACGCCCTCACATTTCTGATTAGTTTTCAAATGTGGAGATCTGTGTTTGTTCTATGAGATTATGTACTGGGCGTAAGAAAATGCACGTGTTCATTAAAAACCCCAAACAACTTTGGTTTGTAATAGAGAAGTTTGGTGTTCGCCGTTATTACTGAAGATGTTAAGCTCTCCAGGAGAAGCAGTTTCCATCCAGCGCAAACAGTGCTCTGGTTAATTTCCTGTCTTCCCTTGTGCCTTCCATCAATCTCTGGAGAAGAGATTTATTTTGGGTAATAAAATAAAGTAAAAGAAAAGAAAATATAGTTTTATCTGTAAAGCCATGTTAGACTGCCAGCAGGACTGTGTGCAATGGTGAGTTCACAGGCCTCAGAGTATGAGGGCATCACGTATTTTATGTTTGTCCCCTTACACATTATGCAGCACTACACGAGCAGGGTCAAATGCATCTGGCAGATTATACTTGACGTTACATTTCCTTGTTCAAAGAACCAATAACTTTCTTGAGCAACTGATAAGAAGTCTTTTGAGAGAATAGGACATTTTATTTTTAGACTTATGCCACTTACATTTACTTTGCATTATTTTTAATGTTCACGTTAGAACAATGACATGAAAAGACTCTACCTCTGGCCTGAAACTCTGCTAGAACTTTATGTTCCGTATGTGGGGATTTTGTATGTCCCCTTTGTCCTCTCAAAGGAGCAAAGAGCTCTTGTTCTTGATACTGTTCCCTTATAAAGTCAGGATCTAGGGAAAAAAAAAAGTGGAAAATTCCAGAGTAACATAGCTCCTGCCGTTGTTTTTCAAGATTGTATTAAAATGTAGCGCAAGAAGCAGCCTTTAAAATATTGCCTTATAATTTGCTCAGCCACAACACATTTACTTCTCTGGAAAGTGAGTATTTATTGCTTCTTTTAAAAGAAGAACTGTTTTTAGCATGTTAATTCTGGTGGAACCAAAGTAAACAAGCCACATGCGACTGTTGCACTTATTGCCATATTCTTCCTGCACTTGCTCCTGCTCCTCACTGCACAGAGGAGGAGAGAAAAAGGGTTTGGTTGTTCTGAAAGTTGCCTCTGTGAAGTCTCTTCCAGGCCGCTCCAATCTCCTTCCAAGTCCTTCTCCAGGAGTGCAAGGATGCCAGGAACGCTTTGTATCTTGTGCTCGACAAATCATGGTGGTTCTGGGAATCTCCCACCCTGTATTCATTCAGTTAAGAGAAGGTTGTGTCTTTCCTTTCAGACTCCTCAGAGAACATCTCGGAGAAAAAGAAGTTGAATTGACATTGATCTTTGATGCTGTAGAGGAGGCAGATCTGGCTAACTATACGTGTCACGTAGAAAACAGAAATGGACGGAAACATGCCAGTGTTCTTCTGCGCAAGAAAGGTAAATTCACTGGATTTTATTAGCTGTACTCTCACTTGCCTCAGCGGCCACAGGTCAGCCAGTAGCGAAGGGCCTGCTGACCTGCCTGAGCCAGGCTGAACTCCTGGGTGCTTAGTGGAGCTGAAGTATATTTGTGTTATGGCTTCAGTTTACTATTTGCAAAAAAAAAAATCATGACCTGTTCTTCAGTCTCTAGAGAATCAACCTCACAGGCGATGCACTTGCCTGGAATACAGTCACCCATATAGCCCCACTAAAAGCAGTGGAAATATTTTGGTCTAAACAACCTATGAATTTGACCCAGAGCTGACTGACTAGACCAGAGGTAATTGTGTGACAGAGTTAAAATGTGCATTTCTTACAGTAGGTACCTCAGCAGTGAGGTCAGATGTTCTCATACTTCACTTCCTTTAACAGCTTTGCGGTTTAAATTGAAATCTTTAAATAATTGCCATGTGTTTGGATTTCTAACTGCAAAGGGAAATGAAAACATTGCAATGTTTTGAGCTTCAAATCAGTGGAGAATTACCCCATTGTTGCATTACTTTGCTTGATACTGTGCCTGGAACTGGGACTACCACTATTGTCAAGTTATCTGTAGCAGAACAGAAACCATTTGGGTTTGAATGTTCCAAATTAAAAGGTGCTACTATGCCCTGCTGTTTGTAGCAGTCATTATCGTAAGGCATGTAACAGTATCTCATTACACTTCTTATCTTGTTAGTTCAATCACCTCTTCTATTTGTCAGTAGAGTGACAATTAAATTTGACTGTAATCTCTTTAAGATACAGTGTCTTAGGCAGTACGAAAGCTGTAAGATAGTAACTGTTGGGAGAGCAAGGAAAGGTTACATGCTCAGGATACAAAAAAGTAAAGTGAAACTATAGAGCTGTCGGCACAGGAGATAGACTAGAGAATTAATACTGTTGTCCAGATCTCTGTTGTTATTTTTGGCTCCTATTTACCTAGAGCGAAAAAGAAATGCTTCCATGAGGCACACCTGCAAGAGCTGTTCCAGTCCTTCGTGTTCTTTTGGACCACTGAGGCAAAGGACATGCTTAGCAATAGTTTGTGGGTAGCAATTTTAGTGTCAAAGGCAGTGGTCTCCATCACCATCCTTGCAGCTAAATCCCACAGAGGTGTCCCCATTTCAAGAAGGTTTAAATATACTGTTAGTACCTGAGCGTGCTGCAGATTGACCTCTGAGCCTAGGGTAGATGTCACCATGGGACAAATGAACTAAGAGCCAGGTGAAAGAACAAGAACACCAGCCAAGGCATCTCTAGATAGGGTTGAGACCAGGTTCACCAGCATATCAAGTCTGGAAAAGTACCACAGTCAGTAGGTTCACCTAAAGCCATGCTGGATGCTAAGTACTGTGTTTCATGGCTATAATTTGTGCCCTCAGATAATCTGTATAAAATCAAAAATGAGGGAGAGATGGTATTGGGACAAAAAAAGGACTATAAGAGAGAGGAAATTTTGGGCTCAATAACCTTTTTCATTATTCTTTCCTGTGACCCACAGGTTATATGTGCGAAAGTACAGTATTCAGTCCTGCCAAAATTGGACCACCTCTGCTTACACTATTTCCTAAACACACCAGAGTTTTATGTCCTCCCAGGAAGAAGGGCATGATATGGGCTATGCTTTATGCTAAGTGATAAAGATAAAACAATACAGAAACTGTAAACTGCTCTGAAAAACAAGGGCCTGCAGTTGTGATGCGGAACACACACGAATGTTTATTCAACATCTAAAATGACAGGATGTCACGACTTTAATTAAGGAAACTGGTCATCATGATGAAGGATTAGCCTCTTTAGCGCTAAAAGCATTCTACCTTTCCATCCATTGAACCTCATAAATATACAACTGATAGTATGTATATCTGCGTTGACACTGTTAAATGTTCAGCTGTGTTGCATACATTAGAATAACAAGCTAGGTTTATTTATAACAAGAAAATGCAGACATTTCAGAGCTCTGCTGAAATTATGGAAGAAGCACTGCTGAATACAGAATTTGGAGGTGGAGAGGATCACTTCTCAGCTGCTATTTCATTTCTCTCTAAATTGTGGCTATAGAAAGCTTATATTCCCCTCAGGCATTCTCAATAGTTTATTTTCAAGCTATTAAAGTGCCATTTAAAATATCCCCACCATTTTCACTATGTCCTTTGACCACTTGCCCCATTGTCTTGTTTTTTAAAGTATTTATTAAGTTCTTACTAATACTTGACCAAACTTTTCCTTTCTGCAGCTTGATATAATTACTTCTTATCCTAGCTTTTTCCTGCTTAGATGATTGCAGAGTATTCATAAGCCAGGAAATACTGCAGTATTTACTGACCTGTGACAGGAGTTAGGACAGGACTGGTAGAGGGCTGTTGACCAGCATCCTGTATGGGTGTGTGTGTCAAAGGATCATGGATTCCTATTATAATGTGCTGCGGTTTTCCAGAAGCTGGGGCACTTCGGAACAACGAAGAAGCACAGATCTCAGTCAGAGAAATTCCTCTTCCTCCAGAGTCCTACCTGCTAAGGGCTGCTTTATCCCCACTGGGCAGGAGGTGCTGGTAGCTCAGTTTTGGCTCCAGGCTGCCACAGCGCTGTAGGTTACGTCTGCCCTCTGTTCAGAGGAGTGATTGCAGCACATCAGGTGTACCCAAGCTGGCATGGGTCATGAGTCCTGCTAAATTAGAAAGGCTGGAACAAAAAAAATAAAAATAATAAATAATAAAAAAAAAAAAACCAGGGATAAAAACCAAATCCAAGTTAGAGCTGTAGTATAAAAGTTTCTAGAGTTCCTGTTTTAACATCAGGTATTAATTTTTAAGCGTGTACTTTTCTTTAAGGAAGAAAAAGGAATTGTTGAAAGATCTAAGGTACAGTATGTTGAAGTCTTTTGCTGCATTAGTGGTATAGTCCTCACAAATGCTTTTTGAGAATACAGGATCCTGCCTGGTACACAGGAATGCTGCTGTATTGATAGCCCCAGAGCATGCATTTAGGATTTTTATTTTTGACTGAAAAAGAACCAAATCCAGCTTCAAACACCTAGACCTTACAATGCAAAGACAGACTCAGGCATGCTGCTGAGACCTGAATACCACTGTCTGTTATCTTATTCTTCTTTACTAACCACATTCAAGACCACATTGTTATTTGCTTTCAAGTCGTTCAAATGTAAGTTCTGGGCAATCCTGGCTTGGCTTTGCCTTTTTTTTTTTTTTTTTTTCCCTCCATGCTTGAATTACATGGAATCACAATAAACATCCACTTATTCCTGAGTTGTGAAAATAGCTCAGGATTCCCTTCAAATGAATTTGAAAACAATCCAATATTTTCCTGATTGAAGTCCAAGTACACTATAAAATAACTGTCCTGGAACATGAATAACTTGTCTGGAACTGCAGAATAAAATCAAGCAGCGCTCTTAGCAGAAAGAAGTAGTGAATTTAGATAAAAGTAAATATTACAATTATGTTGGCTCAACATTTACTTTCAAGGAGGCTGCCTTTGTTCAAGACATACAGGAAACTAATGAGTTTTTTGATGCTGATGTAATGTAAAATGATGAAGAAACTTCTGAAGTATATTTGGCTCTCATTATTGGGTATTTATGAGACTTCTAGTATTTTAGAGGTTATAATCCTTTATATGATAGGCTGTGGCTGGGTCCTTCTACATAATTTTACATTAGAACCTATCTGAATATTATTATTTACTAATTTCCAGCCACTGTTACAGCACAAAGCCCAGATTCAACTCCTTTCCTAATGTTGCGTTTACTCAACTGCCTTCCCCCTTGATCTCAGTGAAGACTACTTGAGGAGTAAGGCATTAATCAGAGGCAGAGACTTAGAGCTGGAGCAGGCAAGAAAACTGAGCATTTGGAGGTTTTCTCCATTGCCTCCACCTTGGAATAAAGAGACCAGAAGTTAAGCCTGGAGCCTTGGAGAGCTATGGGGCAGGACAAATAAAGAAGGTGCAAAAGCAGATCAGTTCTGCCTTTTGAGCAGATGTTTGTGGTTTTGCTGCCATACACTGCCATTGCCCTGGCAAGTGGATGCAAGTCTGTGCTCCTATGTGAGCTACAGGTGATCTTCATAGGCAAAAGTAGTCGTTCAACAAACCCAGCTTTGCTGGTGGTATAGACAGGTCACTGTCATGGATGGGCTATTTGTTAAGTTCTATGCCATGCAACAGCTTCAAATGGTGTCAAATCAAGCAGGCAGACACCTAAAGAGTCTGATGCTGTGAGACATGATGTGCTGAGGGTTTTGATGACTGCTTAACTACGGGCATTCCTTGCCCAACAACTGGGTACAGCTGGGGCATGGATCAGAGAATACAACAGGCTCTGTTCTTGGACTTTATTCTGCAAGGTAGCATAGGTCAACTTCAATGCTCAGAACTGAGTGGCCTCCATCACTTTCTTTCCTTCCAAGCTGGCAGTTTTGCTATCATCCCAATTTCCTGGTAGAAAAGTTTCAGTATAACGAGAAAGGTAGTTTTTTTTTCCCACTGAAAAGTAATTTTAACCAACTCTGTTCTCCATTTGACCAGATTTATCCCCAGAGCATATGTTAGCTTGCTAACTTTATCTTGCAGTGTAATAAAAGTCCCATGAATTCCCTGTTCTCAGAGAGATTAAATAGCTATTATAATAGACTTTTCCCATCTATTAGTCCATGACTTCTCACCAGACAGACATCAGAGATACTGTAAACTGGGAATAACTTGACATCTGATGTTAATTATTGAAATACAAGGCAAGGCAAGACTAACCCCAAAAGATACACAACTAATTTGCTTTTTATCTTGAAAATGACACAAATGACATACCAGTAATTTCTTCTGACCTATGTTTTAGAAGTGTAAAGATCACAAAAACTTTTTCTCTCCTGTATTACAGTTTTTACATCTTCATATTATAGTTATCACAGCAGCAAATATCTTCATGACATCTTATCTAAACTAATATAGAGGGTAGCTATTGTCAAATTGTCATCTTTTGTCTTTTATGGTAATGTAATATGCCAAGTGGTGGTACGAGCAATATTGTGTTCTGAGGATATTTCAGGATAAGGAGCGATACTTTTAAGGCTAGCATCTTAACGTCAGGTAGAGCACTGGGCTGGTATTTAATGCTTTTTATCTCATTCTGGCATTGGTTTGCTAAATGACCTTGAACATGTTGCTTCACTTTTCCATGCCTCTGTTTCTCCAGCTGTGAAAGAGGGATAACTGCATTTGGATGAATTTGTGAAGTACTTTGAGATAGGCTGCTCATGATTTTTCCTAACAAAAGCATCCCAGTAGGAAATTTTAACTAGTGCTAGTTCCCATTAAAGCATAATGTGTACTAAACAAACATGTGAGAACTCCGTTGGTAGCCGTCACAACTCAAACAAAGTGGCTCTTAGCAGCCTGATGTGTGCTTCTGGCTTCTCACATTATTTTGGGCACTCTGGATGCTCAATTCATTTACCAGTGATTCAGCCGAAGTCCTGGCTTGACAGCTTACATCAGTTCATCCACTGGCTCCACAAATATAAAACCAAAGTTTAATATTATTTGGGGGACTAGAGCCTCCCAAATGGGGTACAATATGCCTAGTAAACCTATTCTCACATGCCACATACAGCATTTGATGCTCTCTGCCAAGATAAAAGTTTCAAACTCCACAAGCTCATTAAATGTTGATTAATCCTCAGTGTAAAATCACTACGCAATTCCCTTGTAGAATTATGATTATAGCCTCAAATGCATTTTGGATGGCAATTTCAGACAGGCAGTAGAAGGAGTGGTTAAAGTTAAATAATAGGTAATGAACAAGAAATTAGGCAGCCTTAATGTTACAGTGGTTATAACAGGAAGTTGTGCATTTTTATGTGGAATTGTACAGTGGATTAGAGCAATTAAAGCTTGGAAAGATCATAACCTTTCTGTCTTTCCTTGCTAATTTTAGATTTGATCTACAAAATAGAGCTTGCTGGAGGATTGGGAGCCATCCTTCTTCTGCTTATTTTGCTGGTGACCATCTATAAGTGCTACAACATAGAGTTAATGCTGTTCTACAGACAGAACTTTGGAGGAGACGAAGCAGCAGATGGTAAGCAGTTGCTCAGGAAACTCATAATATACATACTGGAAATATTTCAGAGGTCTGAAGTGATGAAACTTCTAGTTTAAGTTCAAACTACTAAGCACCCAACAGTGTAACTCCCTAAGGCTTTCTCTCGAAGCCTGCTGGAATCAATGAGTCTGTTCACTGAAGTGTCACCGGTCTGTGCCATAAGCAAATGGGAATAGGAAGAATTGTTCAGGAGCCTATTACAGAGGCTTGGATGATGTTTGTGAACTGATTGCTCGGGAAAACTCTTTGCATTCATGTGTTCCAGTGCCACATATATCCAGGATCAGTTCTCCTGAGATGCATACTGTATGTTGGCAGTAAATTCACCAGGTGCATTCCACTAAACATTTCCCTTAAATTGTTTTCAGGCTGCTAAGTCACTCTAGGAACTAGTGAGAGTCAATTGTTATTAAGGTTAACTAGTTACCTCAGTTAATTGGGAGTCTGAAAACAACTTAATGGAAATATACAGCTTGCGTGGAGACTATGTTTAAGAATAGCGTAGGGTGTTTTAGAGTGTATGCACCCCCCCCCACCCAGTAGCATATGGTCTGTTTGGTGCCTAAAGCTAAACCTGTTTTTTAAATTGAAGCTTTAATTTCCCTGAATATAGAACATTGCCTGCTCCTATGAAGGTGGAATAAGCCCTGGTGAACTAAATCTAAATGCTTTAAATCATACTACTGTATTCTTAATGTTTCTATTATAGCATAATTAATATACTATTAATGTGCATATAACTGGTATCTGCTGAAGATCTGAAGTACAGTATTCCAGTAAAGGTACTTCTCATAGCCTACTGCAACACTAACGAGTCACGTAGGCAGTCTGGAATGGTATCTCTAGAAACAATAATGTGTTAGAAAAAGGAGCAGGGAACACATTTCCCCCTTTGTGCAAAACCAATGTGCAGTTGTACAGAGCTGTTGCTTTCTGCAGCTAGCATCACCATTATCAAAATAATAAAGTTTTCTGTTAAGCACTGGGTAGATACAGTGTGAAAAAGTTTGGCTGCAGTGAAATCCACAGGAGTTTTGGAGGATGGGTGGAACGACATCCAATGGCTTATAGAATGTGCAATGATAAATAGCAGGAACAGAAGTCAGGAAACTTCCTTTCTCAATCTTTGTGCGAGTGGGTAAACCTAAAATTATGCTTTATTCATACTATACAATACTGGACAATATTTATACTGATACATAGGAGAAAGTGAAGGGTAAGATTGTGTGTTTTTAGAGGTAATTTATGTCTAATACCCTGGGATTATACCAACATGATTTCCCTGGTTCACACCAACCAAAAGTGACCCAAAGTGGTAACTTTTCTCCAGATTGCTTTCATTCATTTAGCTTGTGTTTTCAGTGTGAAGCTGCTGCATTTTTATTAATGCAACTTCATTGTTCAGTTACTTTTTAATTTATGAAACATTATTTTTCTCTAGTTGTTTAGAGGAAACCCCATGAGTACTTAGAGGATTCTGTGTGCATGTTAATTCTGAAATCAACCTCTTGTTTTTCCAGTGCGTGATTTTAGAACCATTGCAGCCTGGTGTCTCATTCTGATCCTGCAGAATGAAAGGTGGAGGTAGAATGTTACTGAAGTCAAAGTGTATATAAGGGTGTTTCTTTCTACTTGTGTAGGCTATAGAGTGAACATATAGAGGTCCTGTGGGAAGCTAGCTGCATAGATGCAATTGCAGGATCATATCCCATTTATACGTGTATTTCTTTAAAATAAATGGTTTGGAACTCAACAGATTTGCTTTATCCTATTTTTAAAAATATTCTATGTAAGCAATGTTGGATGCATTCACTTCCTGGGTTGTACATAGCATTGTTTTTAGACAAAACATTATAGCAATACTGAGAATTAAGGGAAGTCGTTTAGAAAATGGCCCCCAACAATGCTGCATCCAAAGCACACAGAGCAAGCAGTGGGCGAGCATGGATAGGTCCTTCTGGTAACGTCCTGTGTATGTGAGGCTTGTGAAGAGGCAGCTGAGACTTCAGAGATGTAACACAAGCGTAACGCCTCACAGGAGCCCTGGGGGAACTGGTTCTGTCTACCTCTTGCTTGCCTTGTGAACAGAGGCAACAAGAGGGCCCTTGTACCCACGCAGCTGGAAGGGGCAGGACTCGGGGACTGCGTACACACCGTTCCCAGTCCATGTCTCCCTCTCTGCGAGCGCACGGCTTTCGTGCTGCTTTATAACCAGGCACATCAGTGCTCTGGGGTTTGCTTTGCTGCCTTTGCAGAGCTCTCAAATGTTTTCAGGGATGTTTGTCTCCCGGATCACTTGGTGGCTGGCTTCTGTTAAAAAGGTTTCGGCAAGCTTCATTACGGACAGGATGGAAGGTTTTGGACACGGCTCCAAAGCCAACTGGCCGTTAGTTCTTTGCTGTTTGTTCTTCTGTCATCTTTCCATCAGTCACTACTATTTCTGTAAGCTGTTGATTTTAGAGAAATGCCAGCAAGCCAGGTGGACCTCCTCCCATCCAGCTATGGTGACACTAGGCAAATTGCCTTTTACAGACATATAATTATTCACATGCTTTGTCTGTAGCTCTGACCCTCATGGATCTGGCTTTGTGTCAAGAATTATAAGAAAGTAACCATCATTTCAAGGTCATCAAAGAACGTGTTGTATTATGATTAGCTATTTTTTCTTTTTATTGGAATGTATTGATGAGTTTTAACTGCTTTCATTATCTTTCATGTGCACAGTTCTTTACAGATAATTGGTACTCAGCAATCCTCCATTCATGCAGTTTTGTTCTCACAACATTAACTATTTGATTTTTCATTTTCTGTAAATAATGGCAGCTGTGCTCTTCCCTGGAGACTAAATTGCTGAAGGTTGACTTTTTCAATACACTATTTTCCATTACTGCAGAGGAATAACAAAGAGAAATGTCACTAAGGCAGTCTGATCACAGCATGGATCCCAAGCTCAATAGTGGTGCCGCTTCTGTTCCTGGCATACTTGCCAGCTCTCAGCTCTGTGTGTTGGAAGCAGAGAGCTGGAGACTAGCCCCAGTGCTGTGCAGGAGGAGCAAGGAATTGTGTTGCCCTTTGTAGCCAAACCTCTGTGTCACAGCCCTGCTGTCCTCACAAGGCATTTTCCAGGGTCCCCTCTGTTACCCACTGCTTGCCTCTGCCTTTTGATGAAGCACTGAGGTTTTGCTTCCACCCCTGAGCTGCAGGCATCATAGTGCAGGAGCAAGTCTCTCCCTGCTCCACACTTGCTCTTAGAGTTATTTCTAGCTCTGATAAGGTGAACCCTAGGTATGTAAAGTGTCCTGGATCAAATGACCTCTAAAATTATGATTTTAAAAATTGGAAGATTTTCTGAAAGAATGCTTTGGACTGTTCGTATTTGTCATTGTTTTCTGTACAATCAGTATTCATTTGAGTTAAGTCATGCATTTCTCACATTTACTTGTGGAAGGAAGTTCTTTGAGTGAGAGCTCAAAACTTTCCCATAATCATAGCACTCTTGAGGCACAAGAGTTGAAGGAAAGATTTCCATTAGTGATATATAAAAGATTAAAATAAGTTCCAGCTTTAGTATTTGTATCAGAATTTTGCCCAAGATCTTTTCAGATATGAAGTGTGTACACTGACCACATGAGGCAGAGTTACTAACTAGCTCACTATGCAGAAGAAAACTGAGAGGATATCCTTTGTATCTGAGAAAAATTCTCTGCAGAAGCCAGGTTATATGTTTGTATGGAAAGTACTGGTTTTGTTGGGAAATATGTGATCATTTCTAGGAATAATACAATTTTCTAAACTGTCCTATGTTCTTTATAGTGCTTTTGCAAACAGTAGGCTGAACGTGAATTTGTTTCCTTGCAGACAACAAGGAATATGATGCATATCTTTCATACACCAAAGTGGATCCTGATGCATTAGATTGTGATAATAACGAAGAGGAGCAATTTGCACTTGAAATTCTGCCAGACGTTCTAGAAAAGCACTATGGATATAAGCTCTTCATTCCAGATAGGGACCTGATTCCTAGTGGAAGTAAGTACTTCTGATCTCTGAGTTTTAATTTGCTCTGATGTGTTATGAAGGCCTGGACTGTGCGATGAGTACTAGATATGGAAAGCCTCTCTTTGTGAAGTGGTTGTCAGGAGTGGATAAGTTTCCTCACTATTGCAGATTTGAGCTCTAGGTTAGAGTTTGTTCCTGCACCGCTTGATTGAAACCAGAGGGAGCTGCTATTGATTTCAGTGGAGGCAGAAGCTGGACCTTTCTTCAGGAGAGGCAGCAACGCCGCAAACAATAGTGTAATTTAAAATCTCAGTGTCAGACACAAGTAGCTAAAAATGAAACTTCCGAGAAAGATTTTGTAGTTCCTGTTTTATCATTGAAAATTGGATCTTTTTTTCAGTAATTACTTTTTTTGTCTGTCTTTTTTTTCCTAACTTTGAAGTCTTATAAATAACTACATCAGTTTTCCAATTAATGGCAAACGTGCAGTTTTACATTAGGGTTTTGACCAACTGTTGTATTTCTGAGCAGTATTGGTATTGTGTAAGTAATACTAATTCTTCAGAGGACTGCGTACGGTCCTGTGCTCTGGTGCTGTCTTCCATGCTGATGGTAAAATACAGTTGTCCATTTCAAATCAATTTTGCTGCCATGTCTGAAGATTCAGCAGCACCTTTGGATGTCCGTAACAACAGTTAATGCTTTCTTAGTTGTGGTTATGGCATCTCTTCTTCCAGATTCATTTTTAAACAAGTCAAAAAGACCATGAATCATACGCATCATGTCGATGAATGGCACACTATGTTTGCTTTAATATCGTATTTATTTGAAATGCTGTGCATGTGAAAAATATGCCTTTTTTTTTTTTCTTTCCACTAATTCTGTCTGCTACAAATCATTTCCATGAAAAAAATGCTAAAAGAGGCTATGAACTTTCTCTGTATATGCTACTGGCTAGGAAATATGAACAAGAAAACAAAGCAATGACTGTACTGGAGCAGATGTCCTCAAACGTGAAACAGCTAGAACATGACTGCATTAGCAGCCTGCCTGCCAAAGACTTGAAACTGCTGCCTTGCTGCTGCCAAGCCCCAGTACCTGCCCCAGCAGTTGAAGCCTATTTCTTCTCTGCTATCTGAGGCAGCTGGAAGCAGAGCTCTGACTCCAGCCCCATGGGGAGAGAGGAGGCAGAGCCTAGTCAGAGATCATGCAAAGTCCCCTGTAGTGGCTTGAACTGATCATGTGTGTTTGCAGCTCCTAGGCCAGAGCTGCTTCCTCTGATCCTTTTTGTTTTGCCCCTGCGAGGTGTGAGTTTTACTCCGTTAGTCCCCTGAAACATTTTCCAGAAAGGGGACTTGGCTCATAGCCTTTTTATTTCTGACAGCCCAAGCAAGTGGTACTGAATTATTAGATAATAAGAGAAAATGTCTTTTTGTGTTAAAAATCACAGAACTGTAGTAAATAGTTGGTTCATATCCAACCATATAGCAGTTATACATTGCAATTATGCAAGTGAATTAAGGAGTTTAAATCTGGCCTTTCAACGGTAACTATACTGAAGCACAGATTAATCTGAAATGAGATTCTTCTTTCCAATTGCTATACCAGCCAGCATGATATTTTATTTTTGTCAGTCAGACACTCAGCAAATACTTGTCATCACTTTGGGTATTCATTAAACCTCTCCTGAAAATGTAGGGTACCTGAAAATGTCACTTCTCATTTATGAGCATTCACAGACTTAATACTTCTTTTTTCCTCTCAAACTCACTTCTTTAGTGTTATGAAAGGGCCTGATTCTAACATATGGAGCTTCAAGAACGCTTAATCAGACATAATGACAATACAGAATAAAATATGGATCTGAAATTAGCATGATTTGCATGCTTCAGCTTTGAAAAAGATATGGGGGTGGCACTTTGTTTTGAGGGGGGCAAGAGAGAGGGAGAGGTGATGGGCAAGGAGGGAATACTCAAACTCCTGTATTTGTAAGCTGTCCGTGTGCACGGGGGAAGTGAAACATGGCTGTTTCTGCGTTCTGGGCGATGCTCCCCAGTCTTACAAGGACCTGCAGCGTGTAGTGAAGAGAGCAGGCAGCATGGTGTGGTATTGACCTGCTAGAAATTTCAGAGGTAAACATAACATATTTTAGAGCGACTGTCTCAAAAAGTGGCAGATGTGACAAAATATATGGCTCTTCAGAGCAGATTTCTATAGAAGAATGGGGTTTTGATCGGTTAACCTTTTTGATTTTAGGAAATATTTCTTCTCACACATACTGCATTTCCTTGTCTTTTGATGTAAATGACTTTGTGTGATGTAATGCTTTCCCACTCTCCATGCTGATGTTTCCTTCTATATCTTTTCCTGTGTACTTAAACGTGTGATTCCAGCAAATCAGGTGTGTTTTGTAAGGCTGGTTGCTTCATATAATCTCTGCAATTTTAAGGTGTTGCCACAGGAGGGTGTGCATTATTGCGCTTGCTTCCTGGCGTGAAGTAATACAGCTGCTATTTGGATTTGAGAGCAAGCAAAAAATAGATTTGTTAAACAGTATTTCATTTATCTTTCTTGGACACTTCTCTGAACAAACTGAAAAGCTGACTTCAGAAAAATTCAGGGACGAGTTTGATTATGTTTTTGCCAGCTGGTTCATCTCTCACCTCTGGGGAAAAGCTATGATAGGCTCCGCGTGTCCCTCTGCAGCCGAGGGAGAGCTTAGAGCCAGATGCGCCTTAGCAGGGGCTTGCTCACCCGGCAGAGAGTTGCTCCGCCAAAGGGGGACCCTGGCAGTGTCCCCGCTGCATACCCCAGCTCTGCGCTTTGGCTCTGCTGAGCACCGGCTGTTTCAAGGACGCGTGTGGAGCGGCTGTTGCCAGCCCTAGGAGGACAGATGATGGCTGCAGGGGCCAAGGCCACTTCTTCACTGTTGGAAAGCAGATCCCTGGCCTCCAGAGTCTAGGTCAGATGGGGCTGAGTCACATTTTCATAAGCATTGGTTTCTCTGCCCTGCAAAGCTGGAATACAATTAGTATCCCAGCGGGGCATTTTGTGCTAGTGGGAGATCCGCCGGGAAGGGCACCGAGGGCCTCGGTGATGCCCACCTCGCAGCAGCCAGGAGGGACCTCTGCAGTGACTCTTGGTGTGTCCTGAGAGCAGCATGAAGGGACCCAGCCCCGAACTGGTGAGGTGGAAACAGGGCTCGAGCAGCCACCGCTCCTCTGCTGTCACACATGCAGAAGCCCACGTGGCCATGCAGGCTGGAGGATGAGGGCAGTGAGACACGACATGCAGTGTGCTGTGCAAGCAGCAAGGCCGAGTTTGACATTAATTGCAGCTATTCCTTCTTAAAGAGTATTCTTTGGTCTTAACAGAGAGAGCATTCTTTGTTCTTTCAAAGGTGACAGCACATATACCTTTCTGCCTAGGCACCTAAGGTGTCATTGAACATGTCAGCCTGTATAAGGAGACTGGTCCCTAAGATACAGTTGCAGTTGTTACTAAGTGTCTTAACCATTATCATTTTTTCCACCCTATTAGTCTTCAGGACGTTTTTAACAAACCCTTTCCCACAGCCAGGCAGACTCTCAAACCCTGCGAGCTTTTTAATTCAGTGTTAGAAGACCTGAGGAAACTGAAGAGTCGAGGGGAAAAAATAGAAATACTTATATTTTTACCTGAGCCATGTTCTGTCTCGCTAAGGATGATGTTTCTACAGAGAGAATGATATATTTGCACTTGATTCTTCTAAAATTGGGTCTACATTAGAAGAAGACATTTTTTCTCCAATGGGTTCTGCAAATTATTTTAAACCCCGAAAGTGAAGAGATCAAGACTGTCTATTTGTATTTTTAATACCAGCAATACAAATCTATCAGAGCATCATCTAGTTGCTCTCCAAGCATATGTGCATTTGATCTTGACAGGATTGAAAACACACAAGCAATTCACTCCAGCTCAGCCCAGGGTATAGAGATCAGGCACTGAAAAGAAAAACAGTGATGGAATAAAAATCTTTGCTTTTACCTGGAAAATGAGAGGTTGGCAGCACAACAGGAAAGCACCTAAGGCATCTGATATAAAGCACCCGAGAGTCAATATTGAATTTCTGGCATTTTGTAGTTTTGTCTGCCCGTCTGGAATAAATATGAACAAAACCCCTCTCTTTAGAGTCAGACAAGACAGGCTGGCCACCCTGTAGTGGTCTGCTGAAGGCCACCAAGATGGTCGGGAAGCTGGAGCACACAGCATAGCAGGAGAGGACAAAATAACTGTATTTCTTGAAGAAAAGGTCAACAAAGCCAAGGGGGAATCTTATTGTTGTCTTTCCAGTGGAAAGCACAGAGAAGACAGAGCCAGACTCTTCTCAGAGATGCACTGTCATTGAATAAGAGGCTGCAGATCCAAGTTGCAAACCTGAAAATTCCAATCTAGTCTTTGGAAATTTTTCCTTGCCATGAAGGGGGTCAGACACCAGAACAGTACCCAAAGTCACCAGAGAAGAAACCTTGAGAAGATCCTTGGAGGTCTTCAGAGCTCTACTGGACAAGGCCCTGAGCAATTTTATCTGTTCCTGCTTTGGGCAGAGGATTGACCTGGAGACCTTCGGATCCCACTTCTGACCTGTGTGATTCTATGAATCTTTGATTCTAAATATCCAGAATTTTGATTCCAACATCCACTACCATACCAGTTTCACCAAAATCACCAACTTCAGACACTTCAGTCTGCAAAGAGACATTACCAGGGCCATCTTCTATTCTATTATTTATTTCTTTCTGTTGTGCTCATCAGCTGTCTCTTAGCTTATAGTGGGATTGTGCTCTCTTTGGGGCAGGGGCTGTCACTCTGGTGCTTCAGCAGTGCCGACTGCATTGCTGTTCTGGCTGGAGCTAATGCAAGCAACAAATAGTTAAGAAATAGGAAAAGCAAAACAAGTAGTCATTTTTATTGTAATAAAGTAACCCAAGTTAGGGTTTGGGAACTGTTCAGTTAGGAAACTAGGGCTGAATTATTCTTCTATAAATAACTCTTCCTCAAGTGATAATCACATTGCCAGATGCAGCAAGGCTGTTTATTTTCAGTGTCAGGAGCCAGCCAGTATGGTTGATGGTACATACTCTTCGGTCCTTGTGGTGCTGCAGACCACGCTTGCCAAAAATATCCATAAGACTTGATACGATTGCTGTTCTTTCTCTCTCCCTCAACTGCTTTTGCAGATCGTCCGAATCTAGTTAGTCAGGCATTTCTTTGTGTAAGCAACTCTGTGTCCATGGTGTTCATTAGTTTTCTTGATCTTGGACCATTGCATATTAAGTTGTCTGGGTTTCCTTCCAGCCCATGGTTAGTGTAGCTCATTCAAGATTCAATAGGCAATTATGCGTGATTACACTCTTGCAAATAGGATGCGTGTCTTGGACTTCAGTGCTCCAAACTACAGTTCAGCATCATTACATGTTGACAGTATCTAGTGAGTATATATTTGCTATCAGGTCATATATCTCCATTACTGAATGGCAAACATGCAAAAAACATGTTTGTTTATGGGTCTAAAACTTCTTGTTGTCCATATGTCTTTGGAGATCGCATTGGACGTGATACAAGTAAGTTACTGGTAAAGCTACCCAAAATTGTAATTTTTTTGACCTATGAGAAATGCTAACATTTTGAAAACTGTTTTTGTGCCATATTACAAAATGGTGTTTCGAGAAGAGGAAGAAGAAAGAAAAAGGTCAAAATTAAAATGTTATTTTTCAATAAAATCAAGTGGATTAATTCATTTATTCTTACTTTATGCTTTATGATAGAACATAATTTTGAGAAACAAAAATAAATTATTCCATGCTGATTTTGTCAAGATTTTTTTCTCCCCTCACAATGAAATGTCATTGAAATTGAATCCTCCTTTGACAAAAATGAAGTTTTAATGAAATGAGATTTATCGATGGAAATATGTTTGCCTGGAGTCTTGCAGTTGATGGTGGTTGGTGATGTGAATCGTGAAGTCCTTGCTCAGTTTCTTCTGAAAGTGAAACTGAACCATTGCTTGACAGTTACTTCTTAGCTCAACAGAAAGGCAAAACCAAGTCTCTTTCTCTGTCCTACACTGCAATATAGCTGGCTTGGGTTTAATACTTCTAATCAACTGAATACTGACAGCTCAACCTGCGTTATTTTGAGCAGTCTCTAATTCTGAAGTGAAAGGGGGTGAGTGATCTAGCAACTCCAAGACTTATGCAGTCTTGTCTCACTGAAAAAAAGAAAGCATGAATTTCCACAGGCTTTAGTAAGACAGGAATCCGTCCTTCTTTGCTTTTTCCTCGCAGAAATGTTTGTTGTGCATGTTGGACATTCTGTAGAGTGCACCTAATGGAACCACGTGCTCCAGAGAAGTTGTCACCAAAATGCTGTAGTAGTCCTAAGCTTAAGTTATTGGGACTATTCAGTGCTTCTGGGCCAGATGGCTGGAAAATGTGTTTGCCTTTCATTTGGGCTTCCAGTTTTCTGTAATACTGTGTATTTCATCCTCACTGCACTAGCAGACCACCTGTACATTGGCTGTGTCTGTCATTGAACCAGCTGCAACTTGGAATTTGCAGGAGCACCTAGTGGTCATTTGTGAAGGTCTGTATATAGTTGTCTGTAGAAAGAGCTCTAAATCGTTGCAATATCCATCAAGTACGCTGGGCATACCAAAGTATGGGAGAGGCACAGAGGGGAGAAGTGTCCGACTGAGAAAACAGGGAAATTTTCCTGTTATCTTCCCACCTCATTCCCTCTTCGACTAAAGCAAAGTCTGGTGAGTTTTTGATTGAGATGGTATAATAGATTATTGATGGGTTGTTGCTATTGAAATTATTGCTGCTGGATATTTGAAGGTATGAAAGGGAAGTGACTTTTTGTTTTTTTGGAATTGGATGCATATAGGATGTGTGTGGCTGTGCTTAGCGCTAACCTGGATATGTGGTACTGAATAGTATTGTGTCCTGCAGAGAATTGTCTTGTACATAGCAGTGTTCTGAGTTGTTTGGAGGAGGGATGAATATGTCTCAGGAAAGATGCATGATAGTTTGTTGTTTTACTGTATCTTGCAGATTCAACCTCTAATGATGAAGCTTCCCACCTAAATTCTTTCTTTTTGGGAGCAGAAAGAAAGGAAGAAAATGAAGAGTCTGAGCTGTTGATACATTGGGATAATCTCTTTCCATTGTATTGAACATTTCTACCTTTCCTTAAGTTTTGTTTCACCAGTTCTGCTTATCATTTTCTCATTGTTGCTGATTCTCTCCCCTCTCTGCTGCCTCTCCCATGGATCTTAATGTTGGATTTTTTTCATTAATGAGTAACTATTTTACACAGAGCAATGTGGGAGTTTTCCTCATAAAATATTTTAAGAAAAAAAAAAAACTGTAAATGCTGCATGATTAAAGAGTCATAAAACATTAAGTGAAAGTCAGGATTGTTGCATAGAGATTTGTAATGTATGTGTATGTCTTAAATTTTTGTGTGTCTGTGGGATGTTTACAATTGCCTCTTTTTTCCATTTGTGAAAGAAATTCTTCTTGCTGCTAAGTGGTGAAATAAAACATTAGTAAAGGCAGATTTGATGCTAACTATGCCTTCAGTCTCATGAAAATAAGCTATTTTAGAATGTTCCTGTTGGCCTATTCTGTAGCTATTCACTTTACTGGAAGTGGTGTGAATAAGCATGCTGTGGTATGGTGCCTGGGACTATAAAATGAGTCTTGCAGTAACAGATGTTGATTAATGATGTTATTTGTAATCGTTGTTCCTGCTAGAGGGCAGTGTGTGTAAGAGAGGCCCTGCCCTGTGCTGAGTAAAGATCTGTTCTGTGCAGCTTTTGTGTCCAAGTCTTCATTTATAACACGTGCTTCTCCTCTGTTGTCAGACAGCACATTCTGAGTAGCATGGTCAAAAGGTTCATGTAGTTAAAATAATAATAATTATATCCTGTCTCTAAGCTCACAATCACAATGCTATGCAACCAGTGAACACTTTTCTGATCTTAATATTTTTTTCAAGTGTTTTCATTTTTCTGGTCTTGACCCAAAACCCATTGAAATTTGTTGAAGTCTGGTCATTTGAATGGGTTTTGGATCAGGTCTGTAAGTAGACCTCTTTCCCATCCTGTGCCATGTCAGACCAGTATAATTGGCATCTCTTCCCCATCATCCCTGGGACAAGTGAAACTCTGGATCAAAAACCCCAGTCCAACTTCAAGAACATTTTGAAGTTCAATAAGCTGACATCATGGAGCTGATGATGGGGCTGGCATTTCTGCTTACACTGATCATTCACAACTACTTGGTGTGCATGAATGAAAGAAGAATACTATTTTCTTTGTCACTGATGTCTCAGCAAATAAACACCTCCAATGTGCTTAAATTTTCCATTTGTTCCTGTCACTTGTGAAGTTTCTGTTAATACCTTGGGGTACATAGAAGCACAGGTTTGCAATATTAAAACAGACCATTGAGCCACAAAAAAATGCTGCCGTGTTTTTGTGGTCAGTCCCTAAAGAAGAAAGAGCTACCATGCTGCTTCTATGCAATAGCACAATTTCTGCATGTGATAAGGGTCGATTTCTTTTTGAGCTCTTGCTAGTTACAGTTTGCACACCCCGCAGCATCCTCGTGTCCTTGCATCTGAAACACAAGAACTGCTTCCCAGAGTGTGCTTCCCTCAATGTGACTTTAATCATAACCAGTGTTAATGTTAAAATTTACACAAACATTACATTGATCTTGACCTATAATTTTGCAGTAAGTGAACTGTGTATTTTTAGTCACTAATGCATCTACACAGTGAGGATATTATGTAAATGTCATTCTGTTGAGATGAACGGGGAAAAACAGTTACGGATTGAGGATGTTATTAAGGAGGTTTCTATATATATTCTGTTAATAGGAATGTGTTGTGATACACAATCCTATTTCTGTTGGAGTATATCGTGACGTGCCCCTTGTCTTAAATGGCGTGGATCTGTGAGCTATAGGATTTTGTTAAACTTAATTGCAAGCCTGATGTTTTGATACAATCGTCTTCTTTATTCTTTACTCTTTCTCTCTTTCTATAATTTGTAGCCTACATTGAAGATCTCACAAGATGTGTTGAGCAAAGCAGAAGACTCATTATCGTGTTAACTCCAGACTATGTTCTCAGGAGAGGATGGAGTATTTTTGAGATGGAAAACAGACTCCATAACATGCTAGTCAGTGGAGAAATCAAAGTTATTTTGATTGAGTGTACTGAATTAAAAGGGAAAGTGAATTATCACGAAGTGGAATCTTTAAAGCACACCATCAAACTTCTCTCAGTGGTCAAGTGGAAAGGACCAAAAAGCAGCAAACTGAATTCTAAGTTTTGGAAGCGCCTAGTCTTTGAAATGCCAGGGAAGAAAAAGGAGGTGGTGTCTCGGCGTCAGGTCCTGGATTCTGCAGAGCAGGGCCTTTTTGGAGACCTCCAGACTGTACCCTCCCTTGCCGTCACAGGCACTTCTGCCACGTTGGTAGAATCACGGGCTGATTTAACTGATTACCATCAAGCAGATTCTGTGCAAATGAGACATTATTGCAGAGGATACGAATATGATGTGTCAGCAGCAACATTGCCAATAGCTTCCATAAGCAACCATCACACGTACTGTAACATACCTTTGACACTACTAAATGGACAGGTACCTCTGAACAATACCATGAAGGATCCCCAGGAGTTTCACAGGAACAAACCCTTGCTACCTTTATCAGCAAGGGAGCTTAGTTTCACCAGTGATATTTGGTAGCGAAGATCAGGACGCTTCTGAGATGCTTCATGACTGTCATGAGGACACGTTTTTAAAGAACTTTGCCCAAACCCCGTGGGGCAACAAAGCGTATTTGAAGCAGCGGCACACTTATTTGCTTTTCTACTTGAACTTTTTTTGTTTACATTTACAAATTATTGACAAGGGGGCATTCTTTTGTAAGTCAGTAATGTCCTTCCTGTCTTTTAATGTACAGCTTGATTGCTTCTTTAAAAAAAAGGGGGGGAGAGAAAAAACACATCCCATCATTCTACAGTAGGTTTACAATCTGGGATGGATAAAAGTTCACTGTATATGATCTCCAGCATCCATATTTATGTAATAATATTTGAAATACACGGAAGTTGTTGGGTTTTTCATATAAACTTCAGTACGGTTTGAAATTCTAATATCATATCATGCTACAAAAATGATTATCTCCTGCGCAGACCACAAGGGGTGAATCATTCTCAAAAGGAAGGAGGAGGAAATCTTCCCGATAACATTGTGTCTCAAATGCATTTTAGAAGATGACCAGCTGAAACAATGCAGATGAAGCTTTCCCAATAAAGTGCATAGTAACAGTTACTGCAGAAAAAATCACCTGCTTGCATCAGCATCTCTTCATTTTATTATTGAGGCATGTTGTATTCCTAGTGAATGGTTAGCAAAGTGTTTTTATTAAACTTATTAGAATATTGGAAGATGTTTAGGAGGATTTAAAACAATTTTTCTGTGGATTATAGATTATTTCACAATTTTTGAAGGTTTTTAATGGCATTTTTTTAAATTAAGTATAAATTTGTCTGTTGATGAATTCATTGATTTGAAATATCTTAAGATTTCTTGAGCTGTTTTAAGAGTTGTAGTAAAGGCAATCTAATTTTACATAGTTTTTTTCCCAAAATCAATAGTTACAATTTCAAATTAACCTTTTTCTGAGAACATCAGCAATAGAAAATAATTACTACAGCAATATTCAGAGATGAAGTGCTAAATTATTCAGGTAGTCTGACTTCAATTGCAGTGATAATCACCTGAGACAGTTCTCTCTCTATCTACCTGTCAATTTATGTACCTTTTAAATACGGCTGAAGCAGGAATATTTCCGCTCTCTGTGCAAGTAGTGAAAAATGATATTTTTAGAAAGCTGGTCAGGTCTTGCATGTCTCACTATGTGTGTGGTCCCATCAGTCAAACGAGGATACTGTCATTTATCTTCCATGGAGAACATTCTTGCTGCTTGTGGATGAGAAGTGTTACATGGATACTCAGCATCATGCATTGCTACTCAGTGAGTTGAGTTTTCTTCAGACCAGTGAGTTTCACGAGCATTTCCAGACTCAGTTGATTACGGGTCGCAGTATACAACAGTATTTGAGGAAAAAGCTCTAAATAATGAAGGCAGAAGCTAGTTTTGCAGTTTTTGGCACAGCTTTAATGAAAGCACAGTAGACATAGGAGTTTTGTCTCAACGAGATCTGCTGGAGCAAGTCCCCAAAAATATTTTTATGGCAGGTATTCTTGCCTGCGTTTCAGTATGTTTTTCGCATTGTTCTCTTTGATTGCATGAATAAAAGTTAGCACTCTGCACTCAGCTGCCTGTGGTTTCGTCAGCAAACAAGTTCAGTAAATCCTTAACATCTTGCAGTGGTTCCTAAATTGTACCCTACAGTCAAAGTGGAAACAAACACTGACCTAAGACTTAAAAGTATCCAGAATTGGCCCAAAGACCATGAGAATGATCTCAAACGTGCAATAATTCATAGAGGTCGGTATTTTTCTATTGCTTCTTTCCCCAGTTCTTTATTCTGTACCCTCTTATATCAGTTATTATCTGTAAGGTTTTTTTTAAGTTCTAAATAATATGTTTCTCTTGTTGCTTTTTCTAGTATTATTATGCATTTGACACTAACACCAAAATGGAAATCTAGGAAAGATGCTAATTTATTACACAGAATAGAACTATAACTTGCTCTTTTGTGAAGTTATGTTCAGAACTTATAGATAGGTGTTAAATATACGTATTTTTCTACTGAGAAAGTGATTTTACCTCCATTATAAATATATGTATTTCAACCTCCTCCCAGAAATCTACAAAATTTGCACTGTTTTATAAGTGTTACGGACTGTGTTTACACTGGCTATGTTCTTTAATGCAAAGTGTAATTTTAGAAAAAAAAAAAAAAAAAAACAACTAAACCAAACCCTGCATGAAGAGAGCTGCATATGTTTAAATGAAAAGCTGTACTTTTCATTATTTTCCTTTCCACTTTACTTTAGAATCTGGTTAATTCACATAGAATGTTCAGTGAGATTTTAAACCTACTAGTTCTGTATTAAGCATGCAAACTCCAAAAAAAAAAAAAAAAA
>VXAA01002597.1:208956-224547 GCA_013399115.1 Anseranas semipalmata
AAAAAAGGAAAGAAAAGAAAAAAAACATATGCAGATTGGTCTGCTTCTTTTATTTACAATGATTAAATATGGGTAGCAAATTCATTTACCTGATGACAATATGTCTCTTAGAGCCGTAGCTATTCAAAAGCAAACTGCAGTCATGTTTGTATTGAGGTAACATGAAAAGAACAGTTTTTCTGTCATTTTGCAAAAGCACATTGTGTGTCTGTGTATCGCTATATTTTAGTTATAGATGACAAGTCACAATCTGCTTTAAGATTTCAAAGTGTGTATTGAGTACTCTGACAATATATACATGAACCAGAACCGCCTGTACCCCTCTGCTTTCAGTGTGGGGAAGGGACCTGAGCTCAGGAGGCCTCCCTCTCGTTGACTCAGTTTCACGTAATACCCGCGTGACGTGCCAGAAACCGAGTGTTTCCACAGGTAACAACGAAGGGTCTGCAAAAATACTGTCAAGCAGTGAAGTGCATCCGTCAGGGGGACCCGGGTGGCACAGAGGCCGGGGGCTCGTCCCACCATGCAGCCATGAGAATCGCCCCCCCTGCCCTCCAGCAGGGTCCCCGTGGCGGGGGTGACAGCTGGATCGGGGCCACGGAGGCAGAAATGTTTTAGCTCATTCATGCAGACTTCATGAGCTGAAACAGAAGGGTGTTTTCCATTCCTCTGTCTCACCAAGGCCACGTACTCATTCAGCTGTATTTGCTGGGGAGGAGGCCAGAGCTCTGCCCTGGTGCTGCGTCCCGCTCGTGCGACTGTGCAGCCCTTGCTGCCCGCAGGCTGCTGTACAGCCCGGCCAAGTCGCCAGCAGCAAACGTCCTCGCTGCAGCCATGCGGGGCTTCTGGTCTGGGGCACGTTCGTTTTAAAAGTGGTGGGTTACAGTGTTGGGAAACTATTGCTTGTGTACTTATCCTTGTGTGCAATGAGCTTCAAAAGCAATTCTAGTTTGAAGTTGTGTATAGAAGTGAGCTAGAAATTGGAAACCTATTCAGTCTTTACAGATTTTACATTCATAAAGAAAGTTCAGAGAGAAAGTAGGGTAATTTTGATTTGAGTAACAAGGTAGAGTGAATATTGACAGTCTGGGGGGGATATGTGCTGGAGCAGTATTTCAGTAATTAATATTCCTTTCTCTAGACCCTGGATGAGGAAGCTGTATAAAAATATTGCTATCTTCTATCTGCAACGTCTGCTCCAAAACTCATTCAATCTGATAGAAAGAGTTTCATCAAGTTCAGCAGACTTAGGATAAGGCCATAAAGCCAAGCCCTAGGTTTACTGTGTACAGAGGAATTAAAAAAAAAAAAGACAAAGGGGGCAGAAAGAAGCCAAGAGATTTTATTTCTTGCTTATTTAATCTGTCTAAAATCAAGCTTATTTTTGTCCCCATTTGGTGCGGATGTGCTCCAGGACTATCCAGCCTTGGGAAAGGAATTTTGTGCATTTCTTTGTTATAAACAAGATAAGGACTTGGGAATAAATAACAGATACTTTTAGAACAAAACCCATGCGATTTTTAAGGGCTTCTACTCCACTTGCAGTAGTTTCTTTTGATTCAACAGGCTTTGTTCATGCAAATGCATAAGCACATACTTAAATTCCCCTTAATTCGGTGAGAAATACTTTACTGAGCAGGGACCTAGAAGAGTCGTTCATAGACTGGTGCCAGAAATCATAGTATTTAACCACTTTTAGAATTGTGCCCTTATGGAGGGCCTCAGAGCAGCTTTTCCAGTTTGGGTCTCTGAATGGCTGCTAGTGTTGTGGCAGAACAGCTGGCAGGTCTCACAGTCCTGGTTACAGGAGAGAGGGTCCTTAATGCTTGCGAGCCTGGCGGTGACATCTCCCTGGGAACTCGATGGGAGATGGGAGAACAATGGCTTTTTCTCTTGCGTCCCACTGGGGCAACTGGGAGCTTACTCCATGGGCTTGGGCAGAAGTACGACCTGCAGGAAGCCTCCGCCTCCATGCAGCATTCTGTGCATCTTCTCCCCTTCAGGGCTCGTGCTGGGGCCGCGCAGTTACTGGGAGGCTGAGGAATAAGCACTGAGTGTGAAGAAGGGAGAGAAAGAAGAGAGTGGTCACAGAGTCCAAGTGTTTTCCAGGCAGAATGCTGATTCAGTATAGCACAATGACAGCTCTTGCATGAATGCCTCATGTTTGTCCACTATTCAATGGATGCTGGGCAAAGTTCCCCAGAAAAATACCATTTCTTGCCAGCTCACTTGCTTCAGAACCCTTGTTTTGATCCTTTTTAAATTAAATTGCATTTTCCCACTGGATGGGAAATTTTCTTGGTTTATGCTAAAAAAAAAATAGCTTCTGCTTTATGTGTGTGGAAACTACCCACAAAGTAGAAACTCATGCTTCGTGTTGGTCCTGCGGGTTTGAAACTCACACATGATGCCAGAAGTGTTATTGGATCACCTCTGGTGAGCGGTTTCTGCTGTGCAATGGATCCTGCCACCGGGGAGCATAGCTTCTGGTTCAGGCATTCCAGCAAACCAAACCGCTCCAGTCCACCAGACGTACGTTACCAGTAAGCTGGTCCAGGGCTAAGAGGCAAGTGGGTACCAAACTTTATTGTCCAGGGCAGTCCCGATGGCAGTTCTGCTGGGGGCTGTTGCGTCGGTACCGTCCCCAGGGGTCTCAGTCCTGCAGTCTGCTGAGCAGCACAGCCGCAGCCAGAGTCTGCTTTTCCAAAGCAATTAAGCCATACAGGAGTCAGATCTTATCAAAAGCCCATGGGAATTAGTCCTGCTCCTCAGTTCCTGTAGGTACCGCCACCATAGGACTGTGAGAAACGAGTGCTCCGAGCAGCAGAGCTGGAGGAGCCACGGCAGGGCGGCGGGGAGCCCCCGGCCCTTCCTCGCGCAGATCGGGAGGAGAGTGGGTACCTGAGCGTTACGATGGTGTTCCTTTAATGGAATCGATATTGGTCTGCTTGCTCATAAAATACTGAGAAATACATAAAAGTGCCTTACCCTATAGTCTTGGAAGTATTTAAGGTTTTAAAATTTCATAAGTAACAGTGATTCAAATAGCTCCTTTTTGGCATCGGTTAGCACAGCAAATGTTAAAAATATGGGATTTTGGAATACATTGTATGTTACGGGAGGAAAGCAAAATTTGAAAATGGAAAGTAATGGCATGTCACGTTTGGGCAAACAGGAAGAACAATGTTGATCTACATTTTCTTGTTGCTGAAAGGTACTTTGCTTCCCTAAAGAAATGACACAAAGTGTTTGTGATGGTGAACGGAGGACAGCTTTGCATTCTTACTGCACAAAGACATTTGATCATTTCAATGCCACTGGAGAAATTCAGAGGTTAATAAGGCTGCTCCAGAGAGGTATAAAACAATGTCTAAAAGAAAGAAATATAAAGTAAAAGTTACCGAGCTTTGCCAGGGTATTTGTCATTTAAATATAAAACAGTAGCACTGCCAATAGAAGCAGAACATGACCTGTCAGCATTTTTGCTTCATTACAATATCATTGTACAGCTACAGGCCAAGCAGGAAAACAAATAAATAATAATAATAAAAATACAGTTTGTCAAGCTGAGCCAGATTCTCATGGTAGGTATTCTATAAACAACCCCTGTAATTCATTTTGATAGAGCGTAATTGGCTTTGCAAGGTTTTAAGAGCTTTCTGCTCTTCAGGACAAACACAAAGACAAAACAATGTATTTTATACTACATGAGTGTTGCAATTTCTTTCGAGTCTGTAAAATAATTCTTTTTTACACAGCAGCGGGTGATAAATGTTTTCCTGGCTGCAAGTTTCCGCTGTGGGTATGCAAAGTCATTTGCTGGAGCGTGAGCACCGACAGCTACTGCTGAGCCCATGGGAGCTGATAGACCCAGAGGGCTACGTTTGAGTTCGGTGGGGTACCCACTGTGCTCACGCGTGACAGCACAGGCTCAACTATTTCTCTGGGTGATGGCTAGAGAACAAAGCACCAGTTAAGATGGTGCTCATACTGTACAGAGGCTTCTGCAAAGTCTCTGGTGCCCTCTTTTAATGGAGTAACGTAGGCAAGCCAAGGTGGAAATGAGAATTGTCAAAGGAAGAATCGTGCTTCTCATTTCTATATAAATCCAGATTATTTGGGATTCGGAGCACGGTCCTGGGATTTATGATGGGCAGGAGAGCATTAGCGATTCTCATGCAGGGAGCACAAGGAGCTTTGCTTTTACTACCAAGACATTTTCATGAGAAATCCAGACCCTGATGTGGCCTAGACTTAATGTAAATTAGCTTCTTATGAGACAGCTGAAGAAGAGAAGGTCTAATGAGATGTGAAGAAGCTTTTAAAGTACAATATACTCTAACCAGTATGTGTATGAGGCTTAAAGGTAACTTCTGCCAGCACCTAAGAGGGAGCATTTAATACTTACTCCCCAGATAACAGTAGAGAGAGTCCATATTCCATGTAGGCTGTGCACAGAAAATTAGCATCTATTCCACAAATAATAACAACTTTTAAAACCCTTAACAGCTCTTTGAAAAGGACGTCAAAGGCTTTATGATCATGAAACAATCTAACGCCTAACTGGGTTGGGAAAATGCTTTCATCCTCTCTTTAGCAAATGAAAAACAGGGTTAGGATCCGTTTTGCCCAAGATCCTACCAAAAGCCATAGGCAGAGGTGGGGTTGTGCCCCCAGTCGCCCAGTCCTGAGCTCTGCCCAGTAGATAACATTCCCTGGACCGGACTGGAGATTTCACAGTGGATTGCCTCAGCCTGGCTCTGTGGCCACGTCTTCTCTCGACCAACAGAAAAAAGATTGTTCCCATCTGCACGGGCAACCTCTGAATGTCCTGTACGTGGGTTGCACGTTTTGGAGGGCACGGGAGAGCTCTGCCAGGCTCTCAGTGACACTTCCCTTTGGGATCAGCAGCTCACTGCAGAGAGGTGACAAGACAGAAGCCAGTCATTGGCAATAACGTGGTTTTGGAAGGATGCGGACTGACAAGAAGATGAGACAACAGGAAATCTCTGCGCTTAACAAATTATTGGCAAAAGGAGGCAGTGGGGAAACAGATAGATTGACAGATAATTTCTACCTAACAACCAGCCTGAACCCACGTCAGGGCTCTGGCTCCTCACTGCCGAACTCGGGGAAAATCTGAACAAAGTTCAAACTTCATTGCTAACAGCCATCAACATAATGAACAGAACAAGCATCTGTGATATGATAGTGCCAGTCTGCGAGGAAGGCTTCAATCCAGGACCAGAAGTTTTCAGTTACCCATCTGAACCATTCCTCCTTCCAAAATGCCTAGACCAGCGCAGGTACGGTGCACAGACAGCTGAAGGCAGCCACTTTGTCGAACAAAAGAGAGCAGCCTGAGACGGCAAAGAAACAGAGGACGTTCATGGACGTGGTGGAGCTGGCTTGTCCTTGGCAGACTCACCCAGCTGTGACATACAGGCGTTAGCACCCTGTAAGGAGAGTCACGAGGCAGAGACCATTGGGCTGGGTGAGCGTGTCTGAGAGGTGCCACAGTGCAGTGATTCATGCTAGAGATGGGCAGGAGCCCGTCAAGTATGCAATTCCTGAGCTCCGCAGGATCCAAACAGACCTAATCCTACCCAAACAGCTCTGCCCCCAGCAGATGTCCAGTGAGGAGCAACTAGAGACTGGAAGGGGCTAATAATGGGAACAATAACAACTAGTAATTTATTCAGAAATCTGATTTAAGTCCCTTTCTTAAGCTATTAACTATAGGCTACAAACTCATCATCCCACCTGTCTTTAAGATACCAAGGTCCTTGGAGAGGGTACTGAAGTAGCAGGAGCGTTGTGTGCGGTACAGTGCTGGGCGCAGTCACAGGGATGAAGCAGGAGCTGCCTCCCCCGGGAGGAGGAGAGGACACGTGCCTGCAGGGCAGCGCTGGAAAGCTCCGAGCCTGCAGCATGAGTGGCAGGACGAGCCGGGCAGCGGAGCAGCAGGGCTTCGCCTCCACAGTCAGCAGAATAGTGGCAGCCCATGACGAGGGCTTCTCTTGCAAAACACAGCAGTGTAACCTTTGAGCTGCTAATCATTTTTCCTTTCTGGCAGCCAAACAAATGTTGCGAAAGTGTAATTCTCAGCATCCATTGTACCCTGAGGGTTAACAAACACGTATGAGAAGAGCTCCAGACACAGAGCTGGCAGCCTCTGCTTCTCCTCCAGCGTATGGAGCGCTCTACTGAGACTTGAGGGATGATGGGAGTTGCCTTCTCTTTCTCTTTTTTTTTTTTTTTTGGAGAAATAAGGTCACAGGAATTGTCAGAGGAGCATGTGGAGCAATTATAGCAAAAGCACAGAAGACTGTTGGAGAAACTTCCTGATTTTAGAAGCCTGGCTCTTGTTATTTTACAGTAAGACTGTAAAGCACAGACTGTCCCCAGGAGAGCCGAGGGGAAGAGCAATGGTTGTGCCGGGCTGCAACAGGAGCTGAGGCAGGCATGGGCGGAGGGGACCAGCCCGTGTGCCCACATGGGATGCCCGACGCTCCCCCCGCATGGTGCCCGGCAGGGCCAGAGCTGGGGGGGAGCGCAGCACCCATCGCCCCGGCCCTGGAAGCTCATAGCAAGTTACTAGCTTCTTAAATAGCCCGGCACCACCAGGAGTGAACCCTCCCCTGGGCTCTCCTCCCTCACCCCACACACCTCTGCTTTTCCCCAGATCGGCCGCACGCTGGGGGCATCACCGCTGAACCCGCAGAGCCCGTCGCAGATGCTGCATGGTTTTCCCGATGACCTGACGTTTAACTCGTACTTTGCGCAGCACCACGCTAGGCAATTCCCTGCCCGTGGGAAGGGAAAACGCAGCACTGGGGCAGCGGCGCTCACTGTAACCATTAGAAATCACGTTTTACAGTACGTGGTTAATTCAGCAGCATGATCCCAGATGAGCCCCAAGTAACCAGGTGAAGGCTGTGATAACACCAAGGTCAGATCCTAGCCTGCATCCTGGGCAGCTTGCACACAGAGCAACAGGGATTTGGCACGTGGGTGAGCAGCAAGCCACTGACAGTGGGCTTTGTGGAAAACAGCAACATTTCTTTAATTTTGCTCTCTTCCCTACAGGCTGCGGAGGAAGTGACTAACTCCTGAGCAGGCAGACAAGGACCTGGTGAGAGATTTCAGGTATGTGTTGGAAGGTAAAAATGTTCAGGTGCCGTGTCTAGTCTTGGTGCTATTAGTCAAGCATAAGTCACAGTGCTACGCCTGAGATCGACTTCCCCGGAGAAATCACAGGCTGCTAATTTGGAGGGAGGAAGCAGTGGGGATTTTTTACACTAAGATGATAAAATAAAGGTCTCCAGCTGAGATATCCATTTTGGGAGATGAATGATAATTTGCCAGAACAGGGGACAGCTGAAATTAATAATGATATTCTGCTGTAATTTGTACTACTCTACAGCTGGAGTCAAGGCAGTGTAGTCATTGGGGATCTGTACCCGATTCCTCTGAAAGAGAATTTGCCCCATTAATCTGAGCAGCTTAAAAGGAAGATGGCAATAACACTGAGCATTTGGCTTCAGTTGATCCAACAGCTTCTACTGAGGACAAAAAACTACCAGTGCACTAGAGGTTCCGTGCAGAACGTGTGGCTCCTTCTAATGCAGAGAGGAGTTACTAGGCGTGTTTTCAGTTTGACATCTGATGCAGAAAACCATGCCTCCCACCCAGATTTTACATGGGTAAGATATCGAGTACTTCACCAAACTTTAAGAAGTGAGCTGAAACCATGTTCCCCACTCAAGCCAACCAAAACCTCCCAGATTCAGCTGCACTGTAAAAGACCACAGAAGTGACAGTGTAATGGCCAGAATCTCCCTTCCTGACCCCAAGTGCAAGCAGGTTTCAGCTTGCCTGAAATTCAGTTACCTTTCTGCTAAGCCACATCTCTGCGATGGGCCCCAGCGCGGTCACCCTGGGGCCTGGCCCCCAACCCACCCCTGCCGCCTCTGGTCTCATATCTGATAAGCTGGGAAGGCAAAACTGCAGAAAATGCTCTCCAAAGGTTAAAAAGAAAAATGCAATAGAAATGCTGGCCAAGTCAGGATCAGCCCTGGAAGCTTTCTAATGCTCAGTTTGAGCTTGGACATGTGGAAAAAATAATAGTCATGAAAGGACTTGCAGGCCCTCCCAGTCTAGATGAAGAATAAACAATATAAAGGGAGACAGCAAAGAGGAAAAAAATTAAAAAAGATAAATGATGATTATCCTCCCAGCAGTTGTAACATGGAAATTAGGACAGGGTAACAGGCAATCTAATGCCAGCACATGCACTGGAAAAGTGAAGGTGGCCACAGAGGGGATTAAATATGACTGAAAAAACTGCTAGCATCAGTATGGGAGAATCATCAAAATACGCCAAAAAGAGAAAAGCGAATGGGAATACAAACACAGACCTTTGCTGCATTGTTCACAGGAACGTGAACAGCCCCAGCCAAGCACACAAAACGCAGCAAAGCATTATTGGGCTGAGCAAGCCAACGTGTCTGGACAGGAAAGACAGCAATCGATCTCCGTGGGGTAACCCAAGTCCAGAAAACAAGAACAAAAGGGTTCAATATTGCAGAGGTAAACTGCAGGTTTGGTTTTGTTTTTAAATTAAAGTTAAAAAATAAAATAAAAAAAAGGAAAAAAATGAAGGTGATGTTACTGCTTCAAAGCAAGAAGTGGTGAAAGCATGGAGCTCGGGAATGGTGTGCGCGAGGAGCAAGCTGGTGTGTGTGCGCTCACAGGCGCCGCGAGGAACATCTCCAGGTTTAGAGAGCGGATCGAAGAGCAGAAAACGCACAGAGCACGGGTGCCAATCCAAGCACAGCCACAACGGCAAGCCAGCCTCGCGCTGCATCCCAAGCAGGCGGCCAGGGGCAAGGCCGGATGGGAGCAGCGCTGGGCTGGCCGGAACCACAGGATATCTCAGGGATACCATCCCTGCTGCGCGACCACGCGTCTCCTGTGCGGTATGGCTGCTGGCCTGCGCCCTGCTCCGAGCGGGTGATGGAGGTGGCCCCGGCCAGGGTCATGAAGGGACAGCACTGTGCACGTAGGGCTGGGGGCAGCCGGTGTGGTGGCCCTGGGGTGCGGGAGCTGTGTGCTGGCAGGGAAGAAGGGGAACCCCCGGAAAGCGCTGTCCTCCCAGTATGGCTGGGGGCTCTGGAACTAATGGAGCAGAAAGCTCGTAGAGAAACAGCCACCCACTTCATCTCCTAGAGCTGCAGGGAGGAGGCCCAGGTGAAGCCTTCACCGAAGAGGAGGAGTATCACTGGTGCAAACCAGCCACACCTGTGTCACCTCCCTGCCAGCCGTGATTGCTGGCAGCTGTGTCCCTGCCTGATGGGGAGCTTAGTGTTGGGCAGTGGCCGTGTGTCCTGGAGGTGATCCCTGTGGCTAGAGGCACCAGGACAGTGCCACCGGCTGCATGATGAAGGCTTTGGTAGGAGCCATGTGGCCCTGGGGAACGCTGAGTTGAAGGCAAGGTAATTTTTTGAAATACCGTCTGCGTTTGGAGAAAACACTGATGTTTGCAGGGAGGGAGGGAGTGCTGAGGTGCCTCCTGTGGGGGGGATTTTAGGCTGGGAAGTTTTATGGTCAGAGTTCTGGTTAGCTCTGGAGACAAACTGCACCCGGTGCCTTCCTAGGACGGGGCTTATCTTGGGAAGCCAGCGCCAGGATCCAGCCCCCAGATCTGCTTCAGGACCTGGGGGCTGCGCCCCGGTGCCGCATCCTCCTTGGGGCAGCCTCGTGCGGGGAGCCCCGCCTGGGCGCTGCGTGCGGAGCTTTGTGGGGCTGGTGGGAGGGGCGGTGAGCCCTGCACTAACACCCGTCTCTCACTGCTTCGGGAGGAACAGGGATGGTGACTTTGTAAATGAGCAATAGCAGCTCCAGAGTAATGGAGTGGGTCTGCCCTTCACGTAATGCCTGGGCAAATGCTCCTTTTCAGGCAGAAGCATGTGACTGACCTCAAGTGAGTGGGTGAACTGTATTTTTCTTGCTGTAAAATGATGCAGAGTTTACTGACAAAGGCAGATTGGGCAGCTGGTGGGGATTTTTAATCACAGAGAAGATTCAGTGGTCACCAAATGCTAATCCGCAACTGTTCACAGAACCACATTGTTATCGCAGCATGCTGTCCTGCCTGTGCAGGAGTTAAAACTGTATTTTAACGTGACACAATGGTGTGTGGTTATCAACTGTCTAAAAAGAGTGTCTATGACAGTTACAGCATGTAGGAGCAATGCAGTAATTTTATTTACATGTACATGATGCAAATCTATATACTTCACATATAATTGCATCTATCTGTGCAAGATGTCCTACAGGAAACAAAGGGGGCTGATGAGAGATTTGCATAAGATCTTATTATGTGGCTTTCTGGCTTTCAAGATATTGCTAGTTTGTCTATTTAAAAAAGAAAAGAAAAAAGAAAAAAAAAAAAAGAAAGTACTTGCTGGACTTGGTTGTAAGCTTTCGTACTCAAATATCAGATGGCTGTGCTAGTATTTTCCTTCTGATAGAGCTGACTAATCCAAAGGAAAAAGGGCAGATAAGGCACTGGGGTGGGACCCGGGGGGTGACTGTGCTGCACTCTGGGATGTGTCGCTGGACATGTCTGTTGTGTCTGCCTGGACTGCTGCGCTGGATGTGGAAATGAGGGAAATAGCTGCTTTTCCCCACGCTCTTAGTGTGTAAGGTTTATGAGCTCATGGGCCATCTATTACTTTATAACCTACACCTGGGACTTTTAGAAAGCAAAGAATTAAAGGTGAAATTGGCTTTTTCCAAACCTAGAAGAATCTGCCGGCAGAAGTGAGGCTGCTGGAGTGAAGCACCTGGGTGTGGGTCGCTTGGGATTCCTGGTTGTGCTTGGGATTCCTGGCTGCGCTTGGGTTTTTTTTTTTTTGCCTCATTGGGCGCCCAGTCTCAGCTGGGTGAAATCAGCTTTTCTCTTTAAAGCAGTGTAAGCATGCAAACTGCTCAGAGAAGGTACGAGGGCTCAAGGACTTAAAGATACTTAATTGGTTTATGGAGCTAAACTCCTTAAAGAACTTAAGCCGCTGTGAAAAGGGAAGCTGTTTTAAATCCCCTGCTGGAAGTCTAAGCCCCCGTACGCCGTGGGGTGCTGGTTCTGGGCTGCTGTGAAGCGGCCGGGCAGCCTCTGGAGGGGAAGGGTTTCCTGGGTGGTGCGGCAGCCGCTCTGGTGTGGTCAGGATGTCCTTGGAGCAGGGAAGCAGCCTGAGAGGCTGCTGAGAGCAGCTGTGATCTGGGGAGGTCTGAGCGCTCTTTCACTGGCCCTCGGAACCAGGGAGACCCATGAGAAATGGAAACCAACCGGTCTGTCAAAATGTGGAGCCTTTGTTTCTGCTTTGTTTTTTTGTTTTTTGTTTTTTTTTTTTTGCCTGGTTTCTACTTCAGCTGCTGGTTCTCATTATGTCTTTTGTGATTCAAGTGCCCACTATTTTCTCCTTAGGAGAAAATACCATGTCACTTCTCTTTTTAATAAGGTAAGAGCTTTAGCTCTTCAAGATGGGCACAGTAAGCCAATTTGTTCTTGGTTGTTAATTTTTTTGCCGCTTCCTTGCACTGAATCCAAGCCTTCGGCACCTTTCTAATAACACGCAGAGCAGAACTGGAGCTGCTGTTCCAGCATCCGTCTCGCCAAAGCCAAATGGGAGAGTCTGACTTCTCTGCTTCTGCAGCCACGATCCCATCAGCCACAGCACAGCACCAGGATGTTCGCTGCCTCTTCGGGCCCTCTGAACTAAGCAGTGATTGTTTAGCATTTGTTTCCAAGTTATCGATTAAAAACAGTGAACGCAGCCAGTCTCGAACCTCTGCCGCAGTCGCATTCCTTACCCGCAATGCTCGCGTGACTAAGTGTCGGTGAATGACTGGCAGATGTACAGAGGCTTCCCATTCTTCCCAAGCCACTGAACAACCTGTCAAATGTTATTTAAAATGTTTACAGCCCCAGCTGACAGCCGCACTGTGCAGCAGCAAGACAACCGCACCTACCCCTGGCTCTCCCGTGCGCGCTGTGAAGCGCAGTGAAAATGCCGATGGAGCCTCGCGAGAGCCGCGCTGCCTGTTCTAGACCAAGCACGGTGCTGCAGACGGAATTGAAACTTGGCTGGAAGCTGTGTGCTGGTTATTAATATACAAAGATAGAGAATGTTTAGATAGGACTGGCAAGGATCTACAGGAAAAGGCAGAGACTTATTCATGAGTTAGTGTTGGAAGAGGACACTGTTGCTCCAGGCTCATGTGAGCTTCCCCTTGCTTTCCCCATCCAGCAGTCTCGCACACAAAAAAGGCAACATCCCAAAGATGGGACTACATTTCCCTTGAGGGGGAAAAAAGAGGATTTAAAAGGCTCAGACACTGCACTGGGGCATCCAAGTGTGTTTAAAATGTTCAAAGCTGACAAAGTACTGAGATGAAAAGCATCTTGGAACTAAATGGAAATTGGAGTGAGAATAGAGGAGACTTTCCTGAAGATGTCTAATGGGTCACAGGGGGCAGGTTTTGTTCCAAAGGGCTGGATGAGGGCTCATAAATTACAGTTCCTCTTTTACTTTTTTTTTTTTTTTCTTCCCCCCCTTCAAGAAAGGAGAAGCAGGGGGCCTGGGAACTGCAGATGTGTAACAGGGACTTGAGCAATGAGGTAGGCTTTTTTTGTAGCTAAAGATGAGCTAAAATTGTGTAATTTTGTGAGGCACAAGTTAGGCTTGCAACACAACTGAAAAAATCTGTTTGATTTACTGAGAATGTACCCAGACTGACACATGACATTGAGAAGATTAAAAAGATAGGACAAAGTTGAATTTTTTTTTTGTAAGTACATGAAAGTCATCCCCACTTTCAAAGTTGCTGGCTTTTTCTCCCCTCTGGAGTAGAAGGGGACAAAAACCAAACCAAACACCCCACCCTGAAGCCCGAGGCCCTGTGTCCATTTTTTTTTGTTGTTTGTTTTATTTTTTTAATCCGACAATTCCCCCAAACTAAGGGTGATTCAGATACGAGTTCCCTCTCAGCTAACCACCAAACTTCAGTGGTTTGGATAAAAGGGAACCCCGATCTGAGTCATCCGAGGTTAGCATTTGGTTGGCAAAATCAAAGCTGTGCCTACAAGATTTTCTAAAAGTCAAAAAACCTCTGTCTGTCAGAAAAGTTACCACAACTTGTCTCTCTTTCACAAAAGAAATTGGGTGTGTGCCACATGATATTTTGACTGATTAAATTTAATGTGGTAGTGATTAAATTGTGCTATGTCAGTTTTCTTTGTATTTTGTTTCTTTTTTTTTTTTTCTGAGAAATCTGCCTGCAAAGCAGCAGCAGCTATTTTTTCCCATAATTGCATCTGTTTCAGAGAGCAGACAGATGTTGGACTGAAATTCATTATGGTATTCATAAAACCCATTGGGATCTGATGACCTAGTAACATACAGCTACTGTTCCTTGCAAAGCATTTAAAATGGTTGCCACTCGAATGAAGAGAGAACTTTGCAGGCAATAGGAGGGAATGGAAAACCTATAGCTCGGCTGACACCAGTAATATATTGTAATATACAATAATAATATAAAATGTATGAATTTGGTTTATTTCAATAAATTATCTTGCTCTTAATTTTGCAAGCCAGCCTTCACACGCTGGTGTTGCCATAGCATGCAGGTCCTGCACTGGAATTTGGATGCTAGGCATGTAGTCAGGGTGGAATACCCAATGACAAAGGAAAGAAAAGGAAGTTGGAGAGACAACGCAACAGCAATGGCTTTCACACGAGGAAATGGTTACTGGTACGATCCGTGCATTGTAACACAAAGGCACAATCAAGGATTTGGTTGGCTCTGACACGGAGAATCCAAAGCCAGAAATGCGGAATATCATCATTCCCGAAATGACGGCTCCTCGCTGTAAGCGTTTCTGCGGCTGTTGCTGGGGGTAGCAGGGGAGCGTGCTGGGCCTGAAGGAGCTCCTGCTTGAGGAGCTCGGGGCGGCCGCGCTGGAACAACGCTACGAAGTCGCAAGGGGTTATCGGTCCTGGAAGGAAAGGGCTCCTCGTGCGCCGGGCATGCCTCGCTGTGTGCCACTGCAAAGAAAACGCTTTTCTGCAAGTCCCAGCGAGTGGCACTCAGGCTAACGCGGGTTTCATGGGAGACCTGTATTTTAAGTTCTGCCCTGGGAAATGAGGTGGGCGTCCTGGCTGCGGTTCCAGCAGCGAGAGGCACTTTTTCCAGCTCGCCCCATCCATTCAGGAATTGCTGGGGAAGGAAGCCGTTTGGTCTCATTTTGGATATCCTGTGAAGCTGAACCAGCACGGCTGCCAGGAACTGAAAAAGTTATTTAATTTTTAAAGAGCTGAAAACTACTGTATGTGCTACTGAGCGTTGTACGGGAAATGACTGCTTAGTTTTGTTTGTCTGGATTTCTGGTATTCCCAGTTCAGTAAAGGCAGTAGCCTTGGCCCTCAATCCTAATGCAGCAACCTCTGCAAAGTGCAAGTCTGAAGACAGATTTGTGTTTAAACACTGCTTTCTGGCCCCATCTTAATGTGTGGAAGAATGGGGTGGAATTTGCTTCAGTTCAAATAGGAGAAAGCATGAGAAATATCCAGAGCCTGATCCAAAAATCCATTGAAAACAAAGACATCTTACTGTGATTTCAAAGCACGGCAGGGATGGGGCGTAGAAATACTGAAGTTATAAAGTGAACTGGGTTGAGGGGGGAGCATTGGTTCGTTTGTTTTAACGTTTTTTAACTAAGCTGGAATGTAAGTAACTGGGTGTCCATGGCCTGAAGCTCAGATCTTCCCCCTGCAATCCAAAGAATTCTTGCCGCAGCAGAGATAAGTTGCGCTGGTATTTTCCAAGGTGTGACCTGATGAAACTGCGCTCTGCTTCTCCGTGCTCCTCAGACAGCGCTCACAGCACTGCGTGGATAGCAGCGTTCAGACTGCACAAAGCCAGCACGACGACAGACCCAGGCCCTCACAATCCCATGCAGGTTTTTAACGCGTGATCTTCTTCCTGACAGCCTCCCAAAGCCACCCATGGCCAGAAACGGTGCTGTAACTGGGAAGGGAAGGGAAAAGATCGACTTCTAAAGCTAGCGGCTGGCCTACTAAGTGAAGATTTTTAGCAGCGGAGATTTTGTACTCCAGGACTTCACAAAATCCATTAATAACAATAAATTGCATCTGGGATGGGGCTGTAAATGGAAATGGATTCAGGCAGCAGCCAAGGGACCCTGCCGATGGATGAACGCTGGGCTTAATACCGTGCTGGCTGCTGCCACCCATTGACTCCCTGTAACCCGCGTTTAACAGCTGCTCCTCTTTTGGCTCTGGTGCAGCCAAATGAGGAGAAAATGGTGTCTGAAAGCGTGGGACAGGCAAAAAGATCGGCCTTCCTCTCTGAGCAGTCCGGAGAGCTTCTGGGGAGGGGGGAAGGTGGAGTCTGTCATTCTAAGGAGGTTTTATGGGGTTTTGTGTCACCTTGCTGCCTCTCGGCTAAGGGTGGTGCTCTAAAGGAACACTAAAGCTATGTCTAAAATCTCTAGGTCACACATACCCC
>VXAA01002597.1:226791-316933 GCA_013399115.1 Anseranas semipalmata
GCTTTTTCTCTTTTTCTCTTCTTTTCTTTTTCTCTTCTTTTTCTTTTCTTTTTATTTTCTTTTTCTTTTCTTTTTCTCTTTCTCTTTTTCTTTTCTTTTTCTCTTCTTTCTCTTCTCTTTTTCTCTTTTTCTTTCTTATTCTCTTTTTTCTTTTTCTTTTTTTTCCAAATCTAAATAAAGTCAGCATTCACCTACTTTACTCTGTATTTTTACTGTTGTGCTCTTGTGTTTTCCATTTCTTTTTAACGTTCTCCAAGCTCTGGCCGCATTAAAAGCCACCCTGCTGGTGTTGCAGTTAGCAGGATCGTGCAGGATGCCCCTTAGCTCCGCTTTGCTCTTTTACTCAGCAGCTGACCGCTTACCAGCCCAGTCCAACCAAAGCTATTTTTTTCTGGGGCACTCTCCGCAGAAGAAGAGGGAAGAGTTCAGTTGTGGTAAAACACAGCCGGCCCCAGACAGAGAAGCCAAAGCAAGTTGTTTGCTAAAAATATCAGAAGAAGAGGGCTGGGAAAAGCCTTTGCACAAAATCGCATGGCGAGGAGGGTGTTGCAAACCAGAGACAGAAGGAAGAAGGGCGGCAGGGTCAGTGAAGTTTGTGAGGATGGCATGAGGCTCCTGGCTGGGCAAACAGGAATTTAACCTGGCTCTGTTCAGAGGAGCAAGACAAAATAATGCAAGTTTTTGCTTTGAGCTTAGTAGATGAACCTTACCTCTTCAAATAAACGATAAGAAACCAGCATAAGCTTGAAAAAGAGCAGTGCCGCAACGCAGCCGGCAGGCTTCGTGTCAGACGCAGCGCAATGCAGAAACCTCCCGGCGGCTGCACGTGCTGCGGGTCTCGCCCTGGCAGGAGAGCGGCCGAAGGCGTCCCTTTGGAGGGGATCTGCTCGGCGCTTCTTGTCGGGTTCACGCTTAGCGGCGGGCGAGGCCGGGCCCCATATGGATTGAGCAAAGGCGGATGGCTCTCGCTTTAGGTTGTGAACATTTTGGTTGGGCACCGGCTGCGCGCGTGATTTTGCATTGTGCGTGGCAGGGGAGATGGATGTGGCCCGGGTGCCTCTGGGCCAGCAGCCTTGCGGTGCTGTTTGAGTACTCTGCGGGTGACTCGCAGGAAAGCGAGTAGCCCGGCATATGGTACAGCGCCTTACAGTAATTAACCTTAAAGTGATGGATGTTCAGGCCAGGATGTTGGCATCTGTCAAAGCGAACCCAGCGATTTGGCAGGGGCCAGCTGGTGAAGGGTCAGACGGAGCATGGGGCTTAAATGCTAGCTGGGAGGAAGCATTACATCAACGGCGATGCCGAACTCCCAGATAATTAAGAAGTTGGCCGGTTGTGAAGACTTTGCCAGCGGAAGATGCAATGCTGATAGCCAAGCAAACAAGGGCAGTCCAAGGACCAAAGTCAGAGCCCAGATTAATATCCTTTATGACTCCTAACAAGGCTCAGTTCTCTACCGTGTCCTGATTAAAAGAGAGATGGCCGAGTATTTTGGCTGCACTTAGAGCTGTGGAGACTTGTGACATTAATGCCCAATTGGCTAGCAAGGATGGGGATAGGATTTTAGCTATATTAAAGTTAATGCTAACATTTATTTAGATAATTTTTTTTTCCTGGAGCGTCTGAGGCCTTTAGAAGCAAGCTATTAGGATGCTAAATCAGAAAGAAATTGATTGGAGGGAGGGAGAGAAACTGATTTTGAGGCACATGAAATGATTATATTTGCATAATAAATAATCGTGGAGGGAAAGAGCGAGGACAGAGCAGTCATTTAAGTGGGAGGGCCGGTGGCATGCTCGGAGCTGAAGAGCGCAGCTTAGCTTCCCCCGGGCGTCGTGCCCCGCGCGTGGATCTCGGTCCAGCAGCGCCGCTCCCTGCAGGCCCCTGCCCGAGGGAGGAGCGCGAGCAGCGGGTGTCGTGCGCGGGGACACTGCGCGAGGCCCTCGTCCGGGAGCCTTCCACGTGAGCCACTGCGCGGAGCCGTGGCACAGCTCAGCGGGAAGGTCAGAGAGGCGTGGAGAGGTAGCTTGGTACCACAAAAGAAAGGATAGTTTCCATCCAGGGTCATAGAAATTGGAGTTCTGAGATGAAGGCTGGTTTTCTGTATCGCATCCCTCAGCAGTACCAACAGGCTTCAACTGACATGACAGATTGCTGAAACAGATGTGGTAAAACTGACACATGGAACTAATAATATTTTATATAAATCTCTCGATGATATCATCCCAAGAAATGAGCAGGACTGATAAATGGCTCAGCCAGAAACCAGGAAACTGGTCTCTTGAGTTCTTAATGTTTTTATATAAATCTCTCCAGTGAGTTTTAACTGAAGCTACAGATTTCTTAATGCGCTCACTCATGCAGGAGCGAACATTTCCTTGCCCATGCCTTGCAACAGGATGTTCTTCTGGTACCTGAAAGGCTGCAAGATCTCGTTATGGAGAAGGACGAGTGCTGCGGTGGCTGGTTTTAGGGTAACTGATGCTAAACCAGGAGGACGTATGTTGGCTCAGGTGGTACGCTATCCCCTGACATGTGAATCTTTCGTGTAAATTAACAGCAATCTAGTTTGGGTTCACAGCCAAGGCTTCAGGACAGTGGTCAAATTCACCGTGTTATGTTTGCAGAACAGGCCAGTTGAGCATTCTCAGCCTGTATTTGGCGTTAAGGTTGTTTGGGATGATACGTTTCCTTTTCGCAGGGCAGTCAGGCACAGGTGCTTTATGTAGTATCTTTCAGTTCTGGTATGGAGGTGCTTTCCTTTGTTGCATTGCTAATGCCCAGTGTTTCACAGCAGAAGACAGCAGCTCAGCCTCCAGGCCGGCCTGGTGTTTTAAAGCTTAGCGAGTGTGGGTTTTATTCCTTATTCTGCTGATAAACTGAATCAACTGAATTATCATATTCTTCACACCTCTCCATTTGTTTGTTCTGTCTGCCATATTGCCATGTTACAAATCTTCTCTGAGTTATTTTGAGCAACTTGACTGGAAACTTTAATATAAATGTATTTCTTACACTGTTATTTGGTTATTTCCCCTTTAGAGCGTAATACAGACCATTAGGAGACGTGCCACAGACTTCTTGATTGTGAACAGTTACGCTCCATTATCAAGTGTTTGCTTTGCTGCAAATGATGTTATTTTTTCTGCTTTTTGCAGGACCCTGCGGGAATATTTGAACTGGTGCAGGTTGTTGGAAACGGGACATATGGACAAGTCTATAAGGTTTGGATGCCTCTATTTTATGATGCTGTTCTTGATAAAGCTGTTTTTCCTAAAGCAGAAATGAGCACCCGTTAGGAACCGGACAGGATTGTCCCAGTAATAGCCTGGTTTGCCTTGCTGTCTCTTCTGTGTGGTGCAAAGCGGTGTCAGCTGTGAAGCTCCGTGCCCCTTCCTCCTGACCCGTTTTCACTTCTCTGCCGCAGGGCAGATAACAGTTTTGGCTGTTGTACTGAGTTCCCTCTGCCCTGCTTTTTCTGTCCTGTGGTTATTTTTCTCTTCTTCAAAATTATTTAATAGGCGACAGGCACAAATTAGCACCGGTGGTGGCTAAATTTGGCCTGGATTGTGTGGAGAGCCCAGCATAGACTAAAACAGCAATGCTCTTCAAGACAGAGGTGTGGATTAACCCTGCTCTGCAGGCAGGATACGAGGCTTTTGGTTTCCATTATTACCTTTGTCGCTGTGATATCAAAGCTGGCCTACCAGTCAAGAAACTATAGCAATTAAACCTTGTCTGCCATAATGTCTTACATACGTTGTGCACGCTTTCACTGAGGTATGGGAACTAGCCTAGAAAAGCGTTCTTTCATTATGGAGCCTTTCCTAAGAACGATCTGAGAAGGGATAAAATAGGGAAATGAGTCTGCTTTGCTCCGATTTGGAGAAATAAGACAGAGGAAGGAAAAGGCTGTGCTGCCGGCCCGCTGGAGGTGGAAGGGAAGAGTAACGGCACTGGAGGAAGCTGTCTGGTGTTGTTCTCCCTCAAATCCCGCTGCTGGCAAGCTCCTGCATCACGAGCCTTTGCTTCGATGCCGGCTCTTCCTGCACTGGTCCCCTAATGTGCAGAAACACGGGAGGACTCCTTGTCCTTCTCTGATTGCAGCTCATTGAGTGCACCTTACATTTCAGAGTCCGTCCTCCGGTGGCAGATCTGCTGTGTTCGCATTTTGGTTCCTGCTTGATACTATGGATATTTTCTCAAAGATTCTGGAAAATCCTCTGCAGCAGCAGTTTTGAGGAGTTTCTGCTTTCCCTTATACATTTTTATTTTTATGTCAGAAACAGAATCTTTCTAATATAACTCTTTGTTGCTGCGATTAAGCCCGTGTTATTTCTGAGATTATCATTCAGATACTAAGGTCAGTATTATTAAATAGAAAATAGAGGTTTAGGGGTTCGTATGGGCAGTTTGGAAGCCAGGAAACATTTAGGGGTGCTGTAATTGGTGGAATCATAGACATTTTTGTCTGTAAAAGATCCTAAAGCTCCCAAACAGGCTCTGAAAGAGTTGCCTTTCTTTTCATGCGTGGATTTATTTTGTATTGGGAGAGAAAAATTTCAATCTAGGCATCTTTTAAGGATATTGAGAGTGAATCAGCTGCTTGATCACGGCAGCAACAGGAAGGAGCAGCAAAGCTTGCTTCCCTGCCACAAAAGAAAACGTTTCAAGCGATCGCGTGGTTCACTTGAATGTCAGCCGCCAAAATGCGCGAGAAATATTGACAGAGAAAATTACAAATCGTACCCGAAGGCCGCTGTCCGCTGAGCACAGGAGAGCCGGGTCCGGCAGCTCCGGATAACGAGCGATTTGAATCTGGGAGCTGCTGCAGCACCGTGGCTGGGCGCGGAGAGCCCGGGTCTCGCGAGGCGGGGGGCACCTGCGGGCAGGCTGTGTGCATGGGGGGCCTGCCGCGGGGGGCTTCGCTCCTGTGCGTGCCCGATCCGTGGACGTAGGGACTCCTGCCGAGGCCTGGCATGGGGATGGAGCTGTGCTTTGCAGGAGGATGGGTGCGTGCTGTGCAGCTGAAGGACGCAAATGAGGGCAGCTGAGGTGGACAGGCTCGAAGTGCTTGCTGCAGGCTGCAGGCAGCCAGCTCGGTCTCCGTTGCGAATGGCTTTTGCGTGGTCCAAAGCTGCAGTGTGTTTGGAAATGCCTCCGCAGACGATGCGGAGTACCAACTGAATGTACTGGGAGAGCATCTCTCTGGTGCTGGCCTTGCAGCTGCAATGAAACGACGGCTTCTGAAGGGACCATAAAAAGTTAGGCAATGGTGTTCACTTTGCTTTTTTCACTGTTGTATAGTATCTCCTTTGATCTATATAGTGCTAGGACTGATGGAGCATATTAGGGAATACTGGAATCATTTTGTAGTTTGTCTGGGTAGAGTATAGGCTTGAGATCGTAAATATTGAATTTATAAAGTAATCCTAGTTGTCCACATATATAGTCATGTCATTAGTGCGTGTTTTTATTCTTCAGAGGCATCAGAATCTTCCATACATTCAGAAATAGACACACATAGTAGTGCACATAATCAAAGTAAAGCTTATTTCAGGCTAAATAAACAATGTTCAAGATTACTAAATTGCTTGGTTGGCTCTGAAGATGACTCATAAGGCTATATGTTTTAATATATTCAGCTCCATAAAAATGAAAATAAAATTTAGAGGATTCATCATTAGATTTAGAAAGCAATGTTTAACAGATTTATGGAAGGAGAATATTGTTCGTACTGAATCATTCTAGACCAGTTCCAGTTCAGCGTCCTTTTAAATGACATGGAAGGGGTATAAATTGTACCCATGATAATGGTAGAGCTGTCTAGAAACATTGTAAAGTTGGGATTTGCATATAATAACTGCCTTAAAGTTGCACATTTTTTGACAACTGATGAAGTAGTAGGATGTAAATATGCCGGTACTGGCAACTTCAGCCTTTGGAAAAGTGTGAATTAGATACTAAAAAATCAGGTGGTGCTCAGAAGTCATGAGACTCAGGCTTCGTTATCTCGTGAAATGACAGATGAGTTTTCCAGTTAATTGCTTGCTTCCGGGCGCAGAAGTATGAAGAACAGTACTACGTACGAAGCGATTCCGAATAAAATCGGGGAAGGTGGTAGCGGAGTTTCTGTGTTTGGGGGTAGCTCTTTTGCTGGCAGTTGGAAGAGTACAAATATTTACTCTTTCTGAAGTTTGAAGCGCAGAAGGTCAGGTTGTGCCCGGTCCCCGCACTGACTCCACTGAATGTGTGTGGGAAAGAAATTTCGGAGCCTCCTGCGCACCGCTGGGGCTGTCCCGGGAAGCCTCCACGCGAGGCACCGCCGAGGGCCTGGGGGAGCTGCGGTCAGGTGTCCTCTGGGATGGCGGTAGAAGCGTAGAAGACAACGTGGGAGATTTGGGAGATGCCATCTTTATTTGCTGGCAGTCCCCGTACTGTTGTGACGTTGGGGCGTGCTGCTAAAGGAGGTGCCTTTGCAAGCACTGTGGAGTTCGTGTCCGTGGGTGTGCGGATTGGTCTTAGTGTGCCTGAGGATGCATCTTGGAAGAGACCTGACGGCGTCATCATCTGAACAGTTCTTTGCCTACCTCTGTTACCTCCGGAAGTTTAATTACAGGGATGCTCTGTTGTTTTCCTTCCACAGCTGTACTCAGAGCTGGATAGCGATCGTGCATCACCCTGGATGGGGAACAGTCTCAGCTGTAGTTTTGTCTGTGCTTGTGCATTCAGTAGTAACTAAACTCTAAGTTTGTGCGTGTGTGTGTGAAATATTATTTTTTGCAAAGACTTCAGCTGCTAGTTTCATATTCACTGAAGGGTGCGGCCTCAGTAGGAGCCTGTTAATGTGTCTTCCATCTTCTAATTTTCAGTGCTCTGCTCTAATTGCAGGGTCAGTTTTCTAATGGGTGACTAGGGAGAGGGAGAGGTGGGGCAGCCTGAAGTGGGTGCCACTGTTGGAGTGTTTGGGTCAGGCACCTGGTCTCGAGTGCGTGGTCCTACGCTGGGAGGGACCTTAGGACAGTTTATAGATCCTTGGTTTTTTAGTTAACAAGATAAAGAGAAATTGCTCCTAATGCTACTAGTTCAGCTGTGCTCTGACAGTCCTCAGCCTTCTAAGAAAGTTTTCATGGGCCAAATGAGCTCATCAGCAGCATCTGTGCAATGTGCTTGTTTTCTGATACTGAGAAGCACCTGACCAGGGCTTCTGACTTCCTTTATTGTGATGGTGTGGATTATCCCTCTTCTGGGGCCAGCATTTTTGGGTGGCCTAGGGAGCGAGAGGCCAGTGGCTTTGGCATCTTCCAGGGGCTGACATTTTTTGGAGTATGATCTTGCAGGCTGATGATAAACCATGACAGATTTGCAGCTGTTCGGTGTGCGGAATGGTTACATCTTTGACGGAGTCACAGGGCACAGAGAACTTGAGTGCTCTGTTATGGGGCTGTGAGATTTGAAAGGGGAGATGTGGATTCCTGGTAATGCAGCTGATGAAAACGAAGCAGTGCTTTTGCTGAGGCTTAGCAGAGCGTGGAAGCAACACAGCCCTCCCGTAGTCACTGCACAACCAGTATCTTTATTCTTTGTGGTCACATAAGACCCTGGATACAGAAGGAAGCAGGTCTGAGTAAGGAAGTGCCTTTTCTGTACAGCTGCTGCTTGGCATGGCACCATGCTTCAATTGGTGACGTGAGTTATGAGTTACTCCACTGTTGATGTACGGTGGCAGGGGTGTAGTGAAGCACAAATATGACTTTTCAGTTTATCTTAAACAATTTGGGAGTCTGCTGAGTCTCCTTCATAATTCATTTCATGAATAGCTGCCTGAGTAATTGAGAGCAAGGGGAGGGGGAAAGCAACTTTTTTTTTTTTTTTTTGGAGGAAGAGTGGGTATTCCATGCAAAGAATCACAAGACCATGCTAAATTATGCAGTGTGAAAAGTCTGTGGACTCCATTCAAAACCTTAATTGATGGTAGTGCCTCGGGCAGTTAATGGAAAGCTAAATTTAAGAAACGTTACCATTATGTCCAGTGCAATTCAGAAGGTGAACATGAGTAAGCGGGAAAACTTCAAAATGATCTCTTCTGGGGGCGGTCAGGAGTGGCCACCTTCTGAGGAATGTCTCCTGGGCTGAAATGCAATTTCAGAGTCTCCAGATGGCTGCAGAGACATTAAAATGTCCTATAATCTCAGGGTATTTTGTTATCGTTTGTGGTCAGTTATGGTCTTAAAGCCAATCAAAGCCTTCAAGGTACTGAGATTTTGGTAAGTCAAGTGGGGAAACAATTTGTTCTTTATAGAAATGACAGAATGCTGCTTTCTGTTTCACTAGCAGTTGGTGGAAGTGCTTGTTCGTCTATTCATTTTCTTTATTCGGGTTTTTAATAGTGCAGCTGATTATCTTATCCACCTGAAAAACTGGTTAATTACTGTAGGCAGGAGTGTATCAGAAAGTCCTGCAGCAGCGTGCTGGGTGGAGTCACCCAGTCACTGTGTATGTCCTTGGTTCAGTAGTGCGAGCAGATAATGGAGATGTCTGCTAATCCTGGCAACAGGGGTTTCTTTCAGGAGTGAGTCTGAGCTTAGCATGTGCTAGTGCCATTGTCAGGAGATCTGAAATGCTGTGGTGCTCATGAACAGGTTGCCTTGAAAGCCAAATATATAATGGCTGTAACATCATTAAATACACTAGGGGGGCATGGTTTGGTGTTTTGATATTTAACTTTGTGCCTCTGATTTGTAATAACTCCTGTAAAGTGCACATACCCACTGGGTGTGTTTGTTCCTCTTTTCTCAGCTGCCTACAACTCCGAAGTACATTCACGTACATGTCCACGTGCTTTCTTAAAGCTTCCACTCCATCGTGTTGGTCCTGTACAGAGTTTGTACAGAAGGTGGAGGTATGCAGATGCACAGGGCAAAAGGCAACGGGCACAGGTTGCTCAGGGCAAATCCCATCTGGGTGTAAGAAAAAAAATTTTCACCATGAGAGAGATTCAGCATTGGAATAGGTTTCCCAGCGTGGCGGTGGTGGAGTCACCCTTGCTGGAAAAAATGAGTATATTTGGTGCTGTCTTGGGTAACCTAATTTAAGGCCCTGCTTTCGACAGAAATTGGGACCATATATTCCCAGAGCTCTCTTCCAGTCTTGATTTTTCTATGATGCTGCAATTACTCTGAGCTGTTTAGTCAGTTTTGGAGGTAATAGGACACCACTGAACAGCTTGCTCTGGCTGTTCGGTTTTCAAAGGTTTTTCACTGTCTGAAGAATTCTGAGATTTTGCCACAATGAGAAAGAACAGAAATTAGCAAATCTTAGAGACTGTGGAATTTTTCTGAGCGTTCCTGGAGGGGACACCTTCCCCCTTTGTTCCTTCAAATCCTGGAATTTTGTACCTCGGCCTTCTTATTAAACCATATGAGAAGCTAGTTAAGGGCATCGGTACTCAAACTGTTTCTAGAGAGTGGCTCCAGTGTGGCCAGTTCTTAAGGCATCCTTGTCTGTTGTGAACAATTTGGTGCTGGTCTTATTTCCTCAATCCCCAGCTTCCTCAAAGCCCCTGCTTACCTAACAATTCAGTAAGGTATGCTTCCAGCCCTTGAGCGGGGTCATGCTGGGTATCGAATTGCAGCTGGAACTTACCTTAAATTAATTTTTTAAAAAAAAAAATCAATGTTGTGTTTCTTGGGAGGGAATTCACTTTAGTCTTGGGGTTCTGTGCCTTGTGTTCCTGATGGCTTCCTACACCTGGGTGGTGTGTATGGGACTCGTGAGTCTTGGTGGATACAATATGCCTAAAATACAGCCAACTAGATGGTGAGCGAGTGACTTGGAGAATATGCAAAAAAGTAGTGAGAATGACTTTTTAAAAAAATTATATATATAATTTATATGTGTGTGTGTGTATATATATATATATATAAATGTGTGTATATATGTGTGTGTATATATGTAAAAATAAAAAATAGGTAGTATATCCTGTGTATTGAGTTGTCAGAACCTGAATCAAGGAGAAATTTTTTTCATAGATTTTTTTTTTTTTTTTTTAAATCTTGGCTTCTCTGCAATGCCAAACTATATTCAGCACTGGAATTTAAAATAATGGATCATACATGTGAAATTAATTATCAAGTCATAAAGTCCTGGTTCTGGTTAGTGAATATTTTAGAGGAATTCAATTAAGATTCTTAAATGTAGGGCTAGTTTATCAAAAATAGAAGAGTAAGGACGTGAAAAAACCTCTCAGCTGTAGAGTGCTTCTAATACAATAAAGGCTCTTTGAGCAGAGCAGTGCACAATAATTAGATGTGCCATATCAGCCATTAGAGAATAGTAAAATCCTTGCAAATAATTTGTTGTCAGGCCTGCCACTTCCAGCTCCTCCATGTTTTCGACTTGAATGTCCACATGGGAGAGTGCAGCGCATTTTTGTCATAAACTGGTGGCATTTTCAGCTCAGATGTTGGCACTGGGACGTGCTATTTTGAAGGTAAGAGAACATGCTAAAAATGCACTGGTGATAATACAAGCACAGTAGGAAATAATAAGTTCAGCCTCTTAAATTCCCCACTCCAGCACATCGCTGCACTGTAAGCACGTCACTGGTGGCAGTGGTTTCAATACCTCCTGACTGCTCAGCAGCTTCTGGATTTATGCCCATGTGAAGATACGGATCAGGGTGACCAGCACTTTGTGTGCTTGAGTTTTACTATGCCTCACCTACCTTGAAATATTTACTGTCTATTTTAGCTCTTCCTCAAAAAGAATTAGCGGAATTGAGGGAAAACTTAAGAGAAATAGTCTGTGTGCAGTCCAAAAAACCTTTCCAGGCAAGTAATGAGCTATTGGGGTGCATGAATGAAACAATGTTCCTTGATCATAAGCAGCAGAAAATCTGTTGTGCTGTTTCTAGATGTCTGAATCCTGTTTCAGGTTAGCTTTAATAACCATCCCTTTTTCTGAATGGATCACAGACCTTTAGCATGGGCATCAGTTTGCCCCAGCGCGATGCTGTCACTGCAGAGGTGAGCTGGTGCTCGCGCCTCCTGGCGAGTCCCTGTTCTTGTGCAGAGCAGGCACGTCTTGAACTAACGCTGTACGAAGCACTTGTGATATCAGCTGCCTAGCTGTAGCTGTCGAGGTATAATTTTGCCCTCTGATGGCCATCCAGCAGCAGTTAAAAGTGCTCCCATGCTTGTGCTGGGAAAGTTTTGTATGGGGTTGGTTCTCGCACTCAGGATGGGGCTGGAGCTGGCTTGCAGCAGCAGCAAGCCCTTTGTCGTGTGGCTTTTCTGGGGCAAACAGAAGTAAACAGCATTAAAAATCATTTTTGTTATTTGGATGAAGTCCCGAGCGCGTTGCTTCTCTGTCCTGCAAACCACGTACCAACTGAAGCCCACGTAAGGGTTGCATGGCCAGGACGATCGCTGCGGCTCCTCTGCCCCGCTGCCTGAAGGCGGGGATGCTGCCGGGGGCTTCCTGGGGTGCTGCAGCTCCAGTGCCCCGCAGAAAGCAGCGCTCGGGGCCTTCCCGCAGGGCTGGGAGCCAAGCAGGGCTGTGTCTGGCCACAGCACAGCTATTCAGGCTGCAGCTGCCTGGGCGGACGGCAGCAAAACCTGGTCGGACAGTTGTTAATCCTGCCCTTCCGAGGCATGTGTGAGGAAATGGTGTTTAAAAGCCAGCTTTCATTGTCAGCTCGGGTCGGACAGCTTGCCCAGTCAATAGACACAGGCGCAGGTCAGCTCCTTGTCCTGTTGTAATGAAATTTCCAGTAAGTGATTTTAAATTGCAGTGTCCATAGATGTGATAAAATCCTTCTCCTGCGTGGTGTTCAGCTGTTCTCAGGCTGCTGGCCAGGGCTAATTTTCCTGGCCTGTGCAGAACTGTGAATATGGGTCTTGGGAATAAAATTAAGGAAGAAACTACTTTTCAGCTGTTTGTAGCATGCTTTTTTATTTTTTAAAACCCTTGTGTGTTCTAATCCTGCCCACGTAACCTACCAATGTCATGAGATTCCTGAAAGGTTTTTAAGATTTGTTTGAGAAGCACCTTTTCAAAGGTCATTTCTGTCTCATCCCCTTCTTTTTCCCCAACAAAAAACGAAGCCTTAGAAACTTCTGAGATCTTAGAGTGAACAAACCAGAAGATGTTCTTCATGGCAAACTTTGTGGCCTTCTCAGTCTCCTTCACAAGTGATTGTAGGAGCTGTGGTCTGTGCCTGTGCTGTTAGGCACTCCCATCATGTAAGAAAAGTAATTTTTAATAAAGGTTAGAGGGGGGTTGACGTAGGCAGCTGTGGTTCTGGAGCTGTGGGTCTAGCTTTTCTTCTTGCTTCTGCCTGTCATCTTCTGCTACTTAGTTTGTATGGGCAGTATTTTTTGAGAAGCACTGCTGCCTTGTACCCTTATGGAAGAGCCAGGTTTTGGAGGCAGAGATTGACATGGAGCAATTCCTCCTGTGCTGTTTCTTGTCCAGACTTTAAAAGGATCAGCTGAGGCTCTGAGCTGCCTTAAAACTCTGGTTGCTCAAAAACGCATGAATTCATTGGGAATGGGGCTCTCTGTATGACTGCAGCTGTGAAGACGGAGGCAGTCCTTACTTTTGTACAGTGTTTCGGGATTCTGTTTGAAAGAAATTCATGTACTTACGGAGCTGACTGTAGAGAAGTGGCTAGCAGCTACTTACTGAGCAACGAGCTGTTCGGAAACAGTTTCATCCAAATCAAAACACACTGAGTTCAACAGAAACGGTGGCAAAATTTTAAGAAATGAGTTGGCTTTCATTTGGAAACTTCGCTTCAGAAACATCAAAACATTGCATTTCGTTTGCTTCATTCATCTGAACATACATTTTAATTTAGCTGGATATTTAATATTTCATAGGTTGTCTTTAGTACTGCATGTTCTAAAAGAAGGCACTATCATACTGAAGTAATTTGGCATCACCAGAATAAATATGTAAATATTAACGAACTCTTATATTTCTGAAATTCCATTTTGTGAGGAATGTTTACAACTGAAAGCGAGAACAGTTGGCAAAATAGAGACATTTTGTTGAGTTTTACTGAATACTGGAATTGACTAAATTCCATTTTCTGACTCTACAGTTATTCACTTGCTACATTTGTCATCAGCAGTTTTGATGTCATTTTTTTCTTGTATTTGTTTTCTAGAAATATTTTGAGGAAAAGGGCATAAGAGAAATGTGTGGTTGCCTTCTGAAAATATTTATATTACTGAACTTAAGGAACTTTCTAGCTTTCTTGCTTAGTATGCTAAATTTTGGCATGGATTTTTTCCTGGTATGTAAAAATAATGGTAAAAGAGTAACCAATTTACTGATTATTTCTGCTGTAGTAGATTTGTCTACTCTCGTTTTATTCTTTGCTTTAAACCTGTGAACAATTATACTAAAATATGCAACAAAAACAATATAAAATAAATATGCCTGTGGTCTAGATAATGGACTCTGTAATGTATTATTTGCACAGATTGTCCATGATGTTGTCTTGTGACATGGAAAAAGGGAAGAGCCAGGAGAAAAATTCTTTGCTGTAATATTTGCTTTTTCCAGTCTGACATGAAATATTTATCGTAAGAGGCTTCTTTGCACCCAGAAGCCAAATAACATCAGCAGATACCCGATTTCCTTTTATTCATGTCAGAGGGTAGAGTTAGGTGCCGTGGACCGGAGCGTCCCTTTGCCGATGCGAAGGATCCCAGTTCTGCATCGGTCGCTGCTGGTGCAGACTGGGCCTGGCCGTGCGTTTTGCCCTGCAGAAGAGGGTGGCAGTGCCGATACGTGACTTGGGCACAGCGGCCCATTCCTCCCGTGTGACTGCTTTTTGGTGAGGGGTGATTTGTTCCCAGAGCCCATGGAACGCGTCTCGTCATCCCTGCCGGTGGAAGGGGCCAGCCTTCCCTGGGATGGCAGGCCCACGAGCGCTGGCTGCGGAGGCCTGGGCTGCTCGGGCCTGGCAGGGGAGATAGGTGCCGTGAGGTGCTGTGGTCAGGAGGCCTGGGGCCTGTGGAGCATGCACAGATCGGCCTGAGTAGGCCTGGCGTTTCCCAAACGCCTTGAGCTCCCGGCTCACGTGGTGGTGAGGAGGCGTGCACGTGCACAGGACGCGGCTGATTTCTGGATGCCCAACTGGGACAGTTTCCTTGGCAGAAAAAAAGGTTGGATCTGGAGAAACTAAAGGTGTTGTAGCCTTCTCTGCCTAAATACGCCTGGATATGGAGAAAGGATGAAGGAATAAAGAGGTGCACCAACTTTCCTTTCTCTTGGACGCTTGAAAGACTTTAGTCAGAAATGTTTTGAATAAAGGAAGTTGCAAAACAAAGGCTGGAAGCTCGGGTCTCTGATCCCGCAGGCTGGAGAACAAAGGTTAGAGAGAGAGGATTTAGGATTCACCCTTTCCTATCTTCCTGTCTTCCTTTCTTTGCATCGTGTTAGTTTTTAGAAGCCCACCTGGTAAAAGACTTGGCATGGTCTGTGTTCATGGCTTGCATGTTGAAATTAGAGTACTTTGATGTTGGCACAGGAATCCGCACCTACAGACATGCGTGTGTGATCAGGTGGGGGCTGAGCTTTCAGGTAAGCTTGCAAAGCACCTAATGCATTTATTAGGCTGGTCGGAGTTGCAACAAATTCCCGGTTAGTTTGTGTAATGTCGTTTGACTTCTTGCTTCTTCCAAGTTCACAGATCTCTGGCCAGAAATGAAAGAAAATGTCCTATCAGCCTAGGGTGATGCTTGGAGCCCCCACGTGGCACTTGTCCTCTCTGCCGTGCAGATGGGTTTTGAATGTCATAGCGAGTAAAGACAAACGGCTTTCTGAGCTTTTGGAGTTGCAGTATCCTGCGTTGTTTACTTTACAGAGTTCTGGCAAGCCTCTCTCTTTTGATGTTATTAGTGTTAAATAAATTCTTTATATTGTAGAGATGGGCTTCTAGTCTGACTCCTGACAGGCTTGGCGAAGGCAGCGCTGAGCTCTCCCGTGGGAGCTGGGCCGGGGCCGAATGGGGATTGTAGGCGCCAGTGGAGTTTGGGATGGAGATGACGCTGTGATTATTAATGGGGAGCCTGGCTGGTTGAATCCTGTTGTGTGTAAACACTGCCTGAACTTCCAGAGGGGTTGTTCTCTCTGATTACTGGTGCGTGTATGCCAGCAGTGGGTTCTCCTTCCTTTCTGGCTTTCTTTACTGCCAAGCCAGTAACATGGATGTCATTTTACAGTGCCCTGTTATCTAAACTGTTTGCTTTTTGTCGTCATTGTGTGATATGAAAAGACCCCAGAGATTGTACGATGCATTTTCATTCCCAGGAATCTCCTTATAAACCTGGGCACGGTGAGAAAGAGAAATGGGGAAGCTGCTGCTTCTGCATTTTTCACCCCCCGGGGCAGGCTCTTCTCTAGGTGTTTGCAGAGCGGGTTGTGATCTGATAAGCCGTGTCTGGCTCGTGTCCTGGCTGCCGAGGAGGACGTATGTGTTTGTGCATCAGCACCCACTGAAGGAAGCTTTATTAACAATCAGGGCTTGAAATACAGAAAACGACAGAGAGCACTTTGCCTCTGGATTTCTTTTGTTTTCCCCATTATTCTGTTCACTTTATCTATGTTTACCATCAGTGTAGCCATTCATTTCTGCAGATGTGCTTCTGAGGCTTGGTATTTCTAACCCGCTTGCTGTGGGCTGTTTTGCATGGGTGCTTTTACGTAATTGGGTGTGTGTGCGGAGCTGGTGATGAAGCAGAACAGCACTCTTGAGGTTTGGCAGAAAACAGTTTCTTACATTATTATTCTTGACTTTTTTTTCTTGGCAAAAACAAAAGGAAGCTTTAGCAGGTAGGAGGTTGTTGCCTTGCCACAGAAACATGTTCTCGCGTATGACTGCTACGAGGGCAAAACCACCAGCTGGACCCAGCCCTAACTGTGGCCAATGTTTGCTGTCCCAGTTAGCGATAAAAACCCTGCTCTCATTGCATCATCAGACATGAATATTAACCTTGCACCAGTCAGGCTTTTAATCAGTATTAATTGCTGACATTCTTATACCAAATTCTTGGGAGGGGTTAGGGGAGGGTGGGGATGGGGCAGAAAAAGCTGGTAACAGAAATAAAGGGGAATTTCCAAAGAACTCAACGTTAACCTCTCTCTTTATTTGTTAAAGCCACTGTGAAACTGCAGGGACAGAGTTATGCAAAAGATGAGCACTTTGGAGAGTGATGTCCAGTGTGGCTGGATCAGTGAAAAGGAAGTGACAAGCAAAAGCACTGCAGGCCAGTGAGCATGTTCACACTTAACAAAACTGAGCTGGAAATACATTTCTAATTTAACTGGGTCAACCATGTCTGCAAACGAAGTCTTAAAAATAATTATTTGGAACTTTGTTTTTTCCAGTCCTTTCCCCATGGTGTCATTTGTTTTACCTCTTCAAAATGGATGTAAAATGCTAACAGCTCCGTGATAGTGCTCACCTTGCATTCGTTTGCTTGCAGAGTAAGTGGCAAATAAGAATCAGTGCTGGTGAGCCAGTCCCTAAAGGTGGCTCACTGACTGATTTCAAAATCCCTTCTCGTTAGGTACTTGGGTTTCTGTAACCCTTCTATTATTGAATATAATTATTTTCTTGTGGAATCTGATGTCAAAAATACATATTTTCTGTAAGTTTCAGTGGTGCAAACTTGAAAACACTTTTGCAGTGCTAATGCTAAGACCAGAAGAAAGTAGCCTGCAAGTGCTGATGATATATGGGTTTTTGCATTAAGGTAAATTCTGAAATCATTTAAACTTCCTGGGTTTTGAGGAAAAACAAAATTGTAAAATTAACAAAATTCAGATGCTTGGAAGTTTGTCCTTTCTTATCCCCTTCTCCACCTCTGACCTCATCAGTCCCAATTCCTTTGCTGGGTCCTTTAGGGTCTCCGCTAGCGTCTGCACCCACGGCTACCACCTGTGACCCGACACTGCTGCAGCTGCTGTCTGTGTGTCTGTCTGCTGCGCTCCGGGCATGCGGCTGCATGGGCCAGGGCTGGCTGCGGGCGGCTTTTTTTTTCCGCTTTTCAGAAAGCACATAGGATTTTAATCATCTTTGTGACTTCTGTCTGTCAGTTTTGGTTGACATGGGCTGACAGGTTAAAACATGGGTGGATGCAAGGGCTGCACAATCATCTCAGCCTAGTTTTCCAAGGAGACCAAGAAACTTGGCTAAGCTTCTGTCTTTGATACTGGAGGAAAGCTTGCAACTCTCTGTAATTTCATGTCCCTCCCTGCACCCAAGGGTTCAGAAACTAGAAGGCAATACGAAACACTGCTGTTGTGTTGTTTTTGTATGCTCTTTGATTTTTTTTTCCCAAGACATCTTTGTTGTTCGTGGAGACCTAGCATTTGTGATATTTAAATATGTGCATTGGCAGTGCTGTAGAGTTTTAGCTGGCCCTGCAATTTTTTTCTCTTGTGCTTATTACCAGATTTATCCTGAGGAGCAATGAGCTGTTGGTGGTGTATTTTGGCATCTGGATGTGGATGACAGAATATGCAAGGAAGCTGCAAAGGAAGTTATTTTGAAACTGGTGGATGCTTAAACTTTCAGTCAAATTTAATGTGAATACAATTAGAAGAAGATGTTAAAGCCAGGGTGCCAATTTTTAAAGCTTATATTATACATGTAAACCAGGTTACAGATATGCTACTCAACATTTCTCCAGCCAGCTGCCTGCATTAACTGGATGCTTCATGGAATGTTTAGGTTGTTTTGCTGTTCTGTTTTGTTTTTTTCTTTCTTGACAGCTGCTTTGTGATGGGCTGCAGCTGGCTGGACAGGCTATTGCCATTACAAGCTGCAAGCGAGCAGATAGTGTTCAGAGCTGGGAAAATGAGAGCTAGGCTTGAGACTGAATCACACGAAGGGTTCTGGTGCAGCTTCACTGACACTTGTGGTTTCATGGGCTGAGCCAGTGGATTTTGGTCTTACAGTTTTGAAAATCTCTGTGTGTGTGTGTGTATGCACACGTTTGTCCATACTGGCTTGGACCCCATAGTATTTGGTGTTGTACAAGTTTGCAAAGAAGCCGTTCTTGCATGGGAAAGTTCAATATGACATACTGAGTGACGAAGCATGCGTGAGAGGAAAGGGGTCCAGTCCAATACATATGCAGGGAATGTGTGCATTGAGAATGTTCTGCTTCCATCTGCCCTTTGTCCAGCCGCATGAGGAAACTAAGGGTGCGCAGCGGGAAGCGTCGAACTGCACCAAGCGAAGTGAGCGGGGCGGGTTTGCACGGGCCAAGGCAACGAGATCAGAGTTCAGAAATCTGGTAAAGCTCTTCAGTGGTTAATACAGGAAACTCTCGGTCCCTTTTGTGACCGATTCTTCAAACAGTTAGCTGCTGCTTTTGTTTTGTACGCGCTGGTAATTGCCAGTCTGCGTTGCTTAAGGTTCTGCGGTTCTTCAGCAGTGATGTGTTCAGCTATTTTTGTGAAATTATTCTGCAGGATTGGTTTTGTGTTTGCTTGTTTTTCCACTCAAGAGTTCACTGTTCATTTCTCTCTGCTGTGATTGACTTCGATCCCTACAGAAGATTGGAAGATACGGCATTGGAAAGTAACTGCTTGTAGCTGTTGAGGAGCAACTCACATCTGCACGTCTGACCTACGGTTTGCCCGAGAGGAGGGCCTTTACCAGCCAGGCTTCTGCTGCATGAAGCTGGTTAGGTCAGCTTAGAAAAAATAACAGCAAGGCTCTTCTTGAATTCAGATTTTTCTTTAGGAAAGTGAACTTGGAAGCACTCTTCTTTCTTAATTTAAAAGTGTATTTTGCTTTTAAGAATAATTAGAACAGTACTCAGGTTTCATTTTGGAGACCAACTTGATATGGAAAATCTTTCCAAAGTTTTAACTCATATTCCCTTGAATGTTGTGGACCCTCTGGCCAATAGGATTTTAGAAGGAACAGGATCTGACCGCGTGCAAGACCAGTGCCATGCAGTTATCCTCTTGCAGAGCTTGTTCAGAAGTCTGGTGACCAGTGTATTTTCTCAGAGACTAATTGTGCCCATTAACTCACTTTTTCTTTTTGGAGATGGTGCATCAAATAGAGCCAAATGAGAAGACACCAAGAGTAGATGCTCTTTTTTTCATTATGAAATGCTCTGTGAAAGGTTGTGAACGTGTTTGGAAAATACGCCCTTTCCCTAGGCACATCTCAGACCTGCTGAACTCAACAGCAGTGCTCAGTGGAGTATTTTGCCTTCAGGATTCACCTCAGGTAAAGGGAGCTGTAGGATATTATTTGTCACAGAATCCTGAAGGAAAGGCTCAGAGACCACAAGACACCCACGTAATGCCAAACAGGTTTTAGCATTGGGCTGACCGTCCTGCGCAGAGCCGTGTACAGGCTCCCACAGACATCTGTAAAGACACATGTATCCCTGCTACTGCATCTGTGTGAGAACACCACTCCAGAACTGGAGTGAAAAAGTAAATCGCCTTTAAAATTGTTACAGCTCTCATCATTGAGGCTGGAACTGCCTGAGCTGTGCTCCCTGCCTGCCTCACTGTCCTTTTAAACAAACAAACAAAACCCAGCGACCCAGTTTTAACCCATGCAGAACCCTATCCATGCTGTGCATTATATGCAAGAGAAAATTCACTCAGTTACATTTATTGTTCAGGAGAATGCTGAAGGATTTTTTAATTGTGATTTTTAAAAATTTAGTGATATAATTGCTGAGAGCTTAATGAGCATGCCAAGTTACATTTATGTGGTATAGAAGGCCAATAAAGCCTTGTTTATTAGCATGTATCTGGGAAGGCTGTGTTACTTGCAAGGTTAATACATGGATCTCATCACACAAGGTTTATAATTGCTTTGCGCAGCTTGACCTTCAGAGCTTTGTAGTGGTGGCGAGCCAAAAATCCCTCCTTTGGATGCCTGCTCCAAAAGCCTGGCCACCCATCAGCTGACCCGAAGTCCAGCCCCGACTTCCCTTCAGCAGGATGGGGCCGGTCGGGCGCATCCGACCGCTTGTGACTTCATCCAGCAGAGATGTGCTGCGTGTGGGTTTTCTCTAGTGCCCTGTGTTTCTGTAAACGTGAGTCACTGGGGTGGAGGGATTTGTACCTCACCCTAGACTTAGCTTCTTCACAGGCCTCGGTCTACAAAACGAGAGCCTTTTTTTTTTTTTTTTTTTTTTTTTCCCCCCCCCGACTGTTTATTTTGCTGGATGCACAGATTTTTGGCACAGCAGACCTTTGCTGTCACAGGTCCCTGCTGGGCGCTGCAGGTGCTGAGCAGGACGGGCTCCTGGCCAGGGCTTTGTGGCTGCAGTTGGCCAGGCTGGATGGCCGTGTCCCCCAGGGGGGTGGCATCCCTGCCCTCCCGCCACGGGGCCTCTGGGGCTGCAAACACGGCAGCAGGCTTCGATGGATGTTAAGAGGCGTGACAAATGTTTTAATCCGGGTTGAATGGCAAGGCTGTTGGAACCGCTATTTGTGTAAATACTGAAATTTAGGCTCAGAAAATATGTCCCAATAAATGAAGTGCGAGGAAAAGGGGAGAAGTGGCCAGCCTGCTCTTTGCGCCTCCCCTCCCATTTGCTGCGCTGCCCTCTGCATCGCTCTCTAGATCTGTGCGTCTCCCCGCGATGCTGCTTCTCTCTCTGCTGGTAGCAGCTCCTGTTCAGGATGCTTGGCCAAGCGCGTGCTTCAATTTGGGAGCGTGGTGAAAATCCACGATGTTTGGGGACCATAAAGTCAACAGCAGCTGCTGTGTTCACGACTGCCCTGGGAAGGAGCGCTCCTGCTCCTCGCTCCTGCACGAGCCTGTTCTGGTAGTTGTGTCGGTGGGTCGCAAAGCTTTCAGAGCAACTGAAGGATTATCCCTGCCCCAGTTCTGCATGCCTTTCATGTTGTTTGGGAACTTTAAACGGCAGTAGGATTTCTAAAGCGTCATGTCTGCATTTTTAACTGAGTAACAGACAAGCCACAGGCACGGGTCCTTTCCGAATACCTCTAAGTGGGCTGGAGGTGCAGAAGATGGCAGTGGGTGTTCTGCTGCCCTCACAGTTTCAAATAAGTCATGGACAAGACTCCTGTCGTCGTGTTATGACTAGCATGGTATTTTCTGAAGTGCTTAGTGTTTGGCTTGATCTTGCTAATCGCAACATGAATGACCTCTTTGGGGGCAGATTTCAAAATCCCAAGTGATCCATCTCTAGTGTAATCTTACACAAGTATGCAGTAGCCTTGAGTGGTTCATGAGGACAGTAATCTGATCAAGTGAGTAACATACTGATACTGCAGAAATGTAGATACTCAAATGCCTTTGCAAAAGGGCTTGAATTCACTCCTTTGTTTCATTTTGTTTTCCCTCTGGTCTGCAGTCAAACACAGACAAACATCAGGCAAAGCAAACAATCTACATTTCCACTTGTACAATGGGAGGAAATAGGAACTGCACAGTTTTTAAAAAAAAAAAAAAAAATCGTACAGAAATACTGCTTCTGGTGGCTCTTGGGTTCATGAGGGCTGTGGTACAGTCGTTTGCAGTAGGGGTGAAAAAATATCCTTTTCCTCCAGTGATCAAGGCTGTTGTACCTGGTGCCATTGAAATGACCCTCGTCCATCCCTCCCCTCTAGCCAGTGTGGGTTGGGCAGAATTTTAAATGATTGATAATAGTCATATGTCCTGATCTCTTCTCTGGCTAATGGGTTGCTATTTTAGTTTATGGGAAGTCCTATGCCACTGCTGGCTTAGTTGTCTTCTACAGTGTAATTAGTTCCAGTGATTTTTTTGTTTGTTTGTTTGTTTAAGGGTGTGACATAAATAGGGGCACTGAGAGGAATTCCTGTTTTTTTTTTTTTATTTATTTAATCTTACCCTTGAAACTTATAAAACTATACTAAAACCAAACAAAATAAAACTAGTACTTTTCAGTTTGGATGAGTGCAAAATACTTATCAATACTGAGATGGGATAAAACTGGGGAGGGGGGAAGCAATAGGAGGGGTACAGTGACCTGCTTTGCATAGAAATAGGGCTGTAGTGTTTGCTAGGTAAGGAGCATGATTTTCACTGAATACTCGAGTCATTTTTGCTATATAAACTTGCTAACCTTTAAAAATTACCCTTTTTAGTTTGGAATGCAGTGTCTCATTTTCATTTTTTTAGTAATTATTCATTTCTTTACACGTACTATATATCTAATATATCAATGTAACATGCTTTGTCTTAAAGTGTTGAGTGCTATTAATTAACTTTCATTCTTTATATATGTGTGCAAAGATGTTAGATTTTACAGCCTGAGTTCTGGGGCATGCTGAACAATGTTCAGCTGCATAGTATGGCCTATACTGAAAGTGATAAATCTTGCCTAGCTTCTTGGAACACACTGACTCAGCAAGTAGTGTGGGAACTAGCATACAGGGGGAGATAAACCTTGAAGAGCATGTCTTGACTATTTACAGTATATTAATATTTATGTTGTCCTCCGCTCTGACCAGCTGCGGACAAGGGTGATGATATTTTGTGGTGTTTAGGTGAGATGCTCCACCTTCCCTCAGAGGAAGATGCCTGTGGTCAGTCGTGAGGCCAGCGTTAGGCCCAAGTCGGCCAAGCAGCCCCAGCGCGGCAGTGGCTGACGTTGGCTGAGAGCAGCGGAGGACTTCAGGTTGCTGGAGCAGTGCCCTCAGGAGCTGCCCCTGATGCTGTGGGCTGCTGTGTGCTCTGCCTCCTGCTGTCACTGAGTTGCTGGCACAGAAAGTTGTCTAGTTGCTGTCGAAGAGGGCGTTTCTGGAGGATAGGGAAGGGGAGATATTTCTCCGGTTACTGCATGAGCACAGCATTCATGCGACGTTGGCCAGGGTTTTGGGGTGAGGTTTAGGACTGGAAACTGGGGGCCGGAGGTGGGGGTGAAGGGGCAGATGTGTGGCACCCACGTTATCAGCATTCCGGCAGCGCGGCCAGGCCGCAGCTCAGGGCAAGGCCGTGCGTGCCGCCCCGCTGGCGCCAAGCAGCCGCTCGAAGGAGGGAGCTGGGCGCGGGGCTGCCCCGAGCGGGCCTGCAGCAAGGCCTGGCCTGCGAGCCTCAGCACCTCGCGGTGTCCCCGGGAGAAGTGCTCTAGGGGAGCACGCTCCTCTGGTCTTCGTCCCCGAGAAACACGGCAGACGTTGTGACAGAAGTGTCCCTGAAGCTTTATAACGTCGGTCAGGATAGGCTTTCTGCAGCCTGGGTTGCGTGATTAAAGGGTGAAGCTGTGATCAAAATCATAGCCACATTCCCACCTGGCTAGTGTCCTGGATTCTTCCTGGGGGTTACAAAGAAGACTTTCTGAAACTGGTAATTATCTGCCAAAGACTGAGGTGTGGTTTTTGTTTTTTAAACTCAGCTGTCAGAATTGATGTGGGTTACACATTACAGTTTAAAATGAAATCGATCATTTCTGAAATCCAGTGCTAGTATTCAGTGCACTAACAACCCCGAGCTGTGCCTCAGACCGTTAACTAACACAAACAGCCCCAGATGTGCAAACCCTGTCTGCTTGTTCACGCCAGTCTCGGGTGTCTTCCACCTCAGACAGCCAGGCATGGCTTCCAAGTACAAACCTGAAGGACGCAGAAATGGTCCTAAGAGTTAAGTTTGTGCTATCAGCCAGCTCTCTGGGTTACACAGGCAGGCAGTGCTGGAAAGGACGACCCCAGAGTCCTGCAGCCTCCTGCTGATGTTTTGACCAATAGTGGCCCAAGCCAGGGACTCCTGAAAATTTTTGTTTGGGCCCAAGAGGAAAAGGTATTGTACACAGCTGAATGCATTTTTATGTAAGTACACTTAATTCAAGTAAAGCCCCCTTATCAACTAATAGCTTGACTGCTAATGCTGATATTCGTGTTTGATCTAAGTAGAATAATGCATGTCTTGACCCTTAGTAGAGGGCATAGATAAACAATGCCTTTATCCATCTGAACCATGAAGATAAATGCATATTCAATGGGAATAACACCAAGCGATCTAACTCATTCCACATATATCTCCCTACAGAGATTATGTGCAGTTGGAGCTCGTCAGAAACACATCTTTGGCAAAGAGCATCTCCTGGAAATGTGGTTGCGATGACCAGTATGCAGATTTGAAAAATGTGTATGCTGGCCCCAGGTTTGCAGAATGTTACTGTAGTGACTAACTGGCAATTGCAGCAGACTTTATGTGGAGATATTTTCTGGGGGAGAAGAGGAATTTAGCTGGACTCATAGCTAATGAGAAGATTTCTTCCAGCTTGGATACCTCACCAAAATGTAGGCAGGAACTTCAGTTTTAAAAAGTTGTTGAACTTCTGAATTGTTCCAGTCTGAGCTGTGTATGTGATTGATAGCATTTAATGCTATATTCTTTGGTGGGAACATGGGTGATTTGCAGAGGGCTGTTGGATGCTTTGGCTGCATTCTCAAGAGTCAAAACATGCTCTCAAACTGAGCATTTGGGTGAAAGATAAAAACTTGTATTCATGAAACGGGGGCCCACGGACCATTGCTGCCCTTAACCCAGTTTCTGGGGAAATATTCAACACTGAATCACAGCAGGTTCATTCCCATTGATGGTCTGCAGAGGATGAGCTGCTGCGGGTTGCACAGAGGGCTGGGAGTGCTGTGCCCCTTGTTCTTCCTCACGTTCTGGATTAAATCCAAAAGGATGCACTTTTGTATGTCTGGTCCCTGGAAGTAAATACATCTGTTGATCTCATTCAGCTGGGAAACAGTTAAAACAACCAGTTACTGCTGGGAGCTTTACACACAAAAAAATCAAAACACCACCTTTCTAAAAACAATTCAAACATGCTCAACCTTGTGGCTTCAGCAGAAGTAGCAATGTGCAAAAGTTCCCATGAACTCTGCCTAACCTCTGAGATTTATTGATAAATGAAAAAATGAGGGGCCAGGCCCTGAAGCCACTAGTCTCAGTGCGTTAGCTTGAACCCCAGGGCTGGGCTCAGGATGTTTGTTGCTTTTAGAGATGTTAAGGAAAATGAACTTGAAATAGTTCAAGAAAACAACGTAAAGGGGAGAAACCTGAGCTTTTTCATACTGACTGACGGAACAGTCGTGGTCTGTTCCTTAAAGCAAATGCCACATGCAGCCTGTTGCCCTGCTCAGTCAAGCTGCACAGGCATTAATGGTTCTTCTCCATGTGAACATACGTATGTGTCCTCTGCAAGCCTGAGCCCTCGTAGTGCGGGGTCTTGCAGTCGCACGCTCACCTTTTTGGCTGGTGGTGCCAAGCTCAGCGTGATGCCAGCGCTTACAGGAGCACATGGTGTGGGGCTGCTGCGGCTGGGGGAGCTGCTCAGCTCGGCTTCCGCCCCTTTTTTTCTTAATGAAGCAAATAACGAGGTTCCTGGGGAGGAGAAGGCTCACTTGGGTAAAGTTTAGGATGTCTCCTGAGTTCTTTGATTATTTAGTCTCCAGTTACTGAACCTTTCACTTTGGCAGTACTTAAAGGAAAGGTTTTATTTGTGCATGTTGGGATGATGTCAGAGGTAAGTGGAAATGATGGTGTGTGCTGTGTAGTTTTGACACATTGTTTGTGGCATATGCTGGCAGGTACAGAGACTTTCGAGAAGATCTGTTGCTCTACGATAATGACATATCCTTTATTTTAGGAAAATGGATAACTGTAATCAAAATTAAATGCGCCAAATTGGCGGTAAAATTATCCCATTATTAAAACATAGGTATATATCTACAGATAAGTATTTAGCTACACTCTCCAAGATAGTGTGATTTCTTTTTTGGTCTCAACACACTTTTAAACTAATTAATTCCTTTTAGATAATTTACATGAGGCTTAGATAACCTTTTCATGAGGTTAACCCGCAGCCCTCAGCATGACCCTGCACAAGTTTCTGGGGTGGGAGAAGATGAGGTTCTACAGCTTAATGCAGCCAAGAAAAGTGGAAAGCTCTTTTCAGAAGGTCTGATTACAGTTGTTGAGAATAAATCATCGCAAGTTGAGAATTGGAACAAACCAACAGGAATGAGTTTTTGCTGCTCCTTTACTTTCTGATCTGTTTCTTTTGTCCTCTCGAGAAAGGTTTGGATTCTCTTGTGCATTGCCTCTCTCTCTGTTTTGTTCCAGGATAATAAAGGGGTCAAGGAGAACAAGAGGGTGGGAAGCGTATGTAGTTAATGTAATGTGCATCCACATAAAGGCTGCTTTACCCAGTCAGGGAGTATTTGTCGCAGATGAAGCTGTGCAGATGGATGGTGGGATGTGGGCTGATGGGTTTCGGTCAAGGAAGGAAGCTTTGCCTGGTGCAAGGCAGACGTGGCTCTGAGACAAGGTGCAGGGCATGATCCTGCCCTCTGCACAGGCTGAGCTCCTCTCACCCAGCCCTCAGCATGGTTGCAGACCTGGGAGCTTGTAGGAGTGGGGGAGCAGGATCGAGTGGTGCAAATCAGTGGGGACACATCTGTCACACAGAGGTGCCTCATGACCTGCAAAACAAAAGGGCATGCTGTTTTCTTTCCTATAAATGCTGATTTTCCAAACTATTTTTTTCTGGGATTTAGCATTCTCATTTATAAAGACAAAAGTGAGTGAGAACAGCAGGTTTGCAGGCAGTGGAAACAACTGCGGCTGCAAAATAACATGCCTTTTGTGCAGAGGGACAATTTGACCAGGTCTCACGCTCTGAAATCAAAACTGAACGCCAAGCCTTTCACATTTCCCTACTCTGATGAATATTCAATATTGAGTGCAATGCTAGGCTATTATTGGTTTATTTTTTTAGTAAAGAAAAGAAACACGTCTTCATGCTTCACTGTAATTACGAAAATCAGAGTTGATTCTTGACATTATCTTCTGCAGAAGGTCCAGCATCCTGAGGACGTCCCGCCAGCTCGGTGGGTCGTTCTCCTGCTCCGCGCGGCGCGATCCGGTGTTAAATCAGGGTGCCAGCCTGTCTAGCATTGCTGCGTTTTGTGGAAGGCCCTCTCTCGCTGTATTGCCAAGACATTCAATGCCTGGAAACATTTGCAAACAATGGCCTCCAGCAGCGGGGCCGTGGCCGCCCGGAGGAAGCTGGCTGGCTAGGGCTGATGTCAGCCGAGATGGATGCCGACCAGCCTCCGGCATCTGCCGGGGCCGGCGCTCGTCCCTGTCCATCTGGAGCGCGGCACCGCGGTGCTGCGTGGCGAAGAAATGGGGAGCGTGCGTCTCCTTCGTCTTCCTCCCGACGCCGGTGATCGCACAGAAATCCGAGCGTTCTAGTTTGTGAGAAAAAGCTTGGCAGTCCCAGGGGTGCTTCCAGAGAAAGAGGGCACTTATAAATACACAAAATCTCAGCAGGATTTAGTTTGCTGTAAAAGAAAACATGACTGTGACATATTGCCTGAGAATGAGGCATCATTTTTCTTTGATGCAAAATTGCTTAGTCGTTGAAATAGCACTCGTATGCAATTTTGTGCAATAGGACCTGGGTTTTAAAATGACATCAACCTAGCTTTTAATTTTGCAGGTGTAAATTGCACCTGCAAATCATTTTGTCTGCAAACTGTGGCATTTCATATTTGATTTCCTGATTTCCTATGGCTTACTTAACTGATGTCAGTTAGTTATTTCAATATACGGTTTCTCAGGCACTACTATTTCAGGAACAAAATTGCAGTCTTAAAGCTTCAAACCCATTTCTGAACGTTTGGTGGAAGGGAAAAGTTAGGATGTTGAAGCCAATCCACTGTTCATACAAATCTTTTGATACAATCCTTTGGTGTGAGATTAGTGTTGGTTATTGTCAGAAAACACCGTACTTTGCATCTGTTGAGCAACTTGGCAAAGCCAAGAAACTGTGCAATTTGCAACGAGATTCATGGTTGTGGTTCTGATATATGTTCTTCTGAACCATAGTTTTCCAGTCTTAGTATCGAGTTTGCTCTTTTAATAGCTTTATTCCCTATTACCTCCCTTTTCCTAACTTTGTCTCCAAAAACTAGTCACTTACCTAGTCCAGAATTACATGTTATCTGTCATGTGGGCATTTCCTTAGTGAAGTGTGCGTGCACACGTGGGCAGAACCCTAAGAGTTCTTTTCCACCAACGCAGAAGATTGCATTTTTAAATATAAAGCCTCCGAGTGCTTTTGGGAGGTAGCTGAGACACAGTTAACTCAACTACAGTAAGAATTTTAAAACATAAGCATTTCACAAAAAAAAAAAGCAAGCAGGTTTGTACAGGATCGAAACCCGGAGTTTTCTCTGTGCCTGGAGGTGGCCAGAGCACGTTGTGCTCTGATGGCAGAGTTAAATGCATAATTTGCTACCGTATACGTTGTTTGCACACGTTTTACTTACAGTATTTTGTTATTTTAACAGGGTCGCCATGTTAAGACTGGGCAGCTAGCAGCAATCAAAGTGATGAATGTTACAGAGGTGAGTACAAAAGCAAAAAATAAAAAAAAGCTGTTATCAAGGTGGGAGGGAAAATAAAGAATTGGATTGTGAGAATGTGGGTAGCTTATAAAAGATGATCCAGTGGTATAAATTATGGTAGCTGAGCAGTGGTTTATGTTTTTTGGAGTACTGAGAGGCGTCAATACAACCAGATTTTCAATAGTACCTGTCCAATGGCAACAAAGCAATAAGGGAATGCATGTCTATTTTTTATATTTTTATATATATATATATATTTTTTTTATATATATTTTGATGCTCTAAAATAATGAAGAGAACTCTCTTCCTGCTTATTTCAAGTTGATTATCTGTTTCCAGAGATAGCAAGTAAAAGATTTCCTGTAGCTCTGTGCTGCCCCTGCTATGTTTCATCGCATCCTCTCTCCTCGCATGCCAGCCGTTCCTCAGTGTATCTACCCTGACAACTAGCAAGCAGGAACATGTTAGAAATGCAAACGTAGCACTTTTTTATTGTTATTTGACAGATGAGAGAAGGAGACAGTTTAATTGGCACTGTCGCCGCTCACATTTATAAGGTGGTATCAGTGCTGGAACAGGGTGTCAGAAAAGTAGCTAAGTACTGATTTTTGTTTCTGAGCACAGCCGGTAGTGAAGCAGCTTGCCTCGCTGAGACCATATGAGCTTGAGCCCCAGAAGGGCTGGGATAAGCCTGCGTCGTCTTCTTGAGCGTACCAAAAGGTTGTGGTTTGGTTGGATGCACCTGTTCTCGTGGACAACCAGCTCTCCATTCTCTCACTCTGGCAGTGTGGATGTGGTGCATAAGGCTCCAAATTAGAGCCTTCTTGGGATACTGTGGAAGGGTCATAGCCTAAAATAAGAAACAGGTCCTCTGGGCCAAGTCTGCCAGTGGTACAGCTACGTGGAACATTTTGGACAAGCAGAAGCAAGCTCTGCCTGCATTTTTGTGTCTTCTGCTTGTCTTGGAAGACAATGGAGTGAGTTAGCATCTGCGTGGGCATTGTCACGTAGAGCGGGTCCAGGCCAGCTGTCTCTGCTGATGGTATAGGAACCCAGCCCTGAGCAGCGAGTGGTCTGAATTGCACACTGGTTTTCTGAACTTAGATGCTGCTGCAGTGCTTTACAAAGCAGATCTAAGGGCTGGTTTGGCTATGTCTGCCACCTTGTAAAATAAGCATGCGTAGTTGAATTCCAAGTGTTGTTCTCCTCTAGAGCAGGCTACATCTTTTAAGTAAGTGCTATATTACAGTGATGGAATTTTTGCTTTTATCTTTATGGTTATATATGTCATCAGGTGCTTTGCCTCAGAGAAATGGCAGTCACCAAACATGAGGCTGCTGGATTTTGCGAGCGAGAAGTAGGGTTTGAGTCGCAGACAGATTCCTGAGGTCAGAGCACCTCCGTGTTTTGACAAAGGAATTTACAGGAGAGATCCTGTCCGGGACTCAGAATTGATCCAAAGCTGCTCTACAGAATGCGTTCATGCTTTGCTGGGTCTGCCAGCAGTGCTTGAGGGTGGCCAAAGATGTCACTTGTGGGCTGTCATGTTAACACCAGTGACAGTCCCTTCCTTGATGAAACAATTGAAGCAAAAACTGCAGGAAGGGAACCTTGGAAAGATTTCCTTCCCTTTTGCTATACATAACACAGTCTCCTTTGCATGTAAGTAACAAAATGCAGCATCCAGTAATGCCTACTTACTTGGAAACAAAATTTAGACGGAAGACAGCCTTGTGGTCCAGCTTCAGGAATCCATGTTGATGGACTTGCATGATTCTGGGGACAAAACACAGCTGCTCAGGTCTGATTTGCTGCTGCCTTGCAGGCTGGGCAGCCAGCACCATCCTGGGGAATCTGTGCCATTGCTTGAGGGGCTGAACAGCAATGATAACAGACTGTGCTGTTTTCGCATTGAGTCACTTAATGTGAAAGCAGTTGTGACGGTTTAAGAGTTTAACAGTGAGCGTGCTGGTGCAGCCACCTGAGGGGTTTCCCCTGGTGCTTTTCCCCACGAAGCTCTGAGCAAATCCGGTTTAGCCGGACTTGAGCATTTCTGCTTTCTGACCTTGGTGCGGGGTGAGCGCGAGGCTTTCTGCCGTTATTTCCACTTCTGTAGCACTGGGTTGGCTGTGTTCCTGCTGCTAGGGCGCAGGCTGGGAGCCCCGAATCCAGTCCTCTGCTTCACTGTGGGTTTTGTCCAGGCCCTCGGTGGTGCCTCCCCGTGAGGTCGGGAGGCTCACGCAGCGCTGATTCAGGCTCCTCCTGCAGCTGTCTGCCCTGCCCCGGCGGGGCTGTCCTCTCCTCAGCCACCACAGCTCGGCGTGTTAGCGTGAACACCGCCTGCTCCAGTCCCAAAGCCCATGGTGAGCCGCGGGTGCAAGGAGCTGGGTTACGGCTTGCCTCCTGAGCTGGTCCCTCTGGCCAAGGACCGTGCTCCTGGCCTCCTGCAGCGCACAGTGGATGGGTGCCGGCAGCCAGCGCGTGCCTGCGCTGCAGCTGCAGGAGGTTGGAGCTGGGTAAGGCCGAGGCTGGTGCTGGACGTGTCCAGGGCATCTCCGAGCCTCAGTTCTCCACCTGTAAAATAGCAATAGCCTTTCTCTGCTTCACAGCGTGTAGATACCGAAACCTCTTGCAGCAATAGTGGGTCCAAACTGTAACACAGAAATCCTTTCAATCTCCAGAAATTCAGTGTGATAAATTCAGCCTGCCAAGGATTCGGTATTTCTCTTGTGTTGTTAGTCTGCTCAGGTTTAAGTTATTTTCTGTTCCTTTGGGCTTGAAAAGCTGGCTTAAGGCATTAAATAAAACTTTAAAATATTGAAATCCCCGTCTTCAATGTCCTGCATATAAATTGCACCTGAGAGCAACATCTCACAGGGAGTTTGGCTTGTGAGAAATGGAAGCTGTCATAGTAAACCTGCTCGAGTGAGATGGGAGGCTCCTAGCCCCTGTGGTTATTTTCATCTTTGGGTGGTTATACGATCTGATTAGTGCTGCACAGGGAACACTTTTCTTAGGGAACAAAAATTTCATGTGGTAGAAAACAGGAAGATGGTTAAAAAAAAAAAAAAAAGAAAAAAGAAGAAGAAATGAGGGCAAATGCAGTCTTTTTTCATCCACCTGTGTCCAGAAAAAAAGTGGAAGAGAGCGGAATGCCTGGGATGGCCTTGCGGTTTGGATGCCTGCTTGGAAGGCTCTCCAGGTCAAGCCTCCAGGAGATCTCTTGCTCAGAGTGGGGCAGTTCCAGTGACTGAGTTTGGCCGAGCCCCATGCCAGTGTAGGTTGGTGGAGGTTTGGTCACTAGCCCACGGTGCTGCTCAGTAATAAGGCCGGCATTGTCTGAAGTGGGAGAGAAGGGGTTTGAATGAGGGTACCCCATACCTTGGGGGTCTGAGCTACTTCCATGCCTCTTGGATATTCTGCAGTGCGTTTCTCTCCCCCAGCATCCCGTTTTCACTAGAAAATCCAGCCTAAGAAGTCTTCCAGCTAAAGCTTCATCCTAACTGGTACATTTCTGCCAAAAGATTGTTTCACCAAATCGACATTTTTTTTTTTTTTCCAGCAAGAAAGTTTTTCATCAGAAAACCCCTGACCAGCTCCAGCTGTGATTGTTCAGCTCTGAGATCTGAGGCACACCAGGAGCTGAGCAAATCTGCCCTTTGCTGCTATGAGCTGCAGCCCCGGGCTGCTTTCTGAAGAGCAGCAGCAGGATGCTGTGGTCACTGCGGGATCCTCTGGACATCTGTCAGGAAGTGCTGCAGTGTCATGTTACGGGGGGGGGACGGGGGGAGCCCTTTGAAATTGTTGAAGTGGAGCTGATGGCAATGTGTGCTCACGGGCCTCTCCATGCCGGCTGTGCTTCCTGCTAGCTGGCGGTGCCAAGCAAACAAAGTGCTTGCAGAGAGGTCGGATCCTTGCTGCTTGTCTCTTCGGTATCGGTGCAGGTGATCAGGGAGCTCTTCAGCAGCAGGCCATTCCCTGTCTGTCATTGCTTTCAGGCTTTCCAGATAGAGAAATAACATTTAAATGAGAAACTTGTCATTAGTACTGCCCCAGTATGAAGGGCTCTTTTGGTGGAGTACTTATCAGCTGGTGATCTTTTTTCCGTTTGAGGTCAGAGGCGTGTGCTTTCTAGTTCTTTGCTTCCTAATGTCATTGCGGATAGGCCCACATCTTCAAAAATAGCCTTTGATCATGAACCTGTCATCTTCGTGCATGCAGCCATCTGTACCCAGAACAGCATTGGTTTGTGAAAGCAAACAGCTTTTTGCACCTGCACATCTGTGAGCTTGTTTCCTTCTCTTAAGCAGCATGATTTATGAGCAGGTTTCCAGACCCCTGGGAGATGTGGCTGATGGCGATACTTACAGAGGGGTGGTGGAAAGTGGAAATCCTGAGCACCTACACGCACTGAGAAGTTGAGGGTGCCTTTGTCTCCAATCACCAGGCTCACAGGACAGATAGGGCTGAGGCTTGGCCAGTCCAGGTTCAGTTCCTGGCTGAGCCTCAGGCATGGGCCACGGTGCAGATTTGCTCTTGCTTACTCTTCTGCCTTGGTTTCTTCATCTGAAATAGAGCAACTCTTCTGAAGTTCACTCAAGGTACGGGAGGACAGAGTACTTTTTGTCTGTGAAATGCCCACCTGCTGGCACCTTACAGCCTGATTTGTTTCTGAAGTCACACCTGTCTTTGGAGGACAAGGAAGTTTAGCTCAGAGGGTTTCTGCTCAGCAGTGGTGGGGCTCTGCAGGGAAGCTCGCCGCACTCATCCCGTACCTGGGCAGTGCACAGCAGCGTCTGAGCACGGGTACCTGCTCCCGGGGGCATGGATGGGCAGGGGAAGAAGAGGCCGGTGCAGGGAGATCCCAGCCTGCTGGGTATGTAGGTAAGGACATGAGGTAGAGCAAGGATCCCTTGCTGGTAATGGGAAAGGAGCGTTACGCACGTGTACAACTGCTCGTTGTTCTTGCAGTGAGTGGGGCAGAGCCTACCTGGTGTTCCAGCTGTGTTCACCAACAGGCATGCACTTACCTTTGTTGTTTTAAAAGCACCAAGGCAAGATTGCAGAGGAATGGAAAATACTCGGGCGAGAGCTGTGCCACACAGTTAACTGGGCAAAGGAAGAAGAGGCCCGAGCTCTGAGGAAGCGGCTGGGATCTGCCAGCTCCCCAAGAGGAACTCTGTGAAAGCTGCAGGCGGGTGTCAAGGGCACAGCAGGGAAGCTTTGCAGTCGGGCTCCACCAGTGCAAGGTTCCTGCAGCTGGACAGAGTTAAAACAGACAAACGAACAAACAAAACCAGGTCCAGGATGGTTATTCCAACGTTGTTATTCCCTGCCTCCTCTCCCTCACCTCCATCTCTTTCACCTGCCTATTTCTACCCTTGCACATGCACTGTCTGGAGTCCCAGAGGGAGCAGAGCCTTATTTCCCCTCCAGAAGGCGTCAGCACAAGCTCTCAGCTCCCTTTGATCTTGTCCTGGCTTCATGCAGAGAGAAATACGACCTTGCTTATGGAGGATTTCCTGCATGCTATATGGGAGGCAGCTCTGATGTTTCTTGGAGACTCCAGATGCTACACCGGGCTCCTCCTTACCTTCCCTAAGTCATATGACATTCAGGGCCCTGTCAGGCCAAAGATTAAGAGTCCTCCTTTCTCCTTAATTGCAAGCATAAGACAATAATATCTGTTGTGATGTGTGCAGCTTGAGAGCCTGTGTTCAGCAGAGGGGCTGTTCTGAAACCTAAAATAGCTGTTTTTGCTTCAAGTGGAGTTAGCGTACATTTCCCTTTTCCTCCTAAAGCTTAAGACAAGTAGACTTTGGTCTGGCAGCATGTCTCCTGTGGATTGAAGTTACTGGGGAAGTTCTTGGCCACTTCTGTTGGGAATGCTTTTTTCGGGTTGGATTTAGTAAGACATATCATATGAATAACAGTTTGAGGGAATTTGGCTTCAGCCTGCCAGGCTTTAATGTTTTGATACAGGTAGAAAGGACAGTGCAGCTGGTTTTGTAAGCAGTCTGTTGTGATGGCTAAAGGAATGCTTCGATGGCAAAGCTACTGGAAAATAGTGAAAAAGTGCAGAAAAATGTCCTGTGGGTCTGAGCTATTCTTGCTTGCTTCCTTTTTTTCCCTTCAGCTAGTAAGTGCTGACTGGGATGTTTTGCAGCAAGGTAAATTAATTTTCATCTTTGTCTTATTGCTTTTAACTGATGCATGGATACCTTGCAGCGCTACGCATTTCCTATCGAAGCAAATGAGACGGCAAAGTCCACGGGCATTTCACTGGGTGTTGCGCACCGTTTCTCTTGGTGGCAACAGAACAAACAAGCTAGCTCTGAGAGGGCCTCTTCAGATCAGGGTGTTCTCGCTGCAAAAGGACATTTCCTCACAAAGTAATGATTAGAACTTGTGTTTCCATTAGCACCCCGCAGCTTTGGCTGTGCGTTGTCTTGCTGTGCCTGGTGCTGCGCTGGGCAGCAGAGCCCACCTGCCTGAGGAGGCTGAAGCAGAGGCAGCATTAAAACGGAGCTGGCAAAAAGCAGCGTCTGGCACAAGACACGAGGGGCTGCGCTAGCCCCAGCGCGCCAGCGACCGCACTGGTGGCTGAGCACGAGCGGGGTGGGGGCACAGCTGGAAGAAGGAGCAGATCCTGACCCTGCTCTGGCTCTGGAGGTTGGCTTGCGGCGGGGCACCCCCTCCCTGGCCTTGATTTCCTCTCGGCAGGACCCTCCGCGGCACTGGGAGGACGAATTGGCTGATGTGTGCGCTAAGCGCTTTCCCGAGTGTTTAAGTAATGGAGTGTTAGGAATGTTTTTATTTTTGTTTAAATCTGGTTAATTTCTCCAGGACTAAGTTACTGCTTACAGAACTGCAAGCAGAGGAGTTACTGGTCTTGTCTAAGCCCCTTGAGGAGACTACATGAGTTTGTTGTACCCACGTGGGGACATTTTGGATTCTTCAGCCCAAGCCTTAGCATTTTGTTGCTCTAGGCTGAAGGATCCAGGCTATTCAGTCCTCGGTTTTAGAGCCTGTCTTTCAATTGCAGTCTCAGGACCACAGAATGACTCAGGTTGGAGGGGCCACTGGAGGTCTCTGGTCCAAGCTCCTGCTCGAAGCAGGGCCAGCCTTGGGATCCCACCAGGTTGCTCAGGGCTGTTTCCAGTTGGGTCTTGAAAGCCTCTGAAAACGGAGGTTACGCAGCCGCTGTGGGCTGCCCTGGGGATCAGCAATCTCTGGTCACCTAAAGAGCCTTCTGCTCTCTTCTGCTACAGAATGAAGAGGAGGAAATCAAGCTGGAGATAAATATGCTAAAAAAATATTCCCATCATCGGAATATTGCTACGTATTATGGCGCGTTTGTAAAGAAAAGCCCTGCGGGCCAAGATGATCAGCTCTGGGTAAGTGCTTAGTGTTACTTGTGTTCATCAGATTTCCAGCTCCTTTCTTGAGATCTCCAATATACTTGGCTTGGACCTGTCTTGGTGGAACTCTGAAGTCGTTGTTCTGAGGAGTAGCATAAAAAAGAAACATCCCTCCTCCCTACACATCTTCCATCCCCTATGATTTTTTCTGAGGATGAGTGTAAAGTATGTTATGATAATTGTGACTTGGGTTGTTGATCAGATTTGTTGTTAGAGCTTTTTTTCCCAAATTAAATGTTTCTGTCTTTTTTAATGCAGGTGAAAGAGAGCTTGTCCTTTCACCTCCTGTCCTTTTTCTGATCACTTTCTACACATTTTTCCAGCTGAAAAATAAAAAAGCAAACAGTGGAATTGGCAATGAAGCAAATTAAAATGAACCTTCCATTTCTTTTGGATGCAAGATTTTTGGAGATCTGCAGCAAAAAGAGAAATTTTAAATTTTGAAAAAATTCCCACATTTGTCAGTGCTATTTTTGCTCTTGTTTTTTTCTGATTTACGCTGTTTCTAGAAAGACAAGAATTACCTGTAACCTGTAATAAGAGAGGAGCACTCCTGAGTTTTTATTTATTTATTCAGTAATGTGTATTGTTCAGGGAATGAGATCTTACATCATTTGGCACCCAGGAAGGTGACATGTAATTCATCACACCTTGATCGTGGTGGAGCATGTGTCATACATGGTATCTCTACTAGTGCCCTGTCAGTGCTGTGGTAAAGGCGTGTCACGTTTGTCTTCCTGCAGCTGGTGATGGAGTACTGTGGTGCTGGATCTGTCACTGATCTGGTGAAGAAGACGAAAGGGAACTGTTTCAAGGAAGACTGGATTGCGTACATCTGCAGGGAGGTTCTCAGGGTGAGTTGTGCCACCAGAGCTTTGTTGCTCATTTGCAACAAAAAGGCCTTTCCCAGGTTTTGGTCACTCATGTAGTGAACACATAATGAGCCGTGCTATTTTAAGATTTTGATCCATGGGCTTGTGGGCTCTTGTCCTTGAGTTCAGAAGAGTCCAAATGTTTATCAGCCCATAGTATTTGACATCCCATAGTACTCTAGTTAATCCCATTTTCTGTATGAAGAATTGGTTTATGGTTTTCTGTGGCAAATAGCCACCTTCCTCCACATTGTGAGATCTTACTGCTCATTGTTTCGACTGTTCATGCTGTGCAAGGTCTTTTTGCTCATAATTCCTTTACCTGTACACACTCGGGGGCCTTTTTTCTGCACTATTAAAAGCAATATTGGCTAAATAGCAGTCCAGAATCTTAAAGGTGGCCCTGCTGGGGCAGTATTCCCCAAGATAATTCCTGCAACTATATTTCATTCTATGTCAGCTTAGGGCTTTTTTTTTGTTCCTGGAAAGTATAGAGGATAAAACACTTCCTAAGTGTGATCTAGTGAAACTAGCCTGGCAAAAAAAAAAAAAAAAAAAAGTTGGAACCTGTCATTCTAAATTCAAAACCCATTACAGAGCTACTGATCCATCTTCCTTGTAATGGAGTTTTACTTCTTTTCTAAATAACGGTAAGATAAATGCATATTCTGGGAGCCGGAATTCAAATAGCATGACAAAGTAATGCTTGAACAGGGGTAAATCTCTGCTTCTGGAACAGCAGAATTGAGAAGCGTGCTCAGTGGAGAACATCAACTATCTTACCTGGATTTGGCATTAGACTGCAGATTGTAATAACTATAGCTAGAGATTGTGACAAGAGCTCTTCTGCAAAAAAATCCTAATGGTCTGTTCAGGTTGCTGTTCTTGTGTTTGTGTGGCTATAAAGTCTCTACTAAAGCAATTGATGTTAAAACCTTTGGTTTACACTCTTGCAACTGAAAGCAATAACAGCATGCTTGCGTAAAACAAGCAGTTGGATTGAATGATCTTCATTTGAAAACAGGGAATAACTCATTGCGTCTGGATTGAAAATGCTTCCTTCTGGAAAATTTAAGAGTTGGGAGGAAGCTCTCTTTGAAGCCATGAATATTGTATTGTAGAGGCTAAACATTTTGAGTGAAGTATCCCTTGGCTTACTAAAATGTATTATTTTGGTGTGTACCATTATATCTGTGCTAGCTTAACGCTACATGGACAACTTGGGAATGAAGGAGGAGCCAGAATATTACAAAAATTAGCTGAAGGAAAACAATATTTACCACAATCAAAAATAGTCTGAGGTGGTATTTTGAACTTTATGTGGTCCATTTACCATTGAACACAGAGTTCTGCTGTTTTGCTGAATGCAAAATAACCCACTGTGGCCAGCCAGCTGCTGTCTATGTACCTCATAGAGAGCATTCTGCACTGCTTTTCACCTTTTGTTTGCTTTTAATACGTGGTATAGAGGCATCCCTTGATTCTGAGATAGATGTAAAAAAATAGTGGTACCTCATTCTCTTCACACTTGACTTCAGAGATGCTCCACTACTGTCAAGCCTTCTGTTTGCTGTCTTCTCTCCCTGCCAAAACTGGGGTCTTCATGTTGCTAATCACATGTAAAGGGCTTTGCCCATGAATGAAGTCTGATAAGGATAGAAGTATAAAAAGGTAACAATGTCAAGCTCCTGATAATAAGAATAAGGAAAGTCTCTTTTTTTTTTTTTCTTTTTTTTTTTTTTTTTTAGGGCTTGGCACATCTTCATGCTCATCATGTCATCCATCGAGATATTAAAGGACAGAATGTTCTTCTCACAGAAAATGCAGAAGTAAAACTGGGTAAGTTTCCTGAAATGTGTACTAGAAACCTGTTTGTAAAAAATTTACAATTTCCATCTTACCTTAGAAAGACCTTTAAAGATATATTTAATGCTTGCGTTTATAAGGTGTTTGTCATATAGAAAGAAGTGAAAATGGGATGTATTCTGCAAGAAGGTCACTCACAGTCTGTGGGGAAATACAACTACTTCTGGGCAGTCGAACACGGAACCTGTGTAGTAAGTCACAGAACCACTAGGGTTTCACAGTGTACAAAGACTTCCAAAAAAAAAAAAAAGTTTGGGGAATAAACTGTGCTAATCTATTTCGCTAAGGGAAGTGGGCTTAGAGATTTTCGTAAATCTGATAGGTGAAATTACTCATGTGTGAGGGCTACCACTGAGGAGTAGCTCTTACTAATAGTCATCTCTCAAGAATGTCTGAGAGTTTACTCATTTCCTTTTCTAGCTGTGACATATCACTGTTGACAACTTGTAACTTCCTAAGACTAAATTCAACTACATATCTCTCTTGAAGAGGGGATGTCTTTCATGTTTTTGGAAGGTATCACAGAGGATGCATGGCATTGGTTTAAAGGAGCATTCTCAAGGAGATCACTTCTCTTATTTGGGATGATCCTTTATTCTCCATCTCTTTCCTTCATTTGAAAGAAATCACTGTAGAGTTGGAGAAGAATTAAAATAAACATAGTCTATGGATATGGGGTAGGATGCTTGGCTGGAGCAAGTCAAAATAAGTATTGAAAAAAAAAAAAAAAGTGTTTCCAGAGAGATTTAGCTTAAGTGTCTCTTAAAGCAGAGAAGTTGGAAAACCGAGAGGTCCTCAGTCCGATTGCATTCCACTTCAGCGTAAGTGTTATATGTAAAAACGCTTTTCTCATTTCCCATCAGAAGCACAGAAGGCATGATGATCCCAAAAGTCAGGTCTAACTTACTGTTGGAGATGGTTTGCTGACCAGGGACATTAAGTAATAGTAGTATAAATGACCATGGTATGCAGATGATCTGCAGTGAAGAAACATAGGTGAGAAAATCTGCTCCTGATGGTAACAATAGGGCTGTCTCCTTCCAGTCCTTTTTTTTTTCTTTGCTGTTTTTTTTGTCTTCTCTGTGAATAGCACTCAGGTGCTGTGCCCAGTGGATCCAATTAGCACATCTTACTGGTTTGTTCAAAGAAAAATACAATTACATAATTATTGGTTGTATAGGCTTGTCTTCATATCTGAACAAAACCATTTAGCTATACAGTCCTGATGAAAGTAACGTCCTTTCAGCACACAACTCTCAGCACCACACAACTCTCTAATTATAATGAGGCTAAGATCAGAATAAACCAATATATTCTCCAGCCTGTTCTATGCTAGTGTTTGAATGCAGGGAAGGAGTTGTTTAAAATGGCTCAAAACAAAGTGATTATGATGGTTCTTTCCCACTTTCACAAATGGCCTTATTAGGCACATCCAAATTTGCCTTGTCTGTAGATACTTTCCCTTTCCAATACTAGTTAAAGATCTTGAGTTCTACGCAGTGTATCATTTAAATTAAACATAAATTATTCTGTAATATCTTCCTAGACCAGTCCATGTCTGTTGTAACCTGCCTGCCAGATTAAACGTGCAGTTTATTTGATTCTTCTGTCAAAAAGAGCAAGAGGCAGTTTAATTTCAATTATTGGACAAGATGTACTGTGAAAACTCAGATTTGATATGTATTCTAGCCCAAAGGTTTGGTATCTAAACAGTATGAAAGTAAGCAAAACACTCTGCCACATGAGCTAAAGCCTTTATTAATTTCTTTACCCCTCTTGGCTTTTTAGTGGATTTCGGTGTCAGCGCCCAACTGGATAGAACTATTGGGAGAAGAAACACGTTTATTGGAACCCCATATTGGATGGCACCTGAGGTCATTGCTTGTGAGGAGAACCCAGACTCTACGTATGATTACAGAGTAAGTGTTACAACTCTGCATAAGGTAGCAAAACACTCAAGTATTGCACTTGAAAAGTTCAAAATTCCCTTCTTTTAAACCACAATAATATTATAACTGTACAAATAGAAGTATTTGTAGTATGTGGCTGGTGGATCTTTTTTAAGAGTGGAGTTTCACTATGAGTATTTTTTGTGAATTGTTCATATGTGAGATACACATTCATGAACTATTCTGTGCAACCAGATACTGATATATGGAGGTTGCAGGTCAGGATGGAAAAGAAAGGAAGAGGTAAATTTGAAAGACATGCTTGAGAAGCAGTGCAATGGGTATAATGCTAATACGGCGAGGTATTGCTCTCCTCTTTGCCTGAGTATTTTACTCTGTACTCAGCTGCAAATCCCAATTTAGTTGGTAATAATTAGCATAACTTCACTCACTTATGAGCGTGTGACTACAAGAGGTTTCCCATCCCAGAATGATTTCTCGTCGTTCATGGAACAGCTGAGGCGAGAAGGCACCTCTGGAGATTGTCCAGTCAAACCCCTGCTCAAGCAGGATCAGCTAGAGCAGGCTGCCCAGGCTTGTGTCCACTCGGGTTTTGAACATATCCAACACTGGAGAGTCCACAACATCTGTGGGCAACCTGTTCTGTGTTCGACCACCATCACAGTAAAAAAGACTTCTGTTATGTTTCAACAGAATTTCTTGTATTTCAGTTTGTGCCTCTTGCCACTTGTCCTTTCACTGGCCACCACTGAGAAGAGTCTGGCTTGGTCGTCTTTATTCACAGACAGACTCACAGAATGATTAAGGTTGGAAGGGACCTCTGGAGATCATCTAGTCCAACCCTTACATCAGGAATTTGTACACATGCCTAAGATCCCCCTGAGCCTTCCTTTCTCCAGGCTGAATGGTCCCAGCTCTCTCAGCCTGGAGCCTCCCAGTCCAAGCCCTTAATCATCTTTCTGGCCCCTTGCTGCACCCACTCCACTGTGCCTTGTAGTGGGGAGCCCAGACTTGGTCACAGCCGTCCAGATGTGGCCTCACCAGTGCTGGGCGGATGGGAATTGTTACCTCTCCTGACCCACTGGTACCACTTGTCCTAATGCAGCTGATTGTTTGCAACCAATCTCTCGAGCAGAAAAGACTGAGCAAATACATGGGCCTTACCTGTTCTTGTTATATGTATTGGTTAAGTGCATATAACACATACTGATATCCTCTTCACTGATGCCAAGAAACAAAAATTTGTTTTATCTTTTGAGATGACCTATGTGCTGTGCATTTTGGATACCAACAACAGCTATCAAATGCTTTTTCTGTTACTCCTTCTAACTATTATAATATACTGTTGCTGTTCTGAAGAGACTTACAAATCTTATTCTTTGGCCTGGTTCCAGCAGTGTTGTCGTTTGCCTGTCTACACTTCCCTGCAGGAAGTTTTCCAGGGATGGCTTTCTCAGCAGCCCTGGCCTCCAGTCACAGTCTTGGTCGAGGTGTTCTCTTGGTTGCCACTTGGCACCTCTCATTCTAACTGTGGCTTCAGAAATTTTATTAAAAGAGCCTGTTATTACCTCAATTTTCTACCATTTCAGAGGCTATGATTCTTCCTTGTTGAGATCTTCTGTGCTGCACTGGCACTGTGAAGTCACATTGTGTGAGTGACAGTCATGACCAAAGAATGTTCTTGGATTTTATTTTATTTTTCATACCATGTAAATCTCATACTGAAACCTCAAGAAATGATTCTCTTGTCTTCATTTCCTGTCACCAGTTGATTTTCTTTTCAGAACATGTAAGCATTAGGAACACGCACCCCTTCTTCTTGAGGTTTCCTTGCCTTCAATAATAAACACAGTTCATCTGCTTGCATTTATGTCTACTTCCGAATAGATTCTACAGATGATTGTTGAAAACTGGTCAGTGGAGGGTTTTGGAAGCACTTACACAAATGGTGCTATGACTCAGAAGGTGGCACAGGGCTGGTCTTTTCTACAGAGATTTATAGCTGATATCATGAGGAAAGTAGAAGGAAGCCATTCTGTGGTGTCTGTAACTTCTTGCTGGTCCAGCTCTGTTTAAAATTTGACAAAAATGATAACAAATGAGTGAAAATATGTGCATATGTAGATATATGTACACATAGGCCTTTACAGACGCAGGTACCATTTTCCCTTTCACCTGGCTGCCTCTCACACCTTGAAACACAAAACCAAAATTTTTTTTTAGCCTGGTTGTTTCTCCCATTGTTCCCAGAGCCTGCAATACTACCTCAGGAAGATTTTTCTAATTTTCAGTCATTTATTTAATAACAAGTCAGGGTCCCACCAGCTGTGTTCTCAGATGCTTCTACAAACTATAACACGATCTGGTGTTCAGCTTGCATAAAGCAGTTCAGAGCACCTGGACTGAGAAGGCTCTGGGGGTAAAGGCAAATTTAGTTAGAGTGCCAGTTTGGATATGAGCTGCTATTCCCATAATGGTATATTGCTTTTAATCTTTGAAGGTTTGTCTTATGTTGCTCCCTTTTAAAGGATAATTTTAGAGACGCCCCCCCAAGTTTGTTTGGTCACATGCCTCTTATCTGACTACATTTAGACACAAAAAGTAGTAAAATAATGTACAGGATTAATCAGGTGGAAGCCTGTGAAGTTTTTACAGTCACTGGTTGTGTTCCCAGTTTACCTTCCTTGGTCAGAACCTGGCCTTTAGCATCCAGATAAGCTGACAAAGGAAACTCCAGTCAAAGTTAATTGAGCTGAACATGCACTACAGCATAAATCTGACTGTGAGTAAACCTCCTTTTGTGGGCCCAAAAACATGTGACTGGAGACTTTGTAGACAGAAAAAGTCAGACCCCAGGGCCTGACTATAATTTCTGTTCCATCAGTTTAGAAACTCAGCAATGACTACTCTGATATAAGCATTAAGACCAAGAATATTTTTTGGCACTGTTGTGTCTGACTGCCTCGTGACAACAGCTTAAAGACTTAAGATATATATTTAAATGGTGCCTGGTGTATTCTGGCTCTTTTGTTTTTTTGTTGGTTTTTTTTTTTTTGAATGCAGAAGGTTTGCATTTTGGGGCTGGCTGCTTAAATGATGAATCAGCTATTCAGAGCTGCACGGGAAATGGGAAGCTTCTGGCTATTAGCACATTTCCTAAAAGCTCAGGAGGGAATGGGAGGGAGCAGAATGTATGCCACAGTCACGTTAAAATGACCTGGTCTGAGAGAATTCTAGGGAAACCGTAAAAAAACATAACAAAAGAAAACCAAAAAAAAAGCTTGAGTGCCTCAGGTTGCAATGTGCAATGTTTCTTTTCCTGCAGAGTGACCTCTGGTCTCTGGGAATCACTGCTATTGAAATGGCTGAAGGAGCTCCTCGTAAGTGATTTGGTATGGGGAAGGGGGGGCTCTATGCTTTGTGAATGTGTTCTGTATTAAAATAACTCATGGTTCTGGCTAGATTTTTACAAATAATCTATGAATTTTTCTCATTTGGGCTCTTTTGCTTTCTTCTTCCCCTAAGTCCCTGGTTTCATTCCTTGCCTTCATTTGCTAGGGAAGCACAATTTTTTTCTTAGAGCTGTTATTAGCATCATTTTGATCGCTGCCTGTCAATACAGCTAAGAAGAAGTGATGGACATGTTAGGAGAAATATTTGACAAGTGGTTTTGGTTTTAGGTCACTATTGGAAAAAAATGGCAGTGGAAGAAGGGAGGCCTAAAGGTTTTACTTTTACTCTGGGGCTGACCTGATTTCTCACTGGTTTTGGGGTGAATATTATATTAGCTCGTCTAGTGGCTTCAGCCCATGACCCCGCACATCAGGAGCACACTGGGAGACCCTCGCTGTCCCCATCTATCCCCCTCGCTCCTCCGGTCAGCGTCTCATAGCCATCAGGCAGAAATCAGCAGCTGCAGGGTGGACACAAGGAGCCCGTACATTTTTTGTTTCCACGGAGGACCAGTTGTATCACCCCTGCACCCACGGAGCAGATGTGATGTGAGGGTGTATCTGGTCACTGCTGAGAGCACAGGAGATGAAATAAATTATACTCTGGCCTGAGCTTGAGAGCACGTAGGCTGTGTTTTAAAAACTCTTGGCTGTTTTCCTGTCAGACTTGGTTTTTAGCAGTGCTCAGGAGCCAGCTGGAGTTCAAGATCGCTTTCAGACACAGTGCTTCAGCCTAGCTGAAGCTTAGTCCTGAGACATGAATCCGCGGGGAGTTTGCTTTGAGAGAGACTTTATAGCTTCACATGCTAATTCCTTATTCTGCTTGCATTTGATGTTTTCACTGGTTTTGGCAGGGGAATGTAATGTATTATGTTCTGTTGCATTGTGGTGGTGTTTTTTTTTTTACTTGTGCTACAACAGATTCTGGGACCCATAGCTAGAAACAAGACTTCTTCTGCCTGCCATCCCCACTGTACCATAAGCTATTGAAAATGCAAAGGAAAAAGACAAAAAAGACAACCCAGATGTGAGAAACAATGGCAGGCAGCTACAGGCAAAGAAAGAAACAGAAGGCAGTAAAAGGCAAGGCAGTAAAGGCTTAGCCAGACCACAGTCTTCTCACTTTTACTAGTTCTGTAATGCTCTAAATCTATTCATTTGAAGAGAATCACTGCTGAACACCTGCATATCATGAGAAAGCAGCCTCCGTATAGATCCTATCAGTTGTCATTCCGTAGCTCTGTTATGTGAAGGAAGACCTCTGACCCTCAATATTTTTCCGTGACAGATGGGGGCATGTTCATAATTCCACACAAAATGTGTGGGGTGTATGACAGATGATGGTATTTACCTGTTTCAAAGTTCTTTGTAGTTTTAACTTTCCACAACAATAACACTAAAGAGAAGTACATTGGGCTAGAGAGAGACCAGCGTCTGAATGCATGGGTAGGATTTCTTACAAATTGTCTAGTAATGGTGCTCATGCTCCCAAAACAGAGAATAGATGAAATAGGTGCTTAGCCATTACACTCTGTTCTGGTGACACAGTTTATGAGCTATCCGATTCGCTTCAGGTTTTTTTTCATCCTACTTCTTCTCTTCTGTCATGAACGAGTTTCGTATAGGTAAGAGCTTATCATTTATCTGAACCATAAACAAAACATAGTAAAGTAGATACGTATTTCAATCCCAAATTTAACTTCTATTTATGCAAAAACACCGCTTTGGTATATTAGAGATGTGAGCTTTCTTAATGTACTTCTGAAGTGTTATATATAAAAAAAATCTGAAGAAAGTTGCATTCCTTGTTGCCATGCAGCCTTTCTTTCAACTAAATCTTGTTTAGCTGGCAGTAACAATGTACTGTCTTGAAAGCTTTCTTTGTACTCTGAGACTTCACTTCCTGTCTGTAGCGTGAATTTCACTGACTTAAGAGAGGGTCCTGCAGTGGGTGCTGTGCTGTAGGAACTGAGAGGAGCAAGTGGGGTCTGCCTGGGTGGCAGTGGTCGGCTGTGGGAGGGATGGGGGCGGACGTGTGACCTTAACCATGTGGTCTCCTTTGCAGCCCTGTGTGACATGCACCCCATGAGGGCTCTCTTCCTCATCCCACGGAACCCACCTCCAAAGCTGAAATCCAGAAAATGGTAAAGAGATGTGCAAACTGTATTTTTGCAGCATTGGGCTTACGAGGATTTTGAGCTCTCTTGTCCAGAGACCATGATCTTGTCAAATCCTACAATGATCTGTGAGGTCTTTCCCGCACTGTTTGTAGTGCTGGGGTAAGCCACAGGTGCAGATGTAGTTTACCTTTGGGAAGCAACCCCTTTATTTTGAACTCTGGCTAAGCTGCAGCAGTCAGTGCAGTCACTAAAGATTGGCATGGGTGGCTGCAATTTCAGTTCAGATAGGTTGTTTGGGTTGGTGTTTTGTCAGGAGATTGTATGGACATTGTGGGGCTAGTGGCAGTCCTTGTGGCTTACAGAGGGTTAGTTTGTCATATAAATGAAGTGTATAAAGAAAATCCTCTCCGTATCAAAAGGATAAGGACATTTTTTTAAAGTTGTGTTGGCCAGATTGTGGTTTTGTTGATACTGATGTAAATTCAGGATAACTCTGCTGAGAGGGCAGTCTGAGATGGAGTTCCCTCCTCGCTCATCCGCAGCGCTGGGCTGGTGGCAGAACTCCAATTCTGTTTCACACAGTCCCAGTGCAAAGGAAGCCTTGCAAATGTAGTGCTTTCCATCACTCTGTGGTGGTGCTTGGCACACAAATCGAAAAGGCTTATTATTTTATTCTGCTTTTCTATCTTTTTCAGGTCAAAGAAATTCATTAACTTTGTTGAAAGCTGCCTTGTAAAAAATTACTTGCATCGTCCATCCACTGAAACCTTGCTTAAGCACTCTTTTATCCGAGACATGCAGAATGAACGGCAAGTGCGCATCATGCTGAAAGACCACCTGGATAGGACCAGGAAGAAAAAAGGAGAAAGGGGTAACGTGGCAAAAACAAAATAAAAGGCATTGCAGATAGTAGGTCCTCTTCTGATTTTTGGCAGCAGAGTACAAGGCAGATGTACCTGAAATACTAGTATGACAGAAGCTGTGAAAAAGCTTTGTTGCTGATAGTAGTGGGGCTGTTTTGAAAATCTCTTTGCCAAAGCCCAGATCCTTAAAGGTATTTAAGTGCTGAAGTCTCTGGGCACTGATTGACACTGATTCACTGAATGCAACCCAAATACTAATGTGACTGAGGCATCCGAGTAATGTCTAGGCTTCTGCTTTCTGGAGTATCTAAACTGTACTCAGCAAGCCTTTCCTAGTCTCTCAGTTCGTCTGTGGGATCCTGATCCATTTAATTTACCGTTTGCATCTCCATATGATTATAGCTCGTGAGTTCTTTGGAGGCAGAAGTGCTCTTTTAGCATTTTGCACTGGAGTGCAACAGAGCCCTTGAGAAAGCCTCCAAGATCCAGTCACACACAGGTATAATTAATCGTCTACTGCACGGGGTACATGAAGAAAAAGAGAGAATCTGAGGTGGTTCCAAATGCTAGCCTTATGTTATTCAGACGAAAACCTGGAAGAAGCAGTACTGAAGTGGGAATGATGCTTGTGTCAATGCCTGTAAGCAGCAGACTGACATGCAATGTAGAGAGCCGTAGCCTGCTGACCCGTGATTTTCCCTGCCCTCTCTCCCCTCCTTCTCTTGTATATTTTATAATGGCAGGGGTACTGTGAAGATCAGTGACTACGAGGGCAAACTCAGAGAGCTCTATTAAGTTGGAAAATGACTTACAAACTCTAAGTATTGATTTGACAACAGGAATATTTGTGCCTAAAATGAAATTCCTGTTGCAGTGTAAATTTACTGACTCCAATAGTCATCGTAAATTCTACCACCTCTGTCAGCTGTGGATCTCAAAGCACATTTGAATGGAAAGACAGCCAGTTAAAGGTTTTCACAAATGCACTTGGGGAGTTAAAGATGTGGTGATAACAATCACATTTTGACAGATAGTTATATTTAGACCTGGAAAGTGCTATTTTTTTTTATCAAAGCTTCCCTGAAAGGGAGAACAGTGTGAGATTGCCAGACTATACACTTCAAAATAGTGACATCAGAAAAAGTTAAGTCCCACATTGGTCCTACTCTGTATTGTTGGCTGTATGGCATACTAATTTGAAATCCTTCCTTAAAAGCTGCCTCTTTGACACTCTTGAAGAGAACTTTAAAAATATGGGTCACCTTCTCCTGAATGGCTGTGTTAAAACTCGCATTGCATGATTATCCCCATTTCTTTTATTTTAATTATTCATTTTAATACAAAAGGAAACACAGATTTACTGAAGTCCTCTGTTTAGCCATGCAGAAGGCATGCAGTAGCAGAGAAGGGCAGTGTAAGTCTTTTATGCCCTATCTAAATTTATTCCTGAAATAATCCCACTGCTAATGTTGTTATGGGGGTTGGTTATCTCCATGGGCTTAGCGTAGCATATTGCAGATTGTGGAAACAGGTTAGTTTTGCAAAACCAGTATAGCCAGTCAAGGGAAAAAGTGCAAGTGTGTAAAGGGGCTGCCCACTGACCTGTGGTCTGAACTAGGCTTTGAGTTACATACCTGGGTATCTTCTGCTGCATCCCCTCAGCCTCCTAGTGCAACCTGTGGCTTTTAAATTCCTGGTGAGCTGCATATAGTTCAGTTTGAGTGCTCAGCAGGAAAGTTTGAGATAACATCTTAAATAACGTTATCCTCCATTGGCATTTATTGTTCTCTCTCTTTTTTTTGTCTTTTTTTTTTTTTTAATAGAAGAAACAGACTATGATTACAGTGGAAGTGAGGAGGAAGATGATGAGCTGAATGAAGATGAAGGAGAACCAAGGTTAATTTTATGACTGGAATATACAATTTGACTGGCCAAGCTGTCCTCATTGAAGACAGCTCTCCTCAAACAGATTGGCTTTCTTAACTTACTCTAAATCCCTTATCTCCTGTATCCCCTCTGGTAACTTTAACTGTTTTGTAGCTATTGAATATAAATGCTGAGTGTAAGATGCCTGTAATAAGCTGCTACTTCCCCAGCAATAGGGAGGAAAGTCTCAAATGAAGGAGCCAATAATCAGCTTCAGGCTGCCTTGTAGCACAGTAAATGCAGATGTGTAGTCAACATGGCAGAGATTTATCAGAGCATTTTCATTTGCTAACACAGGACAAGGAGCAATTCCCAGTGCACCTCGTATTCTCTCTGCTTTAATGTTATGTTTAGTCATATAGAAACTTGCCTTTTGTTTCAGCTCCATAGTTAATCTCCCAGGGGAGTCAACTCTCCGTCGTGAGTTTCTGAGGCTGCAGCAGGAAAACAAAAACCGTTCTGACCCTCATCGCCAGCAGCAGCAGCTAAAGGACCAGGAGAAATACAAGAAGCAGCTGCTGACAGAGCGGCAGAAACGCATTGAGCAGCAGAAAGAGCAGAGGAGGAGGCTGGAGGATGTAAGGACTGGCTTGTATTGTTGTTCCACATCCCATCACAAATAAAAAATGTGCCTGTGGAGAGTAGTCTTTGAAAGGCAAGAAGGCTGTGTTAAATTGTCAGCACAACCTGTCTTGTAGTCTTTAACCTCGTGAGAACTGTATCACTTTTGAACACAATGAAATTAAATGATTTTAAAAGGGCTCTGTCTGTTTCCTGCTGACAACCTGCCCTGAGCTTTGGGAGCAGCAGATGCAGGGCATTTTGCTTGAGTTTGTTTGGCGGTGGAAGCCCGGGCAGATGGGCTAAGAGGTCCTGGTTTCTTTCTCATACGCATTGCCCAGTTCTGAATCTGTCTTCCTGATCCAGGGTCCTGGCCCTGCTTCTTTTTAAGATGTTACAAGATAGCTGCCTATTCAGCTGTGGTGTTGCAGGCATTGCTAAGTCACCGACATGTCTCTTCTCAGGAGCATCTGATGAAATTCGAGCATTGTGCAAGCACTCCCAAACTGGCATTTGTGAAGCATAGTGCTGTTCCTGCAAAACTGGGGGACTCTGGAAAAACCCTTCCTTTTCAAAATGACAGGAAGACATTTGTCATTAGATTAGCTGCCAGCCACCACAGAGAGTTTGCATGCCCGCTTAAATGAATGGTAAATGTGCCCTTGGCTGCCAAAAGGGCAAAGGTTTCACATCAAGTTTGATAGTCATTGTGGTGGCAATTTGTGGCTGTATGCTCCTGCTGTGCTGTGTATCAGGTATCCCCTGCTACTGACTGCACATCAGGAAAATGGCCTCGTGATTAATGAATACTGGCATAAATAATTGGTGGGTACAAAGGAAAACAAAATAAGCAATGTTATTCCCTGGTTTTCTTCCAGCATCAGAGGCGAGAGCAAGAGCTCCGAAGGCAGCAGGAGTGTGAGCAGAGGTGGCCAGAGGCTAAGGATATGCAAAGGAAAGAGGAGAGGTGTAAGGAAGACAAAAGGGCTGTGGAAGATGATGAACGGTTCATAGTAGATGGGCAGAGGAAATCAGAAAAGAAGCAGGTATGAAAGGTGGGGTTACTGGCAGCAAGTCACAGCTCCCTGTTCCTGTAGCTGGTGTCTTTCTCAGTTCCCTTGAGGATGTTGCCATCCTCTGAGTCACAGACCAGAGAGGGACTTTTTAATGTATTTACTGCCTCTTGCTCTCACATGCAACCTTCTTTGGAGTTAACTTGCATGTTACTGAGTCACCTTCCTTATCTTCAGCAATGACACTTCCTCTCCCTTGAGGGTGGCACTTCTGTCCCTGCTGTTTCTCCTTGCTGAAGTGGTCTTCAGTCACTTTAATCTGATTTAAGACATCTTTACCCTGAAAGCTTCCAGCATGAGCTCAACTTGAGCTTAAATCTCCAGAGTCTCTAGTCTCTCTTCAGGTTGTACAAGGACAGTCTCTTTTTCACAAATAAAAATGAAGTGGAGGTTATTTTTAATGCTGAAGTCTCATTGTCAAGTCTGGCACCTTGGCTACAGTGTTTTCTTAATGTTGCAGCGGGTGAACTGATTCATAATCAAGCATGGAGTATATAATCAAAGCCCTCTGTTTTTAGGAAAAGTAAAAGAAAAAAAATGTGATTTTCTGTTGTGCTCTTCCAAAAGCCAAACAGAGAGCATTTGGGGTCATTTTATGCTCTGTTGCTCAGGTTTGTGTCTCTTCTGTCAGCCCTGCTGCAATTGTGCTCGCTTTGTTCTTTTGAAAAGCCAGTATTTCCAGCAGTCAACTCGATTGTCCTCCAAGGCATTGTTCTCTCTGAGGTTCACCACTCTTTGCTTTCAGAAAAAGGTGGAAGATGTGCAGCACAACAGGAGGGTGCATCGAACCCTCCCCAAAGATCAGACACAGCTGCTGTCTCTCCAGCATGACCACAAGCAGAAGAAGAAGGAGCCTTCCAAGAGTTCAAATTCAGCAGCACATCCTCCATCAAGCAACGCAGGCAAAGAGGTACCAATTCAGCCAACGTAACATTTTGGTGCTGTTGAAGTTCATGATGCTGTGAGGTAGAGTACAGGCTGATCTTTAAACCTAATCTGCAGCTTGACCTATGTCTTTCTGCACACTTTGCTACAAAAAANCAACAACTTTGATCTCCGTTAATGTAGAGGATAAGGAAAAGGAGGGGTTGGTCTCTGTCACTTCCAGTCAAGTTCAAAGAAGTGTCTATGGTGAACTGGGAATCATGATCCCTCTGGTCAACTAGCTGTCATTCCCTTGTCTCCCAAAGAGGAGGAATTAAGGTAGCATCATCTGAGTTTTTAACAGATGTGTGCCTGATTTTAAGGTTCAGAGAATTGAGCCAGTCACAGAACAGCGTCATGCCTTCCAGTCACAGGTCTCTGTGCCCCTGATGTCAGGTTGTGATGCCTTTTCTTGTTCTTTGTCTCCTGGGATTTTGGGTAGATTGGATTTGATGGATAAAGGGTGGCCATGTACGGTCCTTGATTAAGAGTTCTTGTCCATTTCACTCTTGTTAACTCTGAAATTATTTCTGCCATCCAACTCTTTCTGCTTACTGGTATCATATGGGTAAAAGCTACAAGTCCATTTTACATATGTTATCTCACCATTCCTAGCACACTTGTTTTTCTTTTTGATATACCCCCACTGTGTGAGCCCAGTTCTACAACTGGTGCGATTGTCACATTCCTAAAGCAAAGGACTCGGCTGGGTCAGTGTCAGAAGTCTCAGCACCTTGCAGGTGCCTCCTCGGGGGTGGCTGTGTGTAAGCAGAATATTGGCTGTGGTAGTCTGTGCATTCCTGGCAAAGCATCTTCCCTAAATACCCAAACAAAGCATGAGGAGAGCTCGTGCATACATGTGTAGGAGGAATGCAGAGTGCTGCTTATTAACATCTTGCTGCAATCTTTAAGCAAGTGCCCTCCCTGATGTCACCTCTGTGTGTGTGTGTGTATGCTGCAGCTGGCTCCCTTAAGTGAAATTTTCTATATTGATAAACAGTTAAATGAAACTCTTCTGCTAGGATTGTTGAAATGATGAATTTCAATAACTGGATGGAGTCTGCAAACAGCTAAGCAGCAATATGAAATCAAGAAAGCAAAAGATATTAAGCCCCTTGTTAGAGCAGCAGTTTTTGAAAACAAGAGCATGTCTGTTTGAAGTACAACATAACTGTCAAAAAATGCCTAGCTCCAAAGGCTTTATTGCATTGACCGATTAAACAAATCATTACTGAAATTTGAATGAGTTCTTTTGGAAATCGGTATTTATTTGGTGGTAGGGAGCTGGGTCTTATTCTGGCTGGGTAGTAAGTTGGGTGTGGACAGAGAAGTAAGCTGCTTTTGGTAAATACGTGTCATCAAAGTCATAGAAATGCTTTGCCTTTGCTAGGCTTTGGATGGGTGCGGAGAAAATGCAACTCTGTTTATTTCACTTTCTTCTTCACTGTAGCTAGAAGTCAAAAGAATGGCAAAATGTTGACTCAAATGCTCATCCTTAGTTTTGGCATGCATTTTGTAAATGACGCCTTCGTAGCAGAATGAAATATATTATGGAATTCAGTGTAGGCAGTCACTGTTAACTTTTAATTTAGTGGTGAAATAAAATATTACTAGTTGCAGATAAGTTAGGCACATATGGAAGCAAACAGTGTGAAAACAAAAGGGAAATCGCATCCACAGATTTGCCTGCCTTTTAGGTTCACAGCACAATGCTGTTGTCATCATGGCTGCCATAATATACTCTGGTTTTGAGGACAAATTCTTTTATAATATTACTTATTTAATCTCAAAACTTCTTGGAAGACACAGAACTTTCTACTAAAATCTAATTAGTGCAACAGGGTTGCATTTTTTTGGTTGGAATTTGAGACTTTGTAATAATGTCAGTACTCATAACTGTTTGTGACAATTCAAAAATGCTTTAAAGTTTTGACTATTTTTAACAGTAATAATTCGATGAATTTCTTCTTGTTAATACTGATCTTTCCCAGTTTTTTGGTTGAAAAGATGCCGGTTTCTGCACTGGGAGAGATCTGCACAGGGATAGATATAGCCTACCCTAGAATGAGTTGTTTTTTTTCCATAATTTTTAGGGCTCAGTGGCATTTGCAGGACCAATTATTGATATAAGAAAACTCTCTGAAATTATTGTTGAGTTGAGGAATTAAAAACAATAAAAGAATATATAACCTACAGCCCTCCAAAACCTCAAGTTTAATGGCTGGGGCCACAGAACCCTTTCTTGGGAGTTCCTTCTTTTTGCCATTGCTCTCTTCCTGCAGCGGGCAGGTCAGAGCAGGTTTTCCCCTGACGCATGCAGATGTGAGCTCACTCCTGTGCTGTATCTGATCCCAGCAGCACTGCAGCTGATGAGCTGGGAGGAAAGGACTCTGGTTTCGGGCTTGGTGCTGCACCAGTTCGGTGCCTCAGTGCTTGCGCAGGGGCTAGATTCAGTTGTGGGAGCCCAAAGCATTGGCTGCTTAAGTTTGCATCTGGGTTGCAATATATTGCATGCAAATACTGTTTGAGAGCAGAGGTGGTAGTTAAATTATCATTTCTAGCTTAGTGAAACCACTCTAATTTTTACATTTTCTTTCTTGTTCGTGGTAAAATTTGCCTTTCATTGTTCGGAGTTGCAACTAATGAAAATCTGGCCTCAAGAGTAGTGTAACAACAGAGTTCAGTGGGGCTGGAATTTCTTGGCATTTGGCTGGGGTTGCTTGTTTTAATACCTTTTTTGGTTGCTTCCATTCAACCCCATCAAGATCTGTGAGAATTATTTTCCATCTCCTCAGCAGGTACATAGACTGTGTTCAGAATATGCTTACCATCCTGACATAGGCACAAACATCCAGATGTAGTGAGACCATTAAGTATATCCACCCAGGCAGAGACAACTGGATGTGAGATGGCATTGCTCTTGCTTGTGGTGTAGAACTGTTCCTAGGCTGCTAAATCAGAGGATACAATAAAGGTTTATACTAGAGAATGGAAATCAGTCAAGTTGAATAAAACTGGAAAGAGCAGTGGGGTCAAAATCATAGGACGGAGATTTTATAATGAGCAGTGCCCTCAGGAAATAGAAGGACCTTTGTTCCTCCTAGAGCGTGTTCCTCAGTCTTTTCCATAGGGCAGTTAACATACCAAACAATAGAGCATTAACAGTGTTTTAACATAGAAAGCCGCTTGCAGTAATGTCAGTGTTGTAAAAGGAGGTAATAAATGCACAACAAAACAGGTTGCATGCTGTCAGAGGTAAGTAAACACAGAGAGATGATTCCTCCCCAGCTAAAATCCTAGTCTGTAGCAAACAGAATGGCCTAGAATAAAACAGATTGCAGCTCAGGCACATCAGGTGCCTCTTTGTCCTTCTGCAGTTTGGAAACTTAATGGAAAAGGCAGGGTTGCAAATGGAGAGGCAGTACTGGTTCATATTGTGCCAGGGCTGACCTCTGGGACGGGGAGGTCCGTCAGAGTCACTGCACTGTGCTGCTGTTGGAGAACATCCAGGCTGTGCGAAGCCTGAGACCGAGCACACAACATGCCTCTTCTCTTTTCCTTTGCAGGCTGAGGACCAAAGAAAGAGAAGTGACGGCATCCAGCCTTCGCTCCAGTGGCCCGCGGTGCTGGGGCACGACGCTGCACCACAGGCGAGGGTGGGCTCTGGCAGCAGCTCCAGCCCGTGCACCCCTGCGCTGCAGAGAGCTGTCTTGGTGCAGGTATGGTATTGCTGCCCGGACGGGGAGGAGAAAGCACAGGTGATGCCTAAGCAGAACAGCACATCGGAGACCTGGTTCTCTTTGCTTCTGGCTTAAATGACTGAGGTCTGCAGCAATCTGCCTCAGATTTTTAGTGCCACCGTGTGCTGCTAAGTACAAGTGGAGTTAGACTTAGTTACTGCAGCTCAGGTTTAGATAACAGTTATTTTTATACATTTGATGCCTGACTGTGCTGATTCTATGATATTACTCTTAGATGTTTCACAAAAAGCCTGAATGGCTGCACTGTTACAGTCCCTGGATGATGTGTTGTTTATATGGTGCCGTAACTGTATGTGGCACTTCACAAAACAAGTCTAAAGACAAGATTTTTATCCCTGAAGACCATCTACACAAGCAAGATTGTTAGTGATCTTATGAAATAATCTAAAAGTATATAGGGATGGAATGAGAACTAGTTGTCAATGCAGAGTCAGGTTTTGCCTGCAGGCAGAGCCTGGGAGGTCTGTGAAGTCCCATTTCTAGTTTTCAGTTGCTGCATCAGCACTTTACCCTCTTACTGAAGAAGCAGGTGGTTTCGACTACGGATATAAGATCCATGGATCTTAGGCAGTATACCAAAGGCAAAAGGTCTTCTAGCCTGCACCTTTGAATGAGAGTTAATACCTCAAATGTGCATGAGACTCTTTTGGCTGCAAAGTGCAGTTGTCCTACAGCTGCACAACCGCTGTGCCCCAGCGAATACGCTGTCCTGTGGTGGGCCTACAGGCTGAGGTGATCCCTCGTATTTGTGCATGTGGCTATGTGCTTGCTTTCTTGTTGAGATGCAAAATATTTTACATACGTATATTTCATGTTGTCCCACCTTCCAGACTGAGCTTTTTACTCCTCCCTTTTCGAAGGTGCTTCTAAATGTTTTCTCCTTCTTTTCTGTGCTTAGCTCTGCAGCTTCTATATACTTTTGTCGGTTTGACAGATGTCACTTAGCGTCTGTCACTTAGATCTGTCAAGACACTTGAAAATTTTCAGTGTTAGAGGTAGAAGTGGTACTTAAACAGGTCACTCTACCCGTACAGTGAGAACACTCTGAGAAAGTTCTGCATCAGAATCCTTTTCTCAAAGCATTTTAGCTCCTGCTATTTCTACCAGTTTCCTTTCAACATCCTATTCTTTCACAACGTTTGAAATGAGTAGCTTAGACTGCAGTTACTTTTTTCTGTGGTAAAGGAACTGTAAGCATGCATGAGCAAAAGAAAAGTCACACAGCAAGCAGAAACCAAATAAACTACTGTAAGTGTGAGCACAGCTCATTTAAGCTGGAAATCTCCACCTGCTTTGAAAAACATGCAGTGACAGGAATAATCTTATATTGTTACAGTCCCCTGCAGCAATTCATTTATGCGTTCATACATCCCGTCAGCAAGGAGGATATACAATTATAGCGCTGGACTTATTCTTGGCAGCACTCAGTTGTGCTAGATGCCTGGTGCAGCGTCTGACCATCTCTCTGGTCGCTTCCAGGTGATTTAGCTGGTGGTGCCCACAACCGAGTGGCATTTGGATGAGTCTTGGGTATTGGTTGTGCACCACTGTGGCATCTGGTGGCCTTGCTTCCCTGCCTGTTGGATCTCAGAGCCAAAGGGGGGAGATCAGACTGGGGAGAGGTGCCTGGATTATTGGTTTCAACTCAGCTGCTTTGGGAGCATGTCATGCTGCCTTGCTGCTGAGCCCTAACAGCAGGGTGGGCCCTCAGACTTCTTTGAGGCTACTTGCAATTGCAGGTTATTACTACAAGGTGTTATCCCAAGCTTTTCTGAAGCTCATTGCTAGCCACTGAAATCTTATTTGTCATGAGCTTCTTGTGAATGTCCTGCATGAAACATACAGATGTGCCTTAAAAATCACGCCCTTGTTAGCATCTCCCTATACTGACCCTGTTGAGCTCAGTGTGTCCTGGCTCAGCCCTTCTTGTAGCACCGCTGATGTTCTGCCTTCTCACGCTGTATTTCTCAAAGTGTGAGAAATACCTCTCATCCCTCATCCTTCCCCCAGAGCCGGGGTGTTCGCAGGGCAGGCTTCCTGGCCCAGTGCTCCCCTGTGCTGCTTCCATGTATGCCTGAGAGCGAGTCTGTGCGAGGCAGGTAACAGCTGGCTGATAGCCTCTTTAAGTCCAAGCCTGCCTGTGCCTTTCCTGTTCAGGCTGCCGTTGTCTGGCGGTGATGGAAAAATCAACACAGACATCTGCTGGGAAAAGAAAGGCTGTGTTTCACCCGATAGCTTTTCCCTGGGAAAATATTGGCGTATCTTCTCACATCCTTTTTTCCACGGCCTATTTGTCATTTTAATTCATGAGTTTTGTGACTGGGATAAATTGATGGTCTGGCTTATAGCATTGACTCACTGGAGAGCTGGCGCAAGGTCTGCAAGAAGAACATTTGTATCTTAGACTTGGGTAGAGGCTGGCAGCTTCCTTGAGGTGAATATTTCGGCCCTGTAATAGAAGTGGGAAAGCCCATACTTTATTGCAAGGCATCTGGGATTCTGCAGGAGCACAGTGACTGTACAGAGAAGAGTCCTGCCCTGTTAAAATGCCACTCCATGGATGAAAGAAGCTATGTCCTAGCCTGGCTGTGACCCAGACTCCTGTGTCACCTAGGACAAGTCACTTCATCCCTTTGCACCTTATTGGTGCTTCTCTACTTGGTAGTACAGCTTCCAGCTGCTTCAGGGAGTGGTAAGGAATGAAGCAGTATTTATCATCCTTTTTCACATTCCTTGATAGAAACTACACTGTAAAAATTTTATGCTATGTAAGGTGACGGTGTTACTTAAAGGCAATAGCAACAAATGATATATAGTTGTTACCGTGTGATTTCACCCCCTGCTAGTAGCTGCCCTGTTACCCACGCACAAGTCAGTGCTCCAGCAGGTAGAGGCCATGTGGACAGGGAGGAGCTGATCTGTGGCCTTACCTGCTGTGTTAGCATGGAAACCAGATGAACTTCAATGGGTAACTTATAAATCTTCTTAAGGGTTGTGTTTCCTTTTGCTCGTTGGCAGCAGCTGTTGATGCTAATAGTTGTGTATTTGGAAAAGTTGCATATATTAACTTTATAAAGTGATAAGGCAATGTGAGTGATGGGCCAGTTAGTCACCTGGAGATAAAAAGACTCGCAGCAATATACTTGTAGAATTCCAATACGCTGGTGCCTTGTTGATTTAAAATAAAAGTGAACCGTGGAGTTAAAATGCAAGCTGAATTCATCACAGATGTTTGTGTTGAAGAACTTCCAGCCAGGTTTGTCAGAGAGGGATCATCTGTCATCACTGCTCTGCTCAGACAAAAAAGACTTCTTATTTTAAATGATCCTGCTCTGTGAGATTGTGTGGCACCTCCTGATTGCCCAGCTGGAAACCTTAATGCAGCTCCTGAGGTGCAGGGAGCATGATATCTGTGTCTTGTACCCCATCTGTCTAGTGAGGGAAATGTGAGATATTCCCAGATCAGAGTGTACCTTTCCACCTACTTTGTACCTGTTTTGCCTTTGGTGAGCTGCAGCACGGTAGCAGATTGGGCTCTCTGGTTGTGGTGTGGTGTGATGAGCTGTTCTGGGCTACCTGCAGGATTTCACAGCGACTTTGTGAATAAACAGTATTAGGATAATCAGCTGTGCATTAGATCATGGATTGACCCCATATCCCAGAGCAGATCTACTCCGAAGTTTAAGGCAATCCTTTTCCTTACGCTGTTTTGTAACAGCATTTGCGCATATATACCCCCATATGTAAATTCAATTCAAATTAGTAACTTGGGCACACACACTCCAAAAGCAGTGCAGCCTGTCTTTTTAAAACTTCTTGCTCCTAAATCTTTTTAACTAACTCTAATAATTAGTCTTTTGTACTATATAGCCTTGTATTATAATTCTTAAGGAGGAAAAGGTCCTTTTCCTTAGCTCTGTGAGGTGTGCCTTTATGGTTTGAAGACACCTAGTAGGTAACATGTTGGCTACCTGTGTTTCTGTGCATGAGAGGAGCTGCTGTTCTTCCAGTGTTACTTACAATAAAAACAATATAAGGCTCAAGTCTGTGTAGTTTAGTCATTCCTAGGTGCAGTTTTTGTTTTTGCTTTTTTTTTTTTTTTTTGCATATAAGTGATTTTATCTCTCAAAGCTTAAGGGAATACCAAACGCTATGATTTTGGGGGTTATCTGAGACATTTTTGGTTTGCTATGGAATCACAAGGTCTTGTAGGTCCTACAGAAATCATCCCAGAAACAGGCATCACTTCTTGGCGTTACATGGAACTGGAGTACTGGCCTGTTCCTGCCCAAAGAAGGTACATGGGTACCATCTGCAGAGGGTATGTGTGTAGTTTAGGGTTTCATCGTGATTCAGCAAAGCTCATCCCTGCTTTTAAGCACAAGTAGTTTTCTGGTCCTCTGCAGGACTCAAAGGCTGGAATTTAGGAAGAAGAAGTATGTTGTTGAAAAACTGGCAAGGAAAATAATCTTCCTATATTCTGATAATAATATGCTTGCTATAAAGCCTAGTCCTATCCCAAGATGAGTCACTTCAGGGAAACACTTTGCTGTTAAAATAATTCTGGTTAACTAAAAACTATTATTAGTGACAATCATGTTGGACAAAAAAAGTAATTTTGACAAAATGAAAGGACATGGATTATGAGATGTTCTAACTGCTGAAAAAGCAATTTTCTTTAAAGAGAGTGAACAGAACATGTTATCCCCAAAAGGCAGAAAAAGCACCTGAATATTTAACCAGGTGAACTTGTCAGGAATGTTTTTCTGCAGTTGACTTCCCCTTACTGGACTTGGGGGTTGTGATGGGACATTTGAATGGATGTTTGGCATCTTCAAATAGTCTTAGAATTACTACTTATCGATACTTAAATGATTTTAGAGTTACAGGGAGTTCATACTTGTATTATGTTATTGAAAACCTGTGTGCAGTTCTCAGTTACTGCATTACTTTTTAATATAGGTTACTTCACTTAAAAATGAATTACATGTTAGGTAAATAATATTCCTGTGTGTTCATAGTGTCTCGCTTGAGGGAACTGGGGAAACTTTTAATACACTTAGCTGATAAATCAATAAAATATTTGTCTGAGTCATTCTTTGGGGAAACTGAACTGCATCTGCCTCTGAGCTGAGTTGTAATAATTTGATCAGGACACAAACATTAAAACTTTGACTCAGACAAAAATTACCAGCCTCTTTCTTAGTCCTGCAAGTGGTCAGGGTGCTGTTTTGCAGTGTGTTTGAGATAAGAGGTGCCTCCCACTGCTAATGTACAAAAGCTCGGTCTGGACTGGGGAAGGACAGCAGCTGGCGGGCATCTCAGTGTTCCTGCTGGCTGCGGGTGTCTCTGGGGAGCCCTGGTCCTGCTTTGCATGAGAAGGGAAAGCACAAAGTGGTATAGCTTCAGGCACTTTTCTACTATTTTTCTATTTCTGTAACATTAAATTGGTTTTGGCATAGGAATCCCTCAAGATGGGCCCAGCTCGCGCAACATTTCCGTGTATTCTGTCTCAGTCTTGTGTCCAGGAGGATTTCTCATTTCAGGGAGGATCAGTGCATTCGGTTGACATTTTTAGCTCTGTTCCTTTCTTCCCCTTTGGAAGACTCAAGTGTGATAGATTATTAATGCGTAGAATTTAAGGAACCTTTCCTTTTTATTTATTTTTTAAATACAGAGGGAATTAGAGGAACAAATCTTGAGTATTTTAGGTTGAGTTGTACACCGCTTACATGTTGTTCCATTGGAATGAACATTCTGTAAGGAAGGGATTTATTTGTTGCTTCCCCGCCCTGAATGGGGCATTTGCTGTCCTAATGCCCCAACTTGATACCACTGAAGATAGCTAAGGTAGCTTTTAAACACAGGTGATCTCAATGGGAGCACCTGGACATGACTGCACGTGAGGTGTAGTGTGAGCATAGTTTCTAACTTCTTTCTTACTGCAGGCTCAGATTTTATTTTTTTAAAGCACCTGTAAATCTGTTACAGAGGAGGGCCAGGGCATCCTGTTAACCATTGGAGGGTTAGAAGCACTTCCAGGTGGCAGTTTGTCTGTATTGACTGAAGGTCGATGGTGGGCTTGCGAAGACTACTTTGGAAGGAAACATCTAACTTAGCGGAGTGGGATTCACCCAATGATTATACTGTCTCAGTTCTGAAATGGATCATGGGTCAGGTTTGTATGAAATATGCTTAGCAGTAATTTTTGTGTTGCCCACTTAAGCAGTTCTCTGTGCATTGCCGGTGACCTATTAGCTTCTCCACAGATGTAAGGATGGGAGATGTATGTACAGCATAGATGTTTTTACTATTTCTTTACATTGTGCCCTTCACCTTGAAATACTTGTGCCTAACATGCTGGAAATCAATAACTTTGAAGTGAACAAGGTGAGTAAGTCTGGATCGAAACACAATACTCGTTATACATTTACTAAAAATTTGATCTCTCAAACAGAACTGTTGACACTGGGACGTGTTGTATAGGCAGGGAAGTACAATTCAATCTGTATTTCATTTGTTTCAAGTGTGACAATTTCCGGGCAAGTAAAGATGTGTACCACAGCAGCTCACTGTCAGATATGGTGACAATACCAGTCAGCCCTGGACAGGATGATGTATTCTGGAGTGGGATTCAAAACGAAGAACAACCCCCAAAGGTATGTGAAACGTGGGGTGTTTGGCACTGTCTGTGGTTAGTAGCACTCGGCTTAGTTCCCCTGCACTGTGTAGTATCCACACCCTTGACTTCATGAAGCTGAGTGGAAAAAAAACATCACTTATACAGTAACTGTCTCTCACTAATCTAGAAAGAAGAGTCTAAAGTTATGAATTTGTACTGATTAAGCAGGTCAATGCTCTCAGTGTATGCGTATGTGTATAGTATCTGTGGGATCTGTGGCAGATACCCTTCTTTTGTTAGACCAAATATTTGTAGCTTCCCTTTCTGTGCACAATCTGGTTTGTTGTAGAAAAGCTCTTTAGTTTGTATAATTCAGGTGATGGTGTACTTTTTTTTAACAGAATTCCTAAGAACAAGGGCAGAACATTTGTGTGGGGATGTGTATATGTCCATGAGTGTGCATATGCATGTGTGTCTGTCCTTTTTTCTCCCCATCTCCCTCCCCTCCCCTTGAATACGCACACTTTGATAGCAACATAAGGTAATCCACCACCTAGGAAAAGCTGCATTAAGTGACTGCAGATGTGTTTCTCTGTCTGCTTTAAATATTGACCAAGAATAATGCTGACTCCAGGGAAAGGTGCAAACCACTCACAGACTGCACCCTGATAGATTGCAGAGGCTCAGAATAAATTGGAAGTACCTGCTGCTGACTCACAGCTTCTAGTGTTGATATCATGAAAGACAGTTCCACAGGTCCCACTGAAGTGTTGTTCTTTTATGTTCGTTAGTCTCCTTTTTATATTGATGTGGGGAAAGCGTTAGGTTTATTACCCGAGTCTATCAGTAGCAAACCTAAAATATTTGATTAAATCCTTAAGGTTCCAGAAAGGACAACCTCTAAATTTTACAGCAGGGATCAACCTGGCCCTCAGAGATGCCATTCAAGGTAAGCTTCTAAGTGTTTTGTGCTTATACTAATGCTGATTTATTGCCAATGGGAAAACTGAAGCCAATTTTTTTAAAAACAAAGCCATAACCTCAGTAACGCTGAAACTGACATTGGTTCATACCTCGTTTAATGGCAGTTAGTTATTTTGTCTTTTGTGTCAGTTTGTCCAATAAATAACGAACCAAATTTCCTGATCTTAAACCTGAAGGAAGCTTCTAAGCTAACTTCCTTTTAATGACTTGATGTACCCGATTTAAAGATAAACAAGTCTATTGTAGATCACCTCCTTGTCATGCAAGGTAGTTCTGTATTCTAATGGAAAGCAGTATTTGTAATATATGAAGGCTGTTCCACCTGTAATAATTCCTGCAATTAGTTGTTTCATTTATTTTATTTGTTGGCTTGCCTGAGTGGTTTCCATGCAAGTTCTTCATCGGTTTCCCAGTTATGTAGTGCAGTCATTTAACAGCTGCTTGTCATTTGGTAATGATTTACTTTCCCTTCACGTCAGAGCAAGTGACTGCTGAAGGTGCAGGTTACTTGAGATCCCAGCCTGTTGACATCCGAGAGTGGTAGGGGCAGGTGGTGCTGATGGCTTGGTCAAGATGCTCTTGCAGATGCTCTGTTGTGGCACATTAGTGCCTGCACCGTTGTTTCAAAGAGAAATTCTGTGCCTGGATACTTTAGTGAGTGAGGCCCTGGCCCCAACTCTCTGTCTAGGCACTTCAATTAGAGCTTGTGAAGCTTGTGGCTGTAGCTTTGTTCTGCCTGATAGTAGCTTGAACAGGCAAATACTCTATCTGTGGATGTATCTTGAGTATTCTGGCTGTCTGCCCTTAAGGTGAGTGTACTTGATATCCAAGGAGAAAAGGCCAAGGATGCAGAGAGCTCAGCGGTGAAGGGTAGCCCCCACAGGATGTCTAATCATGGAACATAATGCAGTGAGGAACTAGGGTTGGAGAGATTTGAAAGGGAAATAGATTTAGCTGACATAACAAAATAATGTGCAGCACTTTGGAGTGGTTACTTCTGCTGAGCCAAAGTCAGAAACACCGCCTGAAATAACTTTCAAGTGAAGTCAAACCGTAAATGCTCTCTACATAAGAATTAAAGGAGGCAAAGCAGAAAAGAAACATGTAGGTAAACCACAGTGTTAAAAGTGAGGGGCTTCTTAGCCTGGGATTACTGAGTGAGCCTCAGCTTTGCTTTGCAAGCTTGGCAGCTTGTTTTATTATCTTACATGTTCCTTTCTCCATTGACAAGTGGGTGATGATATATCTTGTAGGATGGTAGTAGAGCAGGTTTTGTTGTTTGTAAAAGCCATGAGATTTTGGAATCAGGAGTGAGACTGATCTGAAGAGGCCAAGGGAGAATTACATGGCGTAGGGTATTTTGTAGTGACTTGGGACTCTCTGCTTTCTCCCAAAATGTATGCCCAGAGGAAACTCTCCCTTCTGTCTTCTCTTGCTACTGGGTGGCCCTGCCTGGAGCACCAAGGAATACAAAGTTTTTCTTTATCAAGGGTATTATATCATACACTGACAGCAGGGAACTTGGTTCAGTGGCCTAGGAGGTGCATTCCAGTCTGCGTTCCTAAACGCAAATAGCCTGATATGCTTTTTGTCTTTCTGTTTAGTAACAGTCATCAGTTGTCCCCCGGGGGACATGCTCTGAAGCTAAACAGCAGCAGCAGCGCTCCTGGCAACAAGCAGTGGGAGATGGGATCTCATCAGAGCAGCCAATCAACCTCAGGTGATTCCGAAGTCAATGATTCATCAGTCAAAATGTCCAACATTCCTATCATATGAAACAGGCTTCTATAGGGTGTCAAGCGTTGCATTGCAAATGTTTTTGTGTTTTTTGTTGTTGGTTTGTTTTTTTGTTTTTTTTTTTTTTAATGTTGTCTTCTGGTGACAGGCTTTTGATAGCCCTCTGCATTTTATGGTTCTTTGTTCCAAAAATTTAAATACTTCCTTTTTTGAGTCAAAAAGTGACTGTGAAAATATGCGAAATATGGAAAATTTTAATTACCTCAACTAAGAAGTGAAAAAAATCAGTTCTGTTGTAGTTACTGACACCACTAAAACTCAGCAGAGCCAACATTATATACACAGATCTAATTCAATGCTAACGTTCACCCATTGGCATTTTCTGCATAACCATATGCTGCTTTTTTGCATTGCCCACTGATAAGATGATACAGATGAGCAGTTGTACGCTAATATTTCTGCACTCTAATATTGTGCTGGCTGAAGGAAGCATAAGGAAGCATAAGACTCTCCGTGCAGCACATTGTGAAACATTATTCCTCTACTCTTATTTGCAGAAAGATAGTGGAACTGAAAAAAAGGCAAAAGAAGTTATAAGGTGGAGATAGTCCCATCCAATGTAAGCACAGTGCAACTTCATAAGGTATCTTGATGCCACTGGTAGCAGTGGAGGAACACAGTGGGCTTGCTCATGGTTGTGCAGATTTTTTGTCCTGAGACGTGAACTGAGACTCAGGCAGAAGGACGGAGCAGAAGTGGAAGGCTTTGTTCCTGTATTGCTGTTCCTTAGTGCCTTTTCTGTGGGTCAACTCTAGGGCAATTTCTTGTGTAGCCCTTTGCAAAGCAGTGGTGTTTTATAGTGCTTTACATCCAGGTTGATGCAGATGGGTGACATGAGGAATCACACCAAATTCAAGGCAGGGTGGATGCTCAAAATGTTCTGAAACCACAGCAGTGAGCTGCTGAGGTCATTTAGTTTTAAACTGCACCTCACATTGTTAATTTGAAAACCCTTGATAAATGAAGAACAAATTGCTTATTTATTACATTTACACAAACAAGCCAATTTTGCTTTCACTAATCATACAGAGTAGGAAGCTTTGCTTCAAGAGAAAACCAGAACACAATTTAAACTGCCTGGGGTTTGTTTCTTTTTGCTCTTATGTCATTTTATGTTTGAATAATAGCATAATGATGAGCAACGTGCAACAGCCCAGCTCGTCTTTGCAGTGCCTGTAAGATGTGTAACTCCTGTGCTATTTTGGCATGGGGAAATGAAAACCTCACCAGCCATGGAAAGAATAGAAAACCTCCCTTGTGGTTTAAACTGTCTCCTTGGGTTCTTAAGTGTCTTTAAATTACAGCTAGTTCTGGCATATGGTGTTCCAGAGTTTGTTGCTTTCCCAAACCCACAGGGATAGTGAATTGGGCAGGAAAGGGCTATAAATACTTTAATACTGCTGCTGAGTTGCTTAGGTACTCATTGACCAATAAGGAATTCTGAATTTTAAAAGCTTTGCAAAATGCATGAATACCTGAAGCCATTGTGATAAAACTAGCTAAATTACCAAATACAAATCTTAATTTGCGAGAGCTTGAATTCTCCCCACTTATCTTGCAAGGAGTCCTGTTGGTAGCAGTGTGATAGTCATGGAAGAAATTGCTGAATGTGTGTCCTGGTGGCAGGGTGAGGGCACATCTGCCTTCCCTCCCTTCACCTGTATCAGGAGTTGTGTGCAGAAGATGGCCTCTCTCCAGGGCTGCTTTTGCTCTTCCCAGGTGGCTTTACGGGGGTTAATGAAAAGGAAGATTCACTTGATCTCTTGGAGGCATCCCTCCTAAGATGGCATCATCACATGCAGGTGGCCTCAGCTCCTCTGGTCTCGGTTACTTGGGGATTCAGTAGCCGTGCAAGCATGGTGGCAAGTGCGAGTCCCCAGACCGCTGACCAGGCGGTGCATCTGGGAGGCAAGCGCAGTGCCACAGCTTCCCCGTCACCGGTGCCTGACCTCGGGCAGTGCCAAGCGGTGCCACGTGGGTGCGGGCTCTCGCTACCCACTTCCCCTCAGGGCAGAGTGGAAGTGGGAGCTGAGAAGTGACACTCGGTGCGCCCCAAGGTGTGGAGGGGAAGCAGGGACTGAAAAATGGCTCTCCCTGCGCTACCGTGGGAAGCGGTGAATCCCGTTCTGCTTTTAGCCTGACCCCGTGCTCGGGAGAGGGGGGCTCAGGGCAGCTGTTTGCCCCAAGTCCAGCTGGGTTTAGGCTTAGGCCCCTGTACCCCCTCCCTAGCCCCTGTCTGCAGGCACCAGGGATATAGCTGGGTGGCACCTCCAGTGCTGGGATAAGCCCAGCAGCTGCTGGTGTGATGAGCCATCCCCTCAACACGAGGATCAGATTAGGGATTAGTGCGCCATCACCCTCTGTCCTTGCAAGTCTTCTTCTAGTCCATAGTACAGTTGCTGGTGCACAGTGGGAGCATGTTGCCATGGTTTTGTTCTGCTGGTCCTACTCATGAAGCATTAAACAGCGTGGGTATCAATTTGTGTATGTAGTATTGTGGCATCCAGAACCACTGGGAAATGAGTGAAAAGGCTTCTCTCTGCAATGAAGACAAAAAAAGGTTTGGTAGCAGAGGATGGTGCCTGCTTTGGGTGGTAACTACATGTGTTTGTTTTACTGCTCTCCTCTCTCACTCTCTCTTACACGTGCATTTTAAAAAATGAAATTTTTTACAGGGAACCCAGGACCAGCCAAGGGAGAGAGCGCTTTGTCCCAGAACCACCTGCAGCTGCATAAGAAGCCTGAAAAAGTTTCTCATCCAGGCCAGATTGCAGTAGGTTCTTCTATATCCACTGCTATTTCTGATTTATTCATGTTTTTCATTGAGGGCATGCCTATGCAGACAGCTCCTCTGTTGGTGCTTGAGCTGGCTAGGTAGGTAGTAAGTCCATCTGAGAAGCCATGCAGGAGGCTGGGCTGGAGGTTTGAGGACAATTCCACGTGCAGGCTGCTGCCAGTAACGTGGGAGCACGTACCTGAGCTCCTGTAGGACTGGGGTGTCTGAAGGCCCCTGTGGGCATGAGCTGTGGCTCTGCTGATCCTGCCTTCCTAGTACAAAGGACACAGCCCATGCCTAGGCCCCGCCAGCCTCGGGGCAGCCTGGGGCTGGGAACAGCTCTCAGGCCGGTGTAACTTCTTCTCCTGGCACTAAGCGCCTCTCCTCTTGTGCTGGAGTACTTCTGCGGAGTGTGAAGGTCGAGTCATAAAGGTTGCAGATGCAAAATAATGTACTGACTAAAGTTAGTCACATTTCAGATTTTAAGAAAAGTGGGTCTTCTGGCTTAGGTCATTTTCCTGAGTGAAATACCCACTTCAGATGGAGCAACAAAAGCATCAGCATCCTAATAAAATTTTTGATACAGAAATGAAAATAACTGCATTTGCTGGGACAGTAAAATCTTGCGCGTGCTGTTTGGCGATGGGTTCTTCCTTAAGAAAAACTAAACTGAGTTTTCCCTATTCAGAGCCCGGGCTCCTTTGCCAAGGGAAAGGACAGCGCCAATTCGTTCTGGAAAGCAGCAGACTATTCCTCGTCAAGTGATGAAGTCGGCAGCAGCGATGAAGATGACGTGAACCACATGAGGTTGGCTTGATTTATTTTCTCTCTCTTCCTTTTTATTACGCACTTATAAATATCTGGAAGAAGTTGGCATACATAAATACCTCCCCTCTGAAGTTGCTATCAGTCATTTATGTCAGCTGTAATTAAGCAGTTTAATCTCACTATAATGAACTCCTGGGGGTAAATGTTTGCTCCATCAGATGTGTGCAATGTAATAAGCTTTGATGACTTGCTGCCTTGAGACAATGAGGAAATGTCTTGTTTTAACTGAATATCAATAGGTAGTGCTTTTTTAGAGATTACTTCACATTGATCTACATTTAACTGGAATTTTTGAAAGAAAAAAGGGAAACTGTATACCTTCATGCTAAATACTGATTGCAGTGCAAAAAGCCAGGCAAACGTGACACCTGTGTTCAGATAGTCTTTCACTCCAGTGGAAATAATGACCACTGAAAAGCTGATTATTTCACCTGGGCTGTTTATAAAGAGGGGGTGGTGTAAGCAGGATTTGGTTTTGTAAAATTTGCTGCATTTTTAGTATTGTTATTTTGCACGATTGCTGCAGTTACAAGATTGTACATTGTGGCTTCTACCAAGCTGATCTCACATGAACTGTTTCTCTCTAGCTTTGCAGTTTCTCTTGGTGATTTTGTGACTGACATCTTGTGGTGTTTTACCTGTCATGCAAAATGTGTATTCTGCTGTGAAATAATGGAGTGTGAATCTCTTGCTAGTCCCAGTGAAAGAGGGGATCAGTCAGTCAGCCCTGCTGCTTAGAACAGGAAACAAAATTATTTTTTAGTATTGATAAACAAAACTTCTAATTTTCTTGCAAAGATATTTCAGTTTAATTCAGTTCTGGGATATACTTCGAAGTGCATCTCAGTGCCACAGAGCTCTCTAGGATGGGGCTCTTGCTCTTCTGATAATTGCACATGCGGTTTTGTCAGTCTTCAGGAGGAGATGCACAGATTTGTAACGCTGTTGGCAAGCTATAGCATTGGCCTGATACCAGTCCTTTCCACTGTGCTACTCAGAAGAAGGTAGAGTTTTTTACACCTGCATATGTTCCTGGTTTGCATTTCTGAAGTTCATTTTCAAAGCTGAGGGATAAGGAGGGATAATGTTAGAAAAAATATTGCAGTTTATTCAGTGCCCCTGGAAAAGCTGTCTTTTTACTGTAATGCCTTATTTTCTTACTGTTCCTCTTCCAAATCACATTTTTCTGCTCTGTAAAAAGTTTTATTCACTCTAGGTCATAGAAATCATCCTAGACCTCAGACTCTACATAAAAATATGGATTTGCCCTGTAGCAATGACATTGCTACGTGTTAGGTTGTTATATCCCCGTGTGTTGTAATGATTTGAAGGTATCTTACTGCCTTTGGAAATCTGCATGTGTTGTTTGCATCTCCTGTGTGTGAGACCCACCAGTCCTTTAGAGAAATGGGGTCAGCAGGCTGATCCCTGTTAGGTTTGCCTTCTGTGCACACAGTCACTGCAAGAACCTCATGAAAACCGAAAGTACAGTCTTGCCTCTTAACGAAGTCCCTTCACCTCAGCTGAGCATCATTTATATTGAAAGATGGATATTTTGGGAGATATATCCTTATTACCACCAAGTAAGATAGTGGTCAAAGTGAAAGCAGCAGCCAGCACTGAAACTTCTCATTATTCTGGATAAAGTAAAGGTTTCGCTGTCATGGATCAGTTCTAAACTTTTTTGTTTTTTCTTGTTATCTAAAGCATGTGAGAGCCATGGCTGAAGACCCTTGTAGTCCATAGGAGTGTTTCTGTGGGGGCTTTGGCTGAGACACCTTGAGCCAAATTTTAGTTGGTTATTGAAAAATGTGTTTTCTTGTTCTTACCTGGGCTGCAGAACAGCTTTAGATGTCCATGCTGTAGCTTCTGCAGAGGTGCTTAGTAGGATTAGGCTTGGGACATGCAGGGGAAAAGCTTCATATCCTCTTGGTCGAATCCTGTTAACGACCCTGAGAAGACTTGCTTCCGGGCAAAAAGGACTAAGGGCAGCTGCCTTTCACCAGAAAAACAACTTTTGGTCTTGTTTTTCTTTTCAATGGGATGACCCAGAATTTCTCCTCACACACACCATTTTTTTGTTTTAAAGAGGGACATCAGTGTATGTGAGCCAGCATCCTACCTGCATGTGTAGAATGCGTATTACATTAATGCTCATTTCTTCCACTCTACCAAGAGTGCTTTTTTCTCTGATGTCTGCAGCATTCACAATCCCCCTAAAAAAACACGTTTCCTGTGGCTCATTTTGTATGGTTCGGTTTCTTCTCTCTGCTCTTTGTATGCTGTTCATTACCAAATTTAAATAAGGTGGCTGCAGGTGTGTGCTGGGCTGGTAAGTACTTACTCCAACCAGTAAGTGGGAGGTTGATGTTATTTAGGATCAGGGTCTTGTACTCATCAGTGATCCTACTCCGTGTATTGCCATTCCTCTTACATTTAGTATGCAAATATTTACACCACCCATTAAAAAAAAAAAAACACAACAGAATCCTTCTTTTCCTTCACACTCATCTTAAGACAGTAACTCTCTCACCAAACTTCCTTTGCTATTGTGCTGGGCAGCATTTAAAAACCAAACCAAACCCATGCTCTCCTACCAGTTGTGGCGTAGCTCTGCAGAGCCCTTCACACCAGTGACTGAATCCGGTCAGCTTTGTAGTTATGGGGAAGGAGGCAGAAACCTAGTGCACTTAAATGTATTGCAGTGATGAATAAATACATAAATGGTGGGGTGGAAATATACAGAAACAGGGCCAGAGCCTCACTGGCCAAAGTTTGAGTCAGTTCCACCTGGGTGAAAAAGTTTAAAACATGGATACCACTGCTTGTGCGGGGTATATCACAACGAGATGCTTGCCCTGGTCTTACTCTGTCCATCAGTGCCTGCTTTTGGTCACTGTGGAAGACAGGATACTGGGCTCGGTGGGCTTTTGGCCCCACACGGTTCTTCTGTCTCTGTGCTTCTGCTTCTTTACATGTCAAGTGAGGCTGGTCGTATTTCATGTGCAGAATGAAGTTGCAGTGCAGTCTGTCCCAGCAGGCCAGACCAGCGTACAGTGGAGCTGCAGCTCTCCCCAAGAGCAGCTGATACTGGATTTTTGGAGAACAGGGTGGCTAATATTGCACCCATCAGGGTAGTGTATGAGGGGAGACTGGAGAAATTTTGAAGTAGGCACTTCTCAAACAGCTGCTCGAGGGACTGGCTATCACTTGCCTGAGCTATGCCGCATCGGTCAAAATGATGGGTGAAATGAAGGGAAGCCTCCACTGAGGTGGGGAGAGCTTCCTGCTGTGAGCGGTCCTCAGGCGCAAGTCCATCCAGGCACATCCACCAGCTAATCAACTTGCTTTTGTACAGGAACCTTTACGTGTAACTAGTGAATGTTAATTATGCTTAGTTTTGAACTTATATATGTGGAGAGTTTTTGTGGGGTTTGGTGTTTTTTTCCTTTTTTTTTTTTTTTTTTCCCCTGAAGTAGTTCTGTTCATTAATTGGAGTTTGTTACCAGGCAACTGCTGAGCAGCAGAGTGGCAGATTTCTCAAGGACGAGAGTACCAGATGGGATTGAACTGAAACCCCAAAGCACCGTTGCAGAACAGAAGGTAATTTGGCCATTTGTAAGGGGTTGGGTACAGTGGGGGGGGAGTCAAATTGTTAACGTACGTGATAAATGCTGTATCCATTTCTTCTCGGCAGCATTTTCACTCTGAAGTCCTGCTCTGTCATTTCAAATTATAGCTATAAGCTTTGAAAAAATGCGTACTGTTTCAGGTTTTGTGCTTCCCATAAACATGCTTACAGCTAGGTACAAAATTGCACCTCTTTATTTGTCCTTATTATTGACCTGGTAGTAGTTTCTGATGTCAGCTATTTTGTGAAGATGCTGGGTGGGTTGCAAAAAGCAATACTGTTGATTATAGTTGGTGTGCATTGTTGCTATTTTTAAAAAATCTTGACCTTTGTTATTCCAATTTAAAGAGAAGTACCGCTTACTTTTTAAAATATTACCGAAAAAGGGGAAAAATACTTCATCCCTCCCTATAGGCTTAGCAAAAACACGTCCCCTCATATGTCATGTTGCAGTTCTTTCCCATCTATAGTTTTTAGTAGAGACTTCAAGTTACATGGATTTTCCCCTGTGATAAATATTAGTGCAGAAAAGATGAAAACAGACAAAGCAGAACAATGTTCTTTGTGGTTGAAAACAAAAAAAAAAATACAGTAATAAGACTTGCTCTCAACCTCAGAGTATTTCTCACATATTACTGAGTGTATTCTCATTTCACAGACAGGGAAAATAAATTGCCATGAAACTGGTGTTTTCCCCAGAGCTGCTTATGTGAGCTTTGACAGAGCTAGGAAGAAAAGGGAGTTTCCTTTGCCTCTGGTGTGCTTTCTAAGCTTCAGACCAGAGTGAAATCTGTCCAGACTGGGGAAGGAGTCCCTCTTTGCCCGTGTCCCACCATCTTCAAGGAGAAAAGACCCTGTTTTGGAGAAGTTATAAACGGGGCACTGGACCGAGCCGTGATCTCAGCAGCTCCTGCTGTTCATCTTCCTCAAACCTGAACTGAGTCTAATTCATTATTTTAAAGCTTATTGTTCTGTACCAGAAATTAAAGAATATTTCTGGTTACCGTTTCATAGCAATAGCATGACAGAAAAGGTTGTACTGCATTTTAATAATTTCACTTTCATGATCCCTCCATCTCCATCCATGTGGGGGTGAAGGAAGAACAATACCAGCTCCAGGCCCTCTCCACCTCCCTTGCCCAGTGCCAGAGCTCTTTCCTGGCACTCCAGTTTGAGGCTGCCCATTTCCTTCTCGTGGCAGAAACAGCCCAGCGCTTTCTCCTTCCCTTGATAACTGGGTCCTGGACGTAGGCTGCTTGAGGGTAAGGAGAAAGATGTGGTCTTTGAGACTCAGTTTGAGGGTGGAAGAGGAAGGAGAAGAGCGGAGGTCACATTTTCTGGTGGGTTTGGGGAAAATGACCCAGGAAAGAGGACAGATAGATGATTCTCACCTCTCCTCACCAATCTTTCTGATGCCTTCCAGTCTTCCCTTCTCACGGAGAATCCTGTCCATTCCTCCCACCTCTGTGTCACCAACCACAGCCCCCATGAGTCTCCGTGACTTCTTCCAACATCCTTTTTCCTGTCCTGTTTTGAAGTGGTTAGGGTGTACCAAGCTGTTCAAATTATTCAAATGGGAGTTTGGCTCAGTTCAGCTGAATCTGACTCAAAACTGAACAAAAAAGTGTTTACTGTTCATACTGGTTTGATTCCCTGAACTCAAATACTGACGTGTGCATTTTATTGTTGTTTTTTAAATATCAAAATTAAAATGTAAAATGCTTACAGCATCCGTTTTATTCCTAGTTAATTACTTGGCTTTTAAAAGACAAATGTCTTTCATTCAGAGTTATGTACTATATTTTGGATATATTGGCCAGCATTCAAAAAAGCTGAGCTGATTTCAGAAGGTTGTTTATCAGAGTCAGTGCAATATATAGACTTGCCTTGAATTCAACCAGACAGAAGCTGTTTGAGTTTGATGTTGCTTATTGCTTTGGTATAATTCAGGAGGAATTTTCTTGTGTAGCACTTGGCTCCTGTCACTTTGTGTTCCAGTGCTGATGGTATTCTAGAATAAGGTTTCCTAATTCAGTAAGTGGAAAGTAGCAATAAAATGAATGGTAAGGGGCTTTAAACTATATGTGGGTCCTGAGTTGAGAAGTACCTACTTCTGTCCATGGTAGAGGTCAAATCTGTGATGTTAAGACAAGTCATTTGATTCTGTGCCAAGTGTCTCTGAGGATGAAGTTACTTCTTTACCTATGGCTTGGGATACAGTGGATGAGCAAAGTTTGTGGAGCACTTCAGGGGTGGAAGCCAATGTTGATATCTCAGGTGTTTGCCACATGCTTTTGTATTTTCCTCTTTTTCATCTTTCTGTAGTGTTTGTCTTTACCCAGTGCATCATGCAGAGCACCCCTACTCATATCCTCATTATTTATTGTCCTAACTAACAGGTGGTACATAGTGCATTGGAAGTATATCAAATGTAGACTTTAACCATGTTTTCTCATGTGCAGGATCAGATTTTAGGGAGACAAATTTCTAGCACCCAAGAAGGCCTCTGGAGCATAAACAACCAGAACTATCTCCTGCCAGATCTTCTCCAGCAGAGCCAAATTTCAGACTCCTCTGTGAACCCACCAAAAGTGCCACTGACTAGCCAGGAACCTCAGAACAAATCTGTGAATAAGGTATGAGATACATTTATAGATTGAATGAATTGTACCATCACTTCAAGGCCAGGTTGGATGGGGCCCTGGTCAACCTGATCTAGTGGGTGGCATCCCTGCGCGTGGCAGAGGGGTTGGAACCAGATGATCTTTAAGGTCCCTTCCAACCCAAGCCATTCTATGATTTTGGCCAGCCTATAGGAGCCTGAGGTTGAGTGTTATTTAAATTCATCTATCCTGTCTTTTTATGGTGAGATTTTTCACCACATCCCTTTTCACTAAAAGTTATATTTTGGTGGACTAATAAGAAATCTCGAGCTCTCTACCAGTGTTTGTTGTTCCACATTTTTGTCCCTCTCTCTGCACTTCCCCCCTTCGCACAAGCTAGGAGGCTTGTACCCTCTGCTCCTTTACCTGTAACGTCAGCAACACAGCATGCTCATGTGCCTTTAATGATCATCTTTGGATTGCTTTCCATTCCAGTGTCAGATGACAGTGCACAGGCCACAAACCAGAGCATCATGCCTTGGCAGCCCCAAAGGAGCTCTACTACCACCTTGAGCACAGGGGTCTCTGCTGGGGAGAAGTGTGGCACTGCAAGCAGATAACAGCTCTATTGTGAGACATGTCCTAAACTGCCTTACCTGAGTCAGCAGCGTCCTCTTTGCAGCACAGAGGTTTAAGCAGTGCCCTGTTGCAGATGGGACAGCAGAGAGTGATAAACATATAAGGAGATGCTTCTGGGGACCAGTTGCTTGATTGCAGTGCAGTGCTTGGTCAAGAATCATGACACAACTCCCAGCTCAGGCTTCCTCTTGTCACTCAATTTGTACCATCTATCTACTGCTCTAAGCATGTACAGCACATCTAATTATGCCACATGCCATTTCATCTCAACCTCAGAGGCACCCACATTGCTCTGCACTGTCTGCTCCCTAGTGTCATCGTCCTGAAGCAGCTCTTGTGTTTCATTGTAGACGCTGTCCACTGAAAGTACACCTTCAAAGAGCAGTACATCATCTACAACATCGTTTACTTCATTCATAGATCCTAGACTTCTGCCAGTCACCCCTCCCACCAGTCCAGTAGGACCTCCCTGTAGTTCTTGTGAGTATGCTTTACCCCTCATAAAATCTCATTCCTGTTTTTTTGTTTGTTTGTTTGGAGGGCGGGGGGAGTGGAGGGAAGGGAGAAGAAGCTTTCATTGCTTGGCAATTGAAACTGTTGGTAACACCTCCAGAAACTTAAACTTCACGTTGCTATGAACTTCGTTGTATTGCTTCTGTGCTTCTTCCAGATGTGGCTTGCTCTGCTGCTGTGTTACCACAGTGTTTGCTCAGGAATGTGTGAGGAGTTTTCCAGATGTGTGTGTTTCTCTCTGGCTATGTGATGCTCCCAAGGTGTTTTCTCACCTCTCTGGAGTTTGTTTCATTCTGCCATAAACGGGTCAAATGTGAGATGTAGCCAAACACGTGCATTTTTTATGATTCCATGTGTCTTCTTTTCTAGCATCTAGTGGAAAACCTGAGCCTGTCAGGAGAGAAAATGCAAGGAAGGGCTCTGTTGTCAATGTTAACCCAACAAATATCCGCCCACAGAGCGACAGTCCAGAAATTCGTAAATACAAGAAGAAATTCAACTCGGAGATCCTTTGTGCTGCTTTGTGGGGTAAGCTCAGAAGTATTTGGGCATGTGTGTAGAGGGAAGGCAACAGCAGGAGAGGTTGGCAGTATATGCCAGTTAGATTTCACAGTTGTATCGCACCTCTCCTGTCAGAAAATCCTGGAGTGGCTCACTGAGAACATACCTATGTGTCACTCTCATGATATTGCCTTCCTGATGGAAGATGGCAAACAGATGAGTTACAGTTGCAAGGGATTTTGTGCATCAGAATGAGAAAACATTTTGATCAAGCACCAAATTGAAACTGTGCTTTCTGGAAGAGCCAAAAGTTGCAAATGTTTTGGTAATGTGAAGCAAAAAAGGCTCACGATACTCGCCCTGTCTTAGCTGCGTATCAGTATAGCTAATCATGCATAACCCTGACCCAGTGGAAATTATCCAAACCAGATATTTCAAGAACCTTGCTCTCAAAATTTTAGCTACCACAGACTGAAGCAGGTCAGGCATCAATCTTTCCAGAAGCCTGACTTCCTTAGTTTCCACTGTCAGGACTTAGAACCTTGCTGGATCACCATTTTTATAGGGTCAGCTTCACATGGCATAAAACCAAGATCAGTGTAGACAGACCAGTTTTCAACAACTGTTGACTTAATCCCAGTCTCATTGTAGCTCTTGGGTTGTTTTAACCATCTGCCTACCTGTGAAGAACAGATGCCTTCTATGGGACTCACCCAGCCTTTTAGTCGTCATCACTTTCTGAGTCTGGAATGGAAAGTGAATGAAGTAGGTGAAACATTATCCAACGGAAATGTAGATGCCTACTTTATAGCTTCACAGGTTTTGTGTAATGTATGTTTGCAGGAGTCCAAGATTTTAAATTAGGAACAGAGCTATGTAGCAAAGTCTGTAAATTAAGTGTGTGTTGAGGTTGAAGAGCACCATGTACTCATCAGAGCATAGCCAGCAGAGAAGTTTGCTTGTTACAGCAGGAAACCTTATGTCATTTCTTCAGAGCCTGCTGATAGGAAATGTAGCTGTGATGCCAGCCAAACACCATTTTTGTACAGGGTGCATCCTTTGGTGTCAGCAACTCATTGGAACCTTCACTTCCTTGGGAACAGTCGGTTTTCAGATGGATTCATTCCTTTAATTCAGCATTTGAAAGCATTCTTGCAAAAAACAGTTTTCAAACAGATACTCCACTTCCTTATATCAGTAGCCTTTCTTCCAGCAACTTTGGTCTTCCTCCTGCAATTTGAGCGTTGCATTTGGGGGAAAGACAGATTTGTTTGTTTTTTTTTTAAATTGAAAGAGACTCATATCCTTTAGTTGGATCTCCTGTGTTGACAGTGGAGTGGTGCTAGACTGAAACTTTTGCGCTGCTTACAAATACACAAGTCACCTGAGATGTTCAAGTTCACAAAGTATTTTTTTTTAATTATTTTTTATTTTTAAATCAATATTGACTTCAGTGGAACTACTCATGCTTCAGGTTACATGGGCGTATAAGTGTTCTGCTGGGTAAAAATTGTAACGTTGGGATTGTTTTTTTTCCTTCCATTTTTCTGGGAGGTCATCCACAGAGCAATGGAGAAATGATCAGGTACTGTTAAGAAGACTAAATAAAAATCAATTCTAAAAAAGAATTAACACTTAGCTTCTGAATCATTAGGTGATCTATGCACTGTTTTTTTCTGTATATCAACAGGAGTAAATTTACTGGTGGGAACAGAGAATGGATTGTGGCTGCTGGACAGAAGTGGGCAAGGAAGAGTTTATTCACTGATTACAAGGAGACGATTCCAGCAAATGGATGTTCTGGAAGGACTCAATGTGCTAATTACTATATCAGGTTAGTTAAGTGTCTAAAAGTATCTGACCTGCATTGGGGTTGGAAGCAATTAGAGAAGAACTAGGTTATAAACTAGGCTGAGAAATTTCCTCTTACAGAAAATCACAGGATAGTTATCCTTATTAATAGGAAAACTCTCTTGAATTTTTAACACTTGTATTCTCATTTCAGATTCAGATGAGGCTCTGGGATATTTCATTACCTGTTTAATGTGTAAAATGGTTTGTGGGACGTTATGAAGTGTTTCATATTCTTAAAATGAACTGTTTCCCAGCAAGTTATAGTTTGTCAGTCTGTTTACATGTTTCTGCAATGGGTGAGCATCTAAATGCAATTCTATTAGAATATCATTAAACAACCTCATTCTGTGGTCAATGAGATGTATGAACAGTAACATAAGAGTGATACATACTGTGAAAGCGTTGGTAACATTAAATGGAGTAGCACCTTCAGCCTGTGCTGACAAAGAGCTTTGACTCTGCCCTTCAAGCAGAGCCACATTATTAGCCACAGATGAGTGGCCTCAGAGGAGTACATAAGGTCAGAAGTGGAGGTCCAACAAGGAATGGCTGCCACTTTCCTACAATCCAGACTCACTGTAGTAGGTGATGGTGAGAGCTGTTTGTCCCGTATTGCTAGTTTCAGTTGTTTGTGACACAGTCCTCCTTAGACTAACCTGTGATCCCAGACTGCTGTTGATCTTATTTATGAACCAGAGCAATAGGAAGATTGACTGAGATAAAAGATGACAAAGTAATTCTCACCCTAAAAGGCATCCAAAAGAAAATAGTTACCTGTAATGAAGATTGTCAGTTAATTAGAACTAAAAGAGTCACTTATTCAAAATACCCATGGTAGGTAATATCTGTATTCCTTCCTTCACATCAGAGAGCAAATGCCAGGCAATGTGATTATCTCTGATAATACGTGCATCTATGGAGACCTCTTCTTTGGCCTGAGGGAAGAATTTTAGTCAGATATTAAAACCTTACATGAAGCTTGAGTCACAAGTGCATATGTGCCAAAAGTCATATTCCAGTTCCAACCTGAGGGTCATCATCACACCAGGCTTTTCTTTTGTGCTGCTGGACTCTTCTATCACCTTGACAAGGCACAAAGATCTGCTGTACTAAAGGTCACAAAACTCCTGCTTTTTTTTACGTGGGAGAGATTTTATGCTTCAGTGAGTTAGTGTTATGTCTTTTTTTTTTTTTTTTTTCCTTTGCAAATCCCAGGGAAGAAGAATAAGTTGAGGGTCTATTACTTATCATGGCTGAGGAATAAGATTTTGCGCAATGATCCAGAGGTGGAGAAGCGGCAAGGCTGGGTGTCTGTGGGTGACCTGGAAGGCTGCGTACACTACAAAGTTGGTAAGGTTTTTTTGTTTTTTTTTTTCTTTAGAGAGCTACTTAATCATCCTTTTGCATCTCATGACACCAACATTTTTCTTCAGCTGTGTTTCAAAATTGTATTGGGCTTAATATTTCTGACTTCTTTCAAACCTCCTTGTTCTATGTGGTGGATGCTTTGCTCCCTGTCATTCCAGATCGCATCTCTCCTTGCACGTGATGTTACGGCTAAGTCCTGTGAAGGCTGGAAGAAGGGAGTGCCAGCCCTGCTCAGTCAGTGCTTTAGAAGTTCTGTAGTTACTTAAGACTTTAATTAGACCGATGTTTTCCATCTCTGTGCTATCAGCTTCCCTCCTGGCCCTGAGTAACTGCTAGTAAAATGGACTGGTAAAGTGCTAGTAAATCATGTTCGTAGGATGTCCATAGGTAGATGAGACTGGATGTCCTAGAGCTCATTGCTGTGTCTAGATCATAGAAGACCTAAACAAAACTTTGTTTAAATTTACGCTCTGGAAATGGTACTGTAGCAGTTGAAATACTGTCTTGCTTTTGTTTGGCTTTCAGGTATTTCAGGGCTTGAAGGTGAGCATCAGTACTGTGATAGTTTTTGTCTTTTAACTGTCTGAGCGGGTGTAATGTATAGCACAAGTTTTGCTTTATTGAAAGATGGTATACGAAAGTGATGGTTTTTTTTCAGAGTCAAATAGAGAATTGATATACATAAGTGCAGGAGATGGTGAGGTGGCTGGCTCTCATAAATGCTTTGCTTGACATTTCTTTGTTTTGGATCTCAGTGCTTTAAGTGGTAAGGGTTAAATCCAAGAAAGAATGTGCAATAGATGTGTGTTGTTACTTTCTTTGTGATTATAGCTAAACACCACATACGCTACTCTAGTTGCTCATTTTTGGGTTTGGTGTGTTTAAAAAAAAAAAAAAAAAAAAACTTATTTTAAAATTAGGCAAACAGTTGGTGAGCTTCTGTGTTCACATATGACAAACCAATTTTACTTCTTTGACAAAGCAGCTGCTGTTGTTTACCTGTTGGTGAATCTTCTTGTATTTTGACCTATGCTTTTACAGCCATTTGTCCAGCTAGAGAAAGAAAAAGATGTGTTGTTTTGTGTTTTGGTAGGTTTTGTTTGTTTTTGTTTTTCCCTTTCTCAGCCTATGTAAGATTTCCCTGATCAGTATCCATCCTTATCTACTCTTAATGCTTCTGCTGTATGTTTGGGTCAGTGTGAACTGCTCCTGTTGCAAGCAGCAGCAACCCTCAGCTCAGTTTGTGTAACACCTGCATTTTCTAAAAATCCCTGCCAAGCAGACACTGAATATAAAAGGAAGGGAGAATGCATTGAGATGCAATACCCTAGTGTTCCGTTTCCAAAGCAAATGCTTGCCTCTGGCAGAGCGAAGGAAGCCTTAATTTTCAATGCATGTTTTTTTGTTTATTCTTGATGGGCCCAACATGAGCTTAAACAACTTGGAGAAATCAAACTCATCTCTCTTAAATGCATACTCATCTCAGAAACATGGGAGTCCTTTGCCCACAGTAGCACATGGAGATTTAACCCCACACGTGAATAGTGAAATGAAAATTTAGCATGCGGAGTGTAACAGAATCATTCAGCCAACAGCCACCGTTCCTCCAAACACAACCAGCGACGTCAGTGTGGGTTCGCACTTGAAAAATATAGTAGACTGACTTATCTGTAGGGTGAAGACCTTTTTTTCTGACTAGTAAGAGAAATATACATATGAGAAGCAATATATAAATATTGCTAACAGTCTCCTGGCTTTACTGAGAGTGAAGGAACAACACGTTTGCAGTCAGGGTATTGTCACTGGTGATATTAAACACTGATGTCCAGAATCCATTAGTCTCCCGTGGTGGATAGTGCCTACCTCTACAAATAATCCACTGAAATTATTTCATATAATGAGATGGTCTTTGATTTAAGTGTCTGTCTGATACCTAAGGAATTGTTCTTCTTGTATTACAGTAAAATATGAGAGAATCAAATTCCTTGTAATTGCTTTGAAAAACTCAGTGGAGGTTTATGCTTGGGCTCCAAAGCCTTATCACAAATTCATGGCTTTTAAGGTAAGTGAAACTTCACTTTGCTTCAGACATACCACCGTCTCTCATCTACTCCTTGCTTTTTCTTTTTGTTGTTTTGTATAACATTTGTTTCTAGTTAAAGATAAAATGCATATTCTTTTGAAGAAAATGTAGCTCATTGGACATATATTGGAGATGGCAGGCATAAAACTGTCACAGTCATGATTCTGTTAGATGTGAACAGCTTGTTTCAGTGCTGTGCCAAGATGTACATTTGAATTCACAAAGCTGATGCTGATTTCCCTCAGAGGAAGAGGGAGTTTAACATGAATGGTACTTAGCCTAATTTTTGCCTAGTCCATTTCTAGAATCTGGATTTTTTCAAAGCACAAGTGAACTATCCAACTCTCTTTGCAGCTCAATGGATGAAGAATACTTAGTTCCTTAAATGTAACATGCTGGTGTAGCAAAAATAGGTAACTTTTCAGTTCTGAAAATTCTTAAGAAAGATTATGTATGTTGATCTGTAAAGTAAGAGCTTTATTGTGTTCTATAGTGTATTTTTTTTCTTCCAGTCCTTTACTTCACTTCATCACAAACCGCTGTCAGTTGACCTGACTGTTGAAAATGGACAAAGATTAAAAGTGATCTATGGCTCTCTAGTAGGTTTTCACGCTATTGATGTGGACTCTGGATCTGTGTATGACCTCTACCTTCCAACACATGTAAGATACTCCAAAAAATTACATAAGTACCTCTGTTCTTTGGGCTGTGTATTGGTGAAAATCAGGTTAAGTGGTGTGCTGTATTTCAAAACACAGGGTAAGAGAATAATTACTTTATACCAGCTAATAGGAACAACTTTTCCACGTGCTTTTGTAATAGTGAAGTTCTGTTAAAAGGCTTTGCTCAGACTTAGAATATCAGTTTTAATGGTTTGATGTCAGAAAGCCTGTTATATGGACAGTACTATTTTTAATTGATTTATCCTGGAAATTTAAGACTTCTTTAAAGCGTGCAAAGACACAATAATATCTACATTAATGAGGTGACTTTCACAATCTGCTAATGTGCTTTTCCATCTTGATAACAAGCTGATTACATTATCACTGATTTAAGCTGAAATTTGGCCTGGTTTATAAAAGACTTGCAACATGTTTAAATCTTGATCTACTACAAGCACATTACCTTTGCATCAGAGAGTACCTGTAGCTAGAGGAGCCAGGTATAAACTGAATCCAAATATGCGTTCACATGGGTATACACGTGAGCCCATGAATAATCCTAATTTCTTCACTGCGGAGCAAACTTGCATTCATTTTACATTATTATAGATCCAAGCTCAGCGTGTAAAATGTGATTTGCCTTTCAGTCATGACTTTGCAGAAACCCAGTTTCCAGATGACGTAAATTTGCTGATTTTCTTACTGCTCAGTTGCCCATGAAATCAGTCCTTACATTCAAAAGAATTCAGGATTTTCTCATTAGCTTTTCAAGCAGAATTTGGCATGAAGATGTTGATTTCAGACTGATGTGTACATATTGCATGGTGTACCTGTTCACTGAGATGATGTTGACTGCTAAAAATCATCTTAAACTCCGTTAAAAGCAAAGTAATTCCTCTGCAGAAGTGAAGGACTGGTATGGGTCTGTCTAGTACGAAGTTTGTGCTGTTTTTTCTTTTTCCTTTTTTTCTGTTGTTATTTTTTTAGCTATTCTTAGTTAATTTCAAAGTTGTGGGTCCCAAAAGCCAGAGAAACTTAGGGGATGAAGTCCAAAAAACTACCACGTTTCCATGGCTCCAGTCTGATGGGAGGCTTCCAGCAGGGGAACTTCTGTGCTCACTTGGAAAAACCTCCCTGAAGTCAACAGAGCTCCATACGGGCAGACGTTAGCTGATGGGTGCCATTGCCTCCATGCATCCCAAGGCAATGTGACTTCCAGTAACACGCGAGAAGTGTGAAGAGATCTCATCCCAGATCTGCATGTTGCAGCCTGTGCCTTGGACCCTTTTATTTTTTATTTATTTTTTCCTCCCGCTCTCGGGCCAGTGTTCTCAAACCAAATGAAAACCCATGCCTCCGTGGCAAGCCACTTGATCACCCTGCTACCTTGCCAAGTGACAGCCTTCTAATTCTGTCACAGCTGTGTTTCTGATGGCCACAACGTATGAGGATGATTGTTTATAAACTTCTCTTAATTAGAAAGTAACTTTTCTAGCTGTTCATTCAGTCTGCTGAATCACCTGCTAAAAACCGATGCTGTTTTTTTTTAACGGACTTAATTTTTGTCTTGTTAGATGGTTTATTTAATCCAACAATTAGTAGCTTTGTTAACTATGCAGCTATGGAAAATTCACATCAGTTTATAAATCTAAGCATGATGCCTGTATGCCATCCCTGAAAGTTGGTTGCTAAGTGAGGTGAATAATGACTTGTCACAAAGATCATCAGCATAATTGCACAAGATATGAAAGGCAAAGAAAAAAGTGAGCCTTGTTAGAGGCTTCGGGTTTTCAACAGGCTGCAGATATAATTATGTACGTGATCAGAGAGATTTCCCAGGTGAATGTCCTGAATATGTGGGGCACCTTTAAGACTGGCTCCATTTGTGTGTGCTCTTCAACCAAAAGTTAGCATGTACTAAAAATATATTTTCCCACTAGAGTTTTAGACCTGAAATAAATCTACTGCTACAGTAGCTGTATCTTTTTCGGTATTTTATTATTTCAAAGAGCATCTGATAGACTGGATAATTCTCTCAAGGAGCTTTGTAGTGACAACAGACCAGACTTCAACAGGCTGACTTCAGATACTCTTGCTTTCTGGTAGCCTCTTTTCCTGGTTCCCCACCTCTTTCTCCATCTCTTACCTGCTTCGATCGCTCATGCGAGTACCAAGGCAACGCATTAAAATTGCTCTGCGACTCTGGATACCCGTTCTAGTGTTACGGATAGTTGTTGCGGAGGCACGGAGTCAAGTGGTTGGCCTGGGTGTATTCAGTTTGGCAAGTACAGCTTCAGTGCTTCTTTACTGTTCATTGTGCCCTTACGGCATGTGTAAATGTATGTGCTTGAAGAAAAAAGATCTGTGTGTTGCTGGCTTGTGAAAAAGATGTAGAAACTCCATATGCTTCCTGTAAAAAATATTCATTGTAGTGGTGTAATTGACTATTTAATTATCCTGTTTTGAATAGTGCTTAACAAAAAAAAAAAAAAAGAAATGCTTTCTTATTGATTCTAAGGCTTTTCTCGTTTTTGTTCAGAAATGCTTTCATAAAACCCCACCTTCATAGTTGTATACTTAGACTTTTTTTTTTTCACTTGGGACATGTGTTGGCTTCTGGGAGAGATTCTAGTGCATTGAACAGCTGTTAAAATAATTTGTGTGAGTGAAATGCACTGTTTCTTGTGGCATGCAGAAAATGTATGCTGAGCAGCATTTAAAAGGGGAACTATTTGTAGTGAAAAATGTGGGAAGGGAAGGATATAGAGTGTCTTGTGTTTGAAAGGTCCAGGTAACTTTTCAGCTTGCTGTAAATATTGTTGAATTTACAGTTTTTTGGCTTGCTTGGGGATAGGGAAATATCATGGAAAGTGAAAGCACTGATTTCCTGGAATGTGGAAGCTTTTCTTCTTCCTCCATCTTCTGAAATAATTGTGAATTCAAATTTATTTCACCTTTCTTCTATTTATATAATGCAGGCATTTTATGAATGAATAAGTACATATTATTGTGTCTCAGTGGCTCCATGGCTTCTTGAAACCAATTAATACTACTAAATATAAAGTGAAATATTGAACATTGATATGTTTGCAAACCTACTGCAATACCTAAAGGGGGAGGAGGGGAGAAAACCCATTTCAGAGGCTAGCTAGCAAACTGTACAGCTTTTCTGAAAACAGGCGTTTCTTTCACTTTCCATGAGCCGTGAGCTAGTTCTTTTTATTGCTCTTCCAAGCTAGTTAGATTGATGTAGTCACTAAAATTGCAGTCCATTTTCTGATATAAATCTTAGTAAAATATGATTCTAGATCCAAGGAACTATTCGCCCACATGCCATTATCATCCTCCCGAATACCAGCGGAATGGAACTTTTACTCGCCTACGAAGATGAAGGCATCTACATTGATATATATGGGCATTTCACAAAGGAAACTGTTTTACAGTGGGGAGAAATGCCAGCATCTGTAGGTATGTATGAAAAACAGCATTTCATTAAATGGAAGATTCTGCTGCATGAAACCTGACTTCTTTATGAGGTTTGTATCTGCACAAAAGTGGTTGTATGGCACATAAAGCAACTTCTGAGCAAACCAGATATCTAAAGAGTAAAAGAGATTTATGTGTGTTTATGTTATGACAGCCAATGATTGCAACAGGATCTTCATGTTTGGATCACGGAGTTTGTATTCTTGTCATACTGTTTATTGCATCATACCTTTACTATACAGCCAAGCTTCACTGAGGGTGCAGCCTACTGCAAGTTTTCACAGAGAGAATTATGTGAATTACAGAGACTAAAAGGTGCTTGATTGTTCATAGCCCATAGCATTTTATGTAAAAATTCACAACTATAGCAAGGTGAGTTATTGAAAAGGTCTGTAACCGCTGTCAAATGGGCCCTTAATTTTATCACTTTAAATTCACAGTCCAGGGTATTTCTAATAGATGCTGAGTCTCTCTGTGTTTCCAGTGGCTTTGTAGGAGGATATTTTCATTGCATTGCAGCCAGGACAGCTGTTTGTTTCACCTTCCCCGGAGGGCTTCAAGTTAAGTGTGGGGAAAACCAAGAACACAACACAGGCAGATTTTTGTTTTTATTATTTGTTGCTTTTAATTTCTTTTTTGGCTCACTCCTGTTCTTCTGGATCTTAAAACAAACATACAAACAAACAACAAAAGCCCAAGACATTTAGATTCTGCGAAAGCAAATTATTAGCTTGGCAGAAACTGGATGCCACAGTGAAAAATCAAGAATGTTCACCTTTCTTCTTCCACTTCTAGTTGGGTAGTTTTAGGAAAAGTCCATTAAAATCAGTAGAGTGACTCCCTTGAGTAAATACAAAGTCTGTCATTTGTAGAGGGTTTTCAACAGTACTGAGAGCAACAAACCCATCTCTGGAACACAGATTGCTACAAGGGAACTTGTAGTTTTTGCAGTGTTACAATAAAATTCAGCAACAAAACTGCTTCAGTTCCAAGAATCAGGTATGAGGTTATAAGCTGACATATTATTTCCTTCCTTCCACTAAATACACCTATCTCTGCTTTTCAGCCCATATTCAGAGCTGCAGGGCATAATTAAAATCTATCAAGTCAATTCTCCATTTTTCATATGAATATCTAATAGTCCTTGATACGTTGAAATTTTATATCCCCTCTGAATTAATGTTAGAAACACCGTAAGAAATAATCAATAATCAAAGAGCAATTACTCAGGAAGGCTAGGAAGAGTTCTAACAAGAAGTATTAAACATAATTGGAAGCTGCACTGAAGAATGTTATCTCAAGGAGACAGCTTTCAAGACGCATTTCATTATGGGAAGTACTTCCTTAGGCCTTGATAAAAGTAGCAAGCTTACTTAACATGAACGATTTTTTTTAAACTGTCACGTCTTATCCACCTTGTGGTGTGCATAGATGATATAAGATTTTCATAAATATTTAAACTCTCTTTTGTTTTTCCACATGTACCTTGTGGGTTAGAACTCCTTTTTCCTGCCTTGGGAAGAAACAGAATTTTAAAATCAGCTGCATTTATATAACTGTCCTGCTTGAGATTAACCCTAATCTCATGTTTAATACTTTTTAAAGCATAGATTTTATTTGTAACTATTACAGGCTTTTCTAGTTGTCTTGTTTTTACTGTATGCTGTGTCCTAAAGAATCACTGTTACTAGATAATTAGCCAATGTGTTTCAAACACAGATGACACATAAGGAACAATGGGCTTTGTTACATCTTGCTTTAGAACAGGAGATACTGCAAGAATGACTGCATATATTTATGACTCCTACTTGGAAATCTGCAGTTTGTGACACTGGGCCCTGATTGCCCTCAAAGCTTTTTTCACTTAATCTGGACAGAGTTTGCAGGAATGCCTCAGAAGTAGACCAGAGGGAGCTTAAGTCCTTTTTCCTAACCTTGCTGAAAGTACCGAATCATCAAACCCACAGAAACGTGAGATAGGTTTCTAAAGCATTCTTGTGCCTGGGAATCGTAATTCCTTGACTTCAGTAAAAATTTCCTTGCACATACCCTGCTGGCACTGAAGTGAATAAAGCTTCACCACTTTGGGCCAGCTGAGATGTGATCCTCTGTGCCAGTTAATTACTCTCATCTTTCTGTCTACATCTGGCTAGGTATGATATTCTCAATTTCTCAAGGTTGATTACATCTTAATAGAGCACCATTTGGACATTCGTCTTTCCACATGCTCATGCAGCCTTTTCTCTTGTTCTTCAGCACACAACTATGATAATGACTTGCATGGAAAGCCATCAGTACAGAATTACCTAGGCATTTTTGTTACAGCATTTTAGGGCAGTTAAACAGATAGGAAGTGGTTGGAGCAGACACCTCTGAGGGTGGTATCCTGTCTGGTGAATTTTACTATACAGGAGTCTTGTCCGTGTGATTTGTTGGATTTTCTCTGTAGTCTGTCTAGAGAGATGGGCACCACCAGATGGGAAGGCATCCCATCTGGGGACAGGTAGCTAAGACAGGTGCAATGAAGCATCTTACTGAGGTAGCAGAGGGCGAATCAGATGAAATGTTTAAGATGGTAAGGTTAAGAGGGCTGACTAAACAGATAGGTTTAAGCAAAGCTTCCCCAAGTGCTAGAAAAGCAAGACTGTAGGTTTTCTCTGGAAAGAAAGGTGCCTATCTCCGTCCATCTGTCCCTTTTTCATTGTTTATACTTCTGCAGATTCCACAGCTGAAGGCAGGCAGTCTCCAAACACCCCCTCTCAGTTGTCATTTGAAAATTTTCCAATATGTTAACTTGGGAACTCTTGCATTTTTGCTGCTGCCACGGGACTTCCAAGGTCTCAGAGCTGGATTTCTCTGAAACAGAAATTGTCAATCATTGTGATGTGGTACAAGATCAATTTGATGTCTGACTGCAATCACATTACAGCTAAAAACAAATTAACCCAACCTATTACTCAACACAAAACTCAAATTTTAAACAGCTCTGTTAACTATTACTTTGTTTCCCACCAGCTCCTGTTCATTTTCTTGTTCCTCTGAAATTCTTGGCTCCAGACAAAAAGATGGACAATTACGAGAGAAGTCTGACTGTGTTATTTGCATGGCCAAATGTTAGGGAGAACGTGCAAGTTTCACAAGAGATCCTGTTGTGGAATTTCCAGACTTTACAAGGTCTGACAGGAGTCTGCATGAGCTTATCTCCAAGTTTTCACTCTGTGCTTCAGACAGAAGGGTCTTGCGTTAACCTCAGGGTGCTCTCTTGCCACCTTTTGGCCCAGTTCTTAGTTTCTTTAAATAATTATTTTGAAAGAAAACTTTTGTAGTTGGTAAGAGTATCTTGACTACAAAAGAAAATAACAATAATAAAAAACTTGTATTATAATTGATAGATTTAGGGCAGGGAAACTAAATATAGCTTACTCTCACAGTCTGTAAATTGGAACCTCTGTGACCTATCTTAATAACAAACTGGAGAGAGGAAACTAAAATCCAGTGGGAAATTAAAATTGTAGAAGTACTCTATCCATGTTTAATCTGAAATATATTTCATATATGTAGGGCTAAATATAAATAGAGCTGTTATGTTTTCTTTCTATAAAACAAGATTAAAAAAGGGTTTAAGAAACATCAAGTTAATATGATTTGGGAGCACTTCTGGCCTTTTCTGTGAGTGATGAATTATTTACACTATGTCTTCTTGGAGGGTTGGCACAAAACTGAATATTCCCAAAGAGTAGGGAATCAATAAAGTCCTGATTTCCTTTGCTGTGTACATATTAAAAGCAAAATGATGTTACATGGAGAAACAGATAGCATTACCAAAAGCTATGTATTACTGCATCAGTGCTTTATCAACGTACTTATCAGTTCTTGAAATACTTGCCGTCCAACTCACGCACAGAAAATACCTGCTCGTATCTGAATGATTCTTGTTGGCCAGATCTCCCGTGCGGTTTTTCCCCAGCAAACAGACAAGCAAACAAGCTGCCTCTCACCCTAAGCACATTTCTTGCTTAGGTTATTAGTTACACTGGAATAATAGTTGCAGAAGTGAGCAACAACTGAGAGCAGGCATGCTTTGGAACATAGATGCATATAAACATATGCATTTAGAAAAAATTAAGATTCCTAGTCATAAATTTATTTAGTCATAGCTCTTTTTCTGGGGTGGTTAGGGAACTGTATGTGTTAGGCCTTTGTCCAGGAAAAAAAATCACTTATATCCAAGTAACGTAAATAATAGCAGTAAAACTATTTAATGGAATTGCACAAGAGAATGTCCTGTCTCCTTCCTGTCTTCCTCCCCCAGATTGCTTAACCTTTGGGCAGTGACTTTTGAACCATGGGCACCGGACAGAAGTACATGCAAGTAGCTAATCATTCCCTAATTAGTGATCGGCAGCATCATTTGAGAGCTTGAGGCTGGGTTTGAGTGGGAACAAGCTTTGCCACATCGCAGAACACTGTTGGTATCTCTGTGGGTTATTTCCAAGTCCTCAGCACACATCTCCCTTTCATTTGTCTAAAAAACAAACAAACAAAAAAACACTACCCCCCCCACCTAAAAAAAAAAAAAAAAAAAAAAAAAACCCCCAACCTCTTTTTTTTTAAAAAAAAAAAA